>JAFMOC010000633.1:0-187486 GCA_019802505.1 Corydoras sp. C115
AGTACTGCTCAGGATCATACCCACTTAGCTTCTAAGACGATACAGGATCAGGGATGATTCGGGCAGTTATGGCCATTAGTGAAGGCTGTTCTAAATTTTGGCCTACAAGAAGCATGCTATCCCAACACAAACAAACAATGATATTTTATCTTTTTTTTTCCCACCCCGTTTTGGTTATTGGCAAAAATAGTCCAGAAATCAGCACAAAATGCTAATTCACAGAGCTGAACTGCACAAAAATAAAAAACTTCACACCTTATTATCCAAGATGGTCACCCATTCAAGTACTGCTCAGGATCATACCCACTTACTTCTAAGATGATACAGGACCAGGGATGTTCGTGCAGTTATGGCCACTTGTGAAGGCTGCTCTAAATTTTGGCCTACAAGAAGCATGCTATTCCAACACAACAAACAATGATATTTTATCTTTTTTTTTCCCACCCCGTTTTGGTTATTGGCAAAAATAGTCCAGAAATCAGCACAAAATGCTAATTCACAGAGCTGAACTGCACAAAAATAAAAACTTACCACACCTTATTATCCAAGATGGTCACCCATTCAAGTACTGCTCAGGATCATACCCACTTAGCTTCTAAGATGATACAGGATCAGGGATGTTCGTGCAGTTATGGCCACTTGTGAAGGCTGCTCTAAATTTTGGCCTACAAGAAGCATGCTATCCCAACACAACAAACAATGATATTTTATCTTTTTTTTTTCCCACCCCGTTTTGGTTATTGGCAAAAATAGTCCAGAAATCAGCACAAAATGCTAATTCACAGAGCTGAACTGCACAAAAACTAAAAACTTACCACACCTTATTATCCAAGATGGTCACCCATTCAAGTACTGCTCAGGATCATACCCACTTAGCTTCTAAGATGATACAGGATCAGGGATGTTCGTGCAGTTATGGCCACTTGTGAAGGCTGCTCTAAATTTTGGCCTACAAGAAGCATGCTATCCCAACACAACAAACAATGATATTTTATCTTTTTTTTTCCCACCCCGTTTTGGTTATTGGCAAAAATAGTCCAGAAATCAGCACAAAATGCTAATTCACAGAGCTGAACTGCACAAAAATAAAAACTTACCACACCTTATTATCCAAGATGGTCACCCATTCAAGTACTGCTCAGGATCATACCCACTTAGCTTCTAAGATGATACAGGACCAGGGATGTTTGTGCAGTTATGGCCACTTGTGAAGGCTGCTTTAAATTTTGGCCTACAAGAAGCATGCTATCCCAACACAACAAACAATGATATTTTATCTTTTTTTTTTCCCACCCCGTTTTGGTTATTGGCAAAAATAGTCCAGAAATCAGCACAAAATGCTAATTCACAGAGCTGAACTGCACAAAAATAAAAACTTACCACACCTTATTATCCAAGATGGTCACCCATTCAAGTACTGCTCAGGATCATACCCACTTAGCTTCTAAGATGATACAGGATCAGGGATGTTCATGCAGTTATGGCCACTTGTGAAGGCTGCTTTAAATTTTGGCCTACAAGAAGCATGCTATCCCAACACAACAAACAATGATATTTTATCTTTTTTTTTCCCACCCCGTTTTGGTTATTGGCAAAAATAGTCCAGAAATCAGCACAAAATGCTAATTCACAGAGCTGAACTGCACAAAAATAAAAACTTCCCACACTGTATTATCCAAGATGGTCACCCATTCAAGTACTGCTCAGGATCATACCCACTTAGCTTCTAAGACGATACAGGATCAGGGATGTTCGGGCAGTTATGGCCATTAGTGAAGGCTGCTCTAAATTTTGGCCTACAAGAAGCATGCTATCCCAACACAACAAACAATGATATTTTATCTTTTTTTTTCCCACCCCGTTTTGGTTATTGGCAAAAATAGTCCAGAAATCAGCACAAAATGCTAATTCACAGAGCTGAACTGCACAAAAATAAAAACTTACCACACCTTATTATCCAAGATGGTCACCCATTCAAGTACTGCTCAGGATCATACCCACTTAGCTTCTAAGATGATACAGGACCAGGGATGTTCGTGCAGTTATGGCCACTTGTGAAGGCTGCTCTAAATTTTGGCCTACAAGAAGCATGCTATCCCAACACAACAAACAATGATATTTTATCTTTTTTTTTCCCACCCCGTTTTGGTTATTGGCAAAAATAGTCCAGAAATCAGCACAAAATGCTAATTCACAGAGCTGAACTGCACAAAAATAAAAACTTACCACACTTTATTATCCAAGATGGTCACCCATTCAAGTACTGCTCAGGATCATACCCACTTAGCTTCTAAGATGATACAGGATCAGGGATGTTTGGGCAGTTATGGCCATTAGTGAAGGCTGCTTTAAATTTTGGCCTACAAGAAGCATGCTATCCCAACACAACAAACAATGATATTTTATCTTTTTTTTTCCCACCCCGTTTTGGTTATTGGCAAAAATAGTCCAGAAATCAGCACAAAATGCTAATTCACAGAGCTGAACTGCACAAAAATAAAAACTTACCACACCTTATTATCCAAGATGGTCACCCATTCAAGTACTGCTCAGGATCATACCCACTTAGCTTCTAAGATGATACAGGACCAGGGATGTTCGTGCAGTTATGGCCACTTGTGAAGGCTGCTTTAAATTTTGGCCTACAAGAAGCATGCTATCCCAACACAACAAACAATGATATTTTATCTTTTTTTTTTCCCACCCCGTTTTGGTTATTGGCAAAAATAGTCCAGAAATCAGCACAAAATGCTAATTCACAGAGCTGAACTGCACAAAAATAAAAACTTACCACACCTTATTATCCAAGATGGTCACCCATTCAAGTACTGCTCAGGATCATACCCACTTAGCTTCTAAGATGATACAGGACCAGGGATGTTTGTGCAGTTATGGCCACTTGTGAAGGCTGCTCTAAATTTTGGCCTACAAGAAGCATGCTATCCCAACACAACAAACAATGATATTTTATCTTTTTTTTTTTCCCACCCCGTTTTGGTTATTGGCAAAAATAGTCCAGAAATCAGCACAAAATGCTAATTCACAGAGCTGAACTGCACAAAAATAAAAAATCACCACACCTTATTATCCAAGATGGTCACCCATTCAAGTACTGCTCAGGATCATACCCACTTAGCTTCTAAGATGATACAGGACCAGGGATGTTCATGCAGTTATGGCCACTTGTGAAGGCTGCTCTAAATTTTGGCCTACAAGAAGCATGCTATCCCAACACAACAAACAATGATATTTTATCTTTTTTTTTTCCCACCCCGTTTTGGTTATTGGCAAAAATAGTCCAGAAATCAGCACAAAATGCTAATTCACAGAGCTGAACTGCACAAAAATAAAAACTTCCCACACTGTATTATCCAAGATGATCGCCCATTCAAGTACTGCTCAGGATCATACCCACTTAGCTTCTAAGACGATACAGGATCAGAGATGTTCGGGCAGTTATAGCCATTAGTGAAGGATGCTCTAAATTTTGGCCTACAAGAAGCATGCTATCCCAACACAACAAACAATGATATTTTATCTTCTTTTTTTCCCACCCCGTTTTGGTTATTGGCAAAAATAGTCCAGAAATCAGCACAAAATGCTAATTCACAGAGCTGAACTGCACAAAAACAAAAACTTACCACACCTTATTATCCAAGATGGTCACCCATTCAAGTACTGCTCAGGATCTTACCCACTTAGCTTCTAAGATGATACAGGACCAGGGATGTTCGTGCAGTTATGGCCACTTGTGAAGGCTGCTCTAAATTTTGGCCTACAAGAAGCATGCTATCCCAACACAACAAACAATGATATTTTATCTTTTTTTTTCCCACCCCGTTTTGGTTATTGGCAAAAATAGTCCAGAAATCAGCACAAAATGCTAATTCACAGATCTGAACTGCACAAAAATAAAAACTTACCACACTTTATTATGCAAGATGGTCACCCATTCAAGTACTGCTCAGGATCATACCCACTTAGCTTCTAAGACAAGACAGGACCAGGGATGATTGGGCAGTTATGGACATAGTGAAAGCAGTTCTAAATTTTGGCCTACAAGAAGCATGCTATCCCAACACAACAAACAATGATATTTTATCTTTTTTTTTCCCACCCCGTTTTGGTTATTGGCAAAAATAGTCCAGAAATCAGCACAAAATGCTAATTCACAGAGCTGAACTGCACAAAAATAAAAACTTACCACACCTTATTATCCAAGATGGTCACCCATTCAAGTACTGCTCAGGATCATACCCACTTAGCGTCTAAGATGATACAGGACCAGGGATGATCGTGCAGTTATGGCCACTTGTGAAGGCTGTTCTAAATTTTGGCCTACAAGAAGCATGCTATCCCAACACAACAAACAATGATATTTTATCTTTTTTTTTCCCACCCCGTTTTGGTTATTGGCAAAAATAGTCCAGAAATCAGCACAAAATGCTAATTCACAGAGCTGAACTGCACAAAAATAAAAAATTACCACACCTTATTATCCAAGATGGTCACCCATTCAAGTACTGTTCAGGATCATACCCACTTAGCTTCTAAGATGATACAGGACCAGGGATGTTTATGCAGTTATGGCCACTTGTAAAGGCTGCTCTAAATTTTGGCCTACAATAAGCATGCTATCCCAACACAACAAACAATGATATTTTATCTTTTTTTTCCCATCCCATTTTGGTTATTGGCAAAAATAGTCCAGAAATCAGCACAAAATGCTAATTCACAGAGCTGAACTGCACAAAAATAAAAACTTACCACACCTTATTATCCAAGATGGTCACCCATTCAAGTACTGCTCAGGATCATACCCACTTAGCTTCTAAGATGATACAGGACCAGGGATGTTCGTGCAGTTATGGCCACTTGTGAAGGTTGCTCTAAATTTTTGCCTACAAGAAGCATGCTATCCCAACACAACAAACAATGATATTTTATCTTTTTTTTTCCCACCCCGTTTTGGTTATTGGCAAAAATAGTCCAGAAATCAGCACAAAATGCTAATTCACAGAGCTGAACTGCACAAAAATAAAAACTTACCACACTGTATTATCCAAGATGATCGCCCATTCAAGTACTGCTCAGGATCATACCCACTTAGCTTCTAAGATGATACAGGATCAGGGATGTTTGTGCAGTTATGGCCACTTGTGAAGGCAGCTCTAAATTTTGGCCTACAAGAAGCATGCTATCCCAACACAACAAACAATGATATTTTATCTTTTTTTTCCCACCCCGTTTTGGTTATTGGCAAAAATAGTCCAGAAATCAGCACAAAATGCTAATTCACAGAGCTGAACTGCACAAAAATAAAAACTAACCACACCTTATTATCCAAGATGGTCACCCATTCAAGTACTGCTCAGGATCATACCCACTTAGCTTCTAAGAAGATACAGGACCAGGGATGTTCGTGCACTTATGGCCACTTGTGAAGGCTGCTCTAAATTTTGGCCTACAAGAAGCATGCTATCCCAACACAACAAACAATGATATTTTATCTTTTTTTTCCCACCCCGTTTTGGTTATTGGCAAAAATAGTCCAGAAATCAGCACAAAATGCTAATTCACAGATCTGAACTGCACAAAAATAAAAACTTACCACACTTTATTATGCAAGATGGTCACCCATTCAAGTACTGCTCAGGATCATACCCACTTAGCTTCTAAGACAAGACAGGATCAGGGATGATTGGGCAGTTATGGCCATAGTGAAAGCTGTTCTAAATTTTGGCCTACAAGAAGCATGCTATCCCAACACAACAAACAATGATATTTTATCTTTTTTTTTCCCACCCCGTTTTGGTTATTGGCAAAAATAGTCCAGAAATCAGCACAAAATGCTAATTCACAGAGCTGAACTGCACAAAAATAAAAACTTACCACACTTTATTATCCTAGATGGTCACCCATTCAAGTGCTGCTCAGGATCATACCCACTTAGCTTCTAAGATGATACAGGATCAGGGATGTTCGTGCAGTTATGGCCACTTGTGAAGGCTGCTCTAAATTTTGGCCTACAAGAAGCATGCTATCCCAACACAACAAACATTCATTCATTCATTCATTATCTCCCGCTTTATCCTCTATTAGAGTCGCGGTGGGGTTCCCCATGCCCATCCAGATACACCCAGGACAGGGCGCCAATCCATCGCTGGGTACACACTCACACACTCAAACACACTCTATATTGGGAAATTTAGAGAACTCAATTAACTTGATCCATGTTTTTGGACTGTGGGAGGAAACCGGAGAACCCGGAGGAAACCCACACGGACACGGGGAGAACAAGGAAACTCCACCCAGATGGGGATTCGAACCGGGAATCCCTAGCGCTGAGAGGCGAACGTGCTAACCACTAAGCCACCGTGCCGCCAACACAACAAACAATGAATGCTAATTCACAGAGCTGAACTGCACAAAAATAAAAACTTACCACACTTTATTATCCAAGGTGTGGTAACCTTATCCAAGGTGTGGTAACCGTGTGACCTAATGTGTCCACCATGTTATCCTCCAGTGTTTTATTTATTTATTGGGGTTTGTTTATTTATATTATATATTTATGTATATATATTATAGGGCATCGACCCATTTGTTTAGGCAAGATAATTCATTTTAAAATGGAAATAGATTTAACCTGATATTATACATAATCTGGAAACTGATTTTTGTTTTTTGCACTGTGGTTCTTTATTACTTTTAATTAGGATCTTTATTACTTTTAAGCTCCAATTTAAAGTAAAAAAAAGAAGACAAAACAGAAATGGAAATATATGAAAAAATGTTGAGCATGTAGCCACATGCGGTAAGAATTTTTTATTTTTATTTCATGTAGTGTTTGTATGTTTTGTTTTTTGGTTTTCGTTAGTTTTAAGGTCTCAGGTTTTTACATTTCCCTAAGTGTAAACTAGGTTGGGTATTAGCGCACTATTTCACTCAGCATTAAGTTTCCACACAGTGATGATCTATAACATAAACATCAACATGCTTGTTTTGGGCAGCTAAATAAATTAAACTACCACATTTAGCTTGTACTGAACCACTTGTAAATCATAAGTATTTTGTCTGAGGTTAACTTATCATTTCTTGTTTTGGCCATAAACATGCTTGTTTCAATGATTTCTTTTGACTTTAAAACAGAGCGCATTATTCCTGAGCTGCTGGAGTTCCTCTTTCCTACAGACATAAAATTCAGTACTGATCCTAGATTAGAGAGGGAACATTAAGTAACTGAACTGCCTTTATCTAGGAGACCTATTGTCAGGATCGGTCACACTGCCGGAGTAATGAGGAAGCGTGTCGATTAGCTTATACAAAGTTTATTGAGTATTCGCTCCAGCCGATGGGCACAACTGAAACTAATAATCTGGAGAGGGTGATCGGTACCGAGCGGAATGAGAAACAGGTGTGTGAATGGGCGTGTGTGGAGCAGCGCGTGGAGGAGAGGGGTGTGTTTGTGTACATGGGAATGTGGGTGTGTGCGGAGCAGTGTGTGGCGGTGAGGGGCGTGTCTGTGTACATGAGGATGTGGGTGTGTGCGGAGCGGAGAGAGAAGAAGCGGGGCGTGAGCGAGTATGTGTAACATCACCCCCCCCCTTCCCAAGAAAAAGGAAGCTCACCCTGAGAGGGAACCCGTCGAGACCTGGCCCGACGACTTTGGGCGGCCGACCCCTAGGCCGTGGAGCGGGCCGGTCGGGGTGATCCTGGTGGAACTCTCGGATCAAATTGGGGTCCAAAATGTCCTCCGCAGGAATCCAGAACATGGGGTGAGGCCGGTGGCAGAGTGATGCAGTGAGTTCTGGGCGATTTCTGCCTAGGGGAGGTATCGGGACCAATCAGAGGGATTGCGATGGGCATAGATGCGGAGGAATTTATTTGTCTCCTGGTGGGAACGTTCGCAGGCCCCATTAGTTTGGGGGTGGAACCCCGAGCAGAGACTGACAGTCTCTCGCAAAACGCCTTCCATATGGCTGACGTGAACTGGTAACCTCTGTCTGAGAGGATGACCTCTGGTATACCGAACGAGGACTTGGTTGACTTGGAACCGCTTGGTGGACTTGGAACCGCTTGGTGGACTTATTCAGCTCCCTGAAATCTATACACGGCCGCAGTTCTCCCCCTTGTTTGGGTACAAAGAAGAACCCAGAGGTGACCGGAGATTTTGAGGGGCGAATAAATCCATTCCGCAGAGCCTCTTCGATGTAGGCATGCATTGCCTGAGTCTCAGCCACTGATAGAGGGTATGGACGCACGTGTGGTAATTTGCCCCCGGCACTAGGTCAATGGCGCAGTCGTAGTGACGATGGAGGGGTAGTGTATCAGTGCGGTGCTTGCTAAATACCTCAGCTAAGTCTGAATACACCTCCGGAACCCAAGAAGGCAGCTGGATAATGGGGAACACCCGGGAAGAGGAGAACAGCTGGCAGGAAGTCGGACGTGTGCACTCCTGTCGACACCGGGACGACTAAGACCGGACCCGCAACTGGGCCCAGGAAATGGTGGGGTCGTGTCGCCTCAGCCATGGCAGCCCTAGAACCAGGGGACAGAAGGAGAGGATATGATCAAAAATTTGAGCTGTTCGAAATGCTCCTCTCCAACCCCCATCCAAAGGGGGTGTGTGGAACTTTTGCCCCCCCCCCCCCCCCCCCCAAGGGTAGAGGGCTGCCTTCGATGGCCTGGATGGAAACGGCGGTCTTGAGGGTCCTCTCAGTGATGCCCCAACGGCTGCAGAAGACCCTGTCGATAAAATTTCCATCCGCCCTGGAGTCCACCAGCGCAGAGGTCGTCACCGAGGAGTTCTTCAAACACAAAACAACATTAATTATTAAGCTTCTTTGCGGAACTACCCCGGATACTCTCACCGAGTTTGTGGCCTCTGCGATGAATGCCTCTGCACGAGGAGGTTGCCCCTGATGAACTGGCCTCTCACTGCAGCTCCGAATTGCGTGCGTAGAGCTCCCACAGTTCTCACACAGTCCCCTGCGTTCCTGTGAGGAGAGATGGGCCCTGCCCAGCTGCATGGGCTCGGCCTCGGGCTCCCGTTGGACTGGAGGCGGAGCGGGTTCCCTCCGCGGCGAAGTCCGGGGTGGTAGGGAGCTGGACACACGAGACGTTGGGACGGTGGCGAGGTGTTGTTCCATCAACACCCCTAGACGGACCAGCTCTCTCGATCTCGCGCTGGATGTCTCGGCGAAGCCCCTCACGGAATATCACTGTGAGCACAGATCCGCTCCAACCCGTCCTTGCAGCCAAGACATGGAACTCCAGCACATAGTCAGCCACTGATCGGGACCCTTGGTGCAGCCAGTAAAGTTGTGGACCCACCCCCTCGCCCTTCAGGGGGTGAGCGAAGGCGGCGCGGAACGCCTCGTGGAAGGCAGAGAACGACTGGCACTCAGGACCCTGTCTCCCAGATCGCGGTGGCCCACTCTGGCTCTGCCCATCAGCTGCGAGATCACCAGAGAGATCTTGTCGTCCTCGCTGGACCTCGTATGGCTCCGGAAATAGTGCGCGCACTGCATCAGGAAACAGCGGCACTTCTCCGGACTCCCATCGTAGCATTCGGGCTCCGAGAGATGGTACGGGGCAGCGGTGGGTGGGGGAGGCACGTCGGAATCTGATGGGAGCGAGGATGGTGAAGAGAGAGAGCCAGAGGGGCCAGGACCGGAGCCGCTGCACCCCAGCTCGGTGAGTCGACCCATCAGGGTCTGAATCGCCCTGGTCATCTCCCCAAGATGGCTTTGAAGCTCCATCAGGGTGTGTCCCTGCACTTGCAGCACCTCGTCCGTGGGCTCCATCCGCGGCTCGATTTCTGTCAGGATCGGTCACACTGCTGGAGTAATGAGGAAGCGTGTCGATTAGCTTATAACAAAGTTTATTGAGTATTCCATGGGTGCACGCCCCACAAAACGAATAACGTCCAAAAAAAGGAAACAAAGGAAGCTGGCGGACTCGACCAGACAAGGCGGAGCGCTTGCGAGAAGGACTGTAGTTGCGGAGGTCACGGAGGATGCAGGGATGTAGAAGCCGGGAGCGCTGAGCGGTACATCACCTAGGGATCACGATCCTGTAGAGATCCAACTAGTGAGAACAGACCTGACCGCAGTGCAGTCAGCAGGGGCACGCTGAGTCCCGGCGTACACAGAAGACACGGCGAGCACCCGATCGTGAAACATCAACAAAACTCTGTGCTGTGGAGTCCGGGAAGACGGCCTAAGTAGTCGCTCCAGCCGAGGGGCACACCTGAAACTAATAATCTGAAGAGGGTGATCGGTACCGAGTGGAATGAGAAATAGGTGTGTGAATGGGCGTGTGTGGAGCGGCGCGTGGAGGAGAGGGGTGTTTTTGTGTACATGGGAATGTGGGTGTGTGCGGAGCGGCGCGTGGCGGCGAGGGGCGTGTCTGTGTACATGAGGATGTGGGTGTGTGCGGAGTGGAGAGAGAGAAGAAGCGGGGCGTGAGCGAGTATGTGTAACACCTATTCATCCCCATTGTTAAGTCATGTGTTGGATAGGGACTGTATACTGGCAGTAATTGGCCTTAATGGGAAAAGAAAACCGGAAAAAGGGAAACAAGGCGAACTTTTGTTTTCTAAGATTAGATTAGATATTTTTAAGTTTTGGACGCGTCTGTAGGGGAACATTATATAACAGCAATTTAAACAAGATTAATCACACACTTGTACACTTGTTAAAAAAAGCAAAAGCTAAATGATCACCATGACGGTTTTTACCATGGAATCGTCACGATGCCCTAGTCAGCAGTGTCCTATGTACTATAGGCTTTGGCCGCCCCACGTCACCCCACCTCAGCAAAAGGCTCAAAGCCTAGTTCAGAGCAACTGAACTAGTGACTTAACATTTTTGCTATGCAGTCCCTTGGACTCCCAGAGCCAAGACTAGGGGTGTCCTCGCTTTCCCCTTTCCCCTGTAAAAACGCCCTTTCCTTCTGTCTGAACCTCGTCGAAACCGTGATTGTTCAGTTCCTATGTATCCAGTTAAATTAACTAACAGGGACAATAAGCCTCATAGACAATACAGTTCTATTGTCAGTGCTCCCTACCCTACCAGCATAATAAAAAGAATTACCTTTGCTTGATGATCAGATCTGTTAACGTTGGGTTATCGAATCACAGATTCTTGCCAACCAGCAACAAACAACTAACCCAAACAGTAATCAAACAAGCCTTACCTCTGTTTGATGATCAGCACTGTTAACATTGGGTTATTGAATACTGTATTCTTGCCAACCAGAAACAAACCACTCCCCTAAACAGTAATTTAAAAAACTTACCTTTGTTCGATAATCAGCACTTATCAAATATTACATTCTTGCCAACCAGAAACAAACCACTACCCCAAACAATAATTTAGTACTTAAAAAAATATTCATTAAAACTCATTTGTGCCCTCCAACATCTGTTGTGGCGCTGTACACATGTTAAGATTAAATTTTGCCAAAATCAATTAAAAGGATTTTGCTGTAACAGGTTCCTGCAACAAAATTGATGTGCATATCAGTGTTAACGAAATGCAGCTTACAAGAGACAGAAATGGCAAATTGTGCTGCGACTCCCTTGAACCGTTATATTACGTAGAGGTCACCATTTGTTATGTTCCAATAAACGGTCAGAAGTCGGCGGTTTTGTTCCAAAATAATTTTATGCGTTTTACTGAATAGACAAACAAATGTACAGGAAAAATCATAAATGGTGGTCAACCACGATTGATGAGAGAGCTCTGAATTCTCAAAGATTCCATTTCCATCCTACCCTTTCCCATGCTCATTCCGCACCTGGACATTCCTACAATTATACACGCTCATCCTGCAAATGACCATTCCCTCTGTTCCCTGCAGTCATTCAGCAGTTGTTTAAACTATGTGAATTAGTAAATGTCATTACAAAAATAAGGAGCATTACAAAGTATAACAAAAACCTTACAAATAATGCAATTTATGTCTTTATATGTTCAATAAATTCCAACAAAACTCCACACAGATATTTGAACAGGTATTTGAACCTAGATCTCCAGCACTGAAAGTTGGACGTGCTAACCACTATGTCACTATAACTATAAACAGACCAGAATATAGCAGAAGAACATGGCTGCAAGTGCCTTTGGAAAAATCTCACAGTATATGTATGGGCAGGGTCAGTTGGGATTATTTCAGAGGCTGTTATTCACCTATATTGTGTTCTGTTTTGAGTTATATCGGTTGGTTATGTTGTTCAGGGCTTTTAGCGCTGGGTATGACATTTTGAATCTTTTTTTTTTTTTAAGAAGAATATTTCCTTAATTGTATTAGTGATATTATTCCACTCTAGGGTGAGGTGTACATATACTTTTGTTCAGATATTTAACTGTAGAGGTTATAAAGCACAAAATACTTATATATCTGATGGAAAGTATGGTCATGTAATTCCCAAAACATCCATAGCTATACATATTTGGATATTGCTAATTAACATTTGCATCTCGTCCTATGTTGTAATGAAATCATTGTGGGTTATTCTAGACTAGATGCAAAATCCAAGCTTCTATTTGTCTCCTTATTATTTCAAATGTAAACAAGTCTGGATTGAATGTCTTATTTTTACTCTTTATATACAAAATGTACTCTGAGGTTACATGCTTTCCCATGTCCTTATCCCATCTAAAATCCATATGAGAGGGCTAAAGCTAGTGTGTAATTACTGCTGGGGCAAGAAGCCACTCACACTTCACAGAGGTAAGAGTAAAATCACAGCTGTAACATATTCTTTAACAGATTCAGATTTTGTCCCTTTTTTATTTTATTTTCAATCATGCAAAATCACCCACACATAAAAAGCACACCTGGAGATGTTCAGAATGAGTTTGAATAAGACAAGGTAGGAGATTATATGGAGAAAGAGCTAAAATGTAAAAGAATAAGCCATAGATTTATTTAATCTTGCGTTTAATTAATCCCCTGTAGATAAAGATGTAGGTCTCAGACTTGGCTGTGTTGGGGGGTAATCTGTGATCAGTGTATGCTGGCGTTTCACCTCTTTACCCACCTCATCATTAATGGGGGGGTGTGGCGCTGAAATGATTGCCAAGCACGGGGAGAACATGGAAACTCCACCCAGATGGGAATTCGAACCGGGAATCCCTAGCGCTGAGAGGCGAACGTGCTAACCACTAAGCCACTGTGCCGCCGAATTTAGAATTAATTTAGAAATTTAACCTGCTATTCAGGAACGATGGGACCCCAGGCCTCTCACCATCGTTCTAACCAATTATAGCTACTTCTCCAACCATTGGATACGAACCTGGTTCACCTACCCCATTGAATAATACTTCGATTACTTATCTCCTAATTACTGGACTGAAACCCGGTTTCACGAACCCAGTTAAAACCTAAAAAGTGGGAGGTAGGATGGGGCGGAGAGGAACGGGGTTCGGTGTATCATCCTCATATAGGCGTGATAACGCATCCACGGCTACAGTACATTGGAGCTACCTGGTCTGAACGAGGTGACAAAATTTAAGCTGTTAAAGAATAAGGACCAGCCTAGGGCACCTGTCACCTGTTCTGTGTTTCCTTTTGTTCTTTTGAGTTAATTATCGTTCATTTGTCTTTAGTTTAGTTAATTAACTCCTTCTTGTTATTGTTGTTTTGGTGCACGTGGTCGGATGTGTTTGTTTATTTCCTGTGTTTTCCCATCCTCGTTGCGCGTCTTAAATTTCAGGTCCACTCGTTTTATGTACCGGTGTGTTTGGTGTCACTTTAATAAATTCGTGTTCCTGCTACCTGCGTGCCTGGCTCCCTTCTGCGCATTAGAGCGCTGCGGCTCTGCGTCTCATTTGTGCAGCCGTTCTTAGCCCCAGGAAGATGAGTGTGACACAGTGTCCCTGACAGGCATTTAACCAATGGGCCCCTTTTAAATACTGTAGGTTTTTATAGGCCATGATCACGGAAAACGGTGTGGCGGTGCCAATGAGCCAGTGCCTCCTCTCCTCAAGGGTTAATTTCACAGCTAAATGCTCCCGATCCCCAATAGCATAATTGCATTCTGCTGCCGAGAGTTTGCGCGAAAAAAAGCAACCAGTCGAAGCAGAGATCGGCTACTGGTGGGTTGGGACAGTACGGCCTCGACCCCGTGTGAAGAAGCATCCACCCACTCCACAAACAATTTGTCGGGATCTGGAAATGCTAACACCGGGTCAGACGAAAAGCTTTGTTTGAGGCTAGCGAATGCCTCTGGTGTCCAGATAAAATTTTTGGGTCGGCCATTCAGCCGCGAAGTAATGGGTAACGGAACTAAATGAACGAATGAATTTGTGGTAGAAGTTTGCAAAACCCAGAAAGCGCTGTACCTCATGATGGGGACTGGCCAATCCAAAATGGCCCGGACCTTCCCCATGTCCATAGTTATGCCCCCAGACGACAGGTCGAAACCCAAAAAGGAGATTTTCTCCAGAAATCATTCGCTCTTCTCTGCCTTAATAAACAACTGTTGCTCCAGCACACATGACGGTGGTGGGTGTCATGATCGCGGTCATTCCAAACGCGGTCTTCTACTCATCACCCTCCGTAATATTCAGAAGATTATACGCATTATGAAGATCGAGTTTCATAAAAATGGTCGCTTGACCGATGCGTTCTAATGCCGATGGTAACAGGGGCAACGGGTAGGCATAGCGGCGAGTGACTTGATTAAGCCCCCGATAATCAATGCAGGGGTGGAGTTCGGCATTCTTTTTAGGAACAAAAAAGAACCTTGAGGGCACGGGCGATTTGGAAGGCCGAATGATGCTGAGTTCCAGAGCTTCGGCGATATTCTTATGCATGGCCTTACTTTCAGATACGGAGAGGGGGTATGGGCTGACTCGGGGAAGCTTAGCTTTGGGGATAAGCTCGATAGCACAATCGTACTCCCGATGCGGGGCCTGGCCTGTTTATCGAAGAAAACCTCCGCGAGATCGCTGAATTCAGTGGGCACCCCGGGAGGTTGCTTAACCGATTTTTTGGGTGGAAGGGGTTAATACCAGCGAACATACCTTAAGCACTGTGTGGTTTAGACAGTGGGAATGACAAAATTTGGACCACCGCTGAATCCCCCACTCGGACGAGGAGATAACAGGGTTGTGCCGCTGCAGCCAGGGTAAGCCGAGGATGATGGGTGAGCTAGGAGAAACAATGATAAAGAAGTGAATTACTTCGACATGCAAAGCACTAATTTGTAACTCAATGGGTTCAGTGTAGTGCGTCACCACCCCTTGATTGACGGGATGCCCATCCACCCTGCTGATGGGTAATGCTTTTGACAGAGGGTGGCACTGTAATCCCAGACGTAACGCCAACTTCTTGTCCAGAAAGTTCCCCTCTGCCCCGTTTCGATGAGCGCCATGGAAACAAGTTTAGTGTCTCTGACGGAAATACTGCGGGCAAATACCATGGAGTGGGGAGACCTCTTTGGGTGGCGCTTACCGGAGGAGGAGCCTGGAGGACTGAGCGACTCTTGGATCGAGCCCGAGCCAAGCGTTCCACCCTCCGGGTCTTGACATCACAGGATCCCAGCAGGTGATCGGCACTGCCACAATATAAACAAAGTCCAGTTGCATCTGAGACTCCTTGTGCATGTGACGAAGCGCTGGTTCATTCCTCCCACTCTGGGCGGCCAGTGTACGAAACTCCAGCACATATTCTGAGATGGGACGATCTCCCTGCTGTAGGTCATGTAGCACCTCACCACATGGGTGCCTGTGGTGGGAGTGAGCAAAAGTATTTTTGAACAGGTAGATGAACAGGGCATAATCCTGAGTCTCGGCCACTTTAGATTCCCACAGAGCGGTGGCCCACTCATCCGCTCTGCCCATCAAATGGGACATAATAAAAATTATTTTGTGCACGTCCGACATAGGGGGTCGATTGACCAGATAAACATCACAGTGGAAAAGGAAGGTGCTGCATGTGTCAGAGGACCCTTTGTATCGCTCCGGTTCTGTGAGATGTAAGGAACAGGGAGAACCAGTTCCGGGGCTCGGCAGTGGAACGGGAGCAGACGCGCTCGCTGGGGATTGGCTTTGGAGTTGCAGCATAGCGCGTTCCTGGGAATCCTGGTACGAAAGGATGGCATGCATGGTGTTAGACATGCCCAGGAATTCCTGATGGAGCTCATCCAGCCTATGGCCCAGTTCCAGCGACTGTTCGAATTTATTGGTTATAAAAAGACATGATTTGCAATATTTGTAAGGTTTTTGTTATACTTCGTAATTCTCTTTATTTTTGTAATGACATTTACTAATTCACATAGTTTAAACAACTGCTGAATGACTGCAGGGAACAGAGGGAATGGTCATTTGCAGGATGAGCATGTGTAATTGTAGGAATGTCCAGGTGCGGGATGAGCATGGGAAAGGGTAGGAATGTCTTGCTCACAGGGTTAGCTGTGAAAATGTAGACTTGGAGGCAGGTAATATTTCTTAAATGTATTAGTGAGACTAGGGGCTCAGGAAGTCCCCACCATATATGGAAGGTCCATTCACACTCACCCACACAGAAGAAGGATAGCCCACCTAAGGATAATATACCGAAGCAGGATTTTTGAACTCAGAGACCTCTCATCAATCGTGGTTGCCCGTCATTGATGATTTTTCCTGTACAATTGTTTGTCTATTCAGTAAAGCCCTGTTCTGGGTGTATCTGGCCAACTTTTTTCCCCGAATGGGCATGGTAACTCAGATGACCATTTATTGATAAGATTTTGTTTTGGCACACTTTTTGGTTACTTTTTGTTTTTTGCTTACTGCGATACTTGCTGACTGTCTTAATGGGATGGGACCTAGTTATTGTGGGTGACGTCTCCTGGCAGTTCGCAGGCAGTTGGTTATGCCATTCTGTCTACTGCCTGGCCTTGGCTCTGAGTAGTAAATTTTCACCAGGGGGGGAGTGGCCTAGCACTCCCGAATCGGAACGCTACTCAGAACGCAGGCGGCGTGGGTCGCAGGGGTCGCAGAGCGGATCGCTGTCGGCGCGGAGCGGATTGCAGAGCGGATCGCAGAGCGGATCGCAGCCTGAATCATTAATCGGAATGCTACTCGGATCGCAGGCGGCGCGGAGCGGCTCGCTGGTGGCGCGGAGTGGCTCACAGGCCGGATAGCTGACCCGAATGCTGCTTGGATCGCGGGGGGCGCGGAGCGGATTGCTAACGGCATGGCACAGCACAGTGAGCGGCTTGCTGGCGACGCGGGGCGGCTCGCTGGCCCGGCGCGGATCACAGAGCGGATCGCAACCCAAATTGTTAACCGGAATGCTACTCGGAACGCAGGCATGGCTTGTATCGCTGGCAGTGTGGGGCGGATCGCTGGCGGCGTGGAGCGGATCACGGAGTGGCGCGGTACGAGAGGCCCAGGGGGAACCTCTCCAAGAAGGTCGCCTCTAACCGGCTGGCCGAGGTAAGGCAGTCATCCTGGGTGGCGACTAGGCCCTCGGCCCACCACTGGGCGGGTCCCAGCAGCCTGGAGAGGTAGTACAGCACCCTCTTCCCGTCCGACAACTCCCGACCGGACACGCACACACGTTAAATAATGATGTACTGGAGTGGTTTCGAACACACCCCGTCGCAAGGTACCGGGAGCTTACACGGAGCGGAGAGAGGGAAACTGATCTTCCCATAACCCGGGACGCGGTCCATGACCCTCCTGGGTCCACCCCAAGATCAAAGCAACAAGAAAATTTTATCGGCAGGGCTAGCGCTGAGGTTACGCAGCAGGGACGCTGCAGTCAACAGAAAACCCAACACGGCTGCCAAGACTAACTGGGTCCTACGGGGTACGCGGCAGCGGGAAAAACAAAAACGGGGCGCTTACCCAGTCAAGGGATCCTGGACTTCACTCGGGGGTATGGGAGGTCAGTATTCGACCACGGGAGGTGCTGCGCATCACTACTCAGGGAGAGGCGTTCAGACGAGAATGAGCGAGCCAGGCGACCAGGTAAGCATAAGGGTTTTTTTTTTTTTTTTTTTTTTTTTTTTTTTTCCTTCTCCGTGTCCTGTCTGCCATTGTGAAACTCAGGATTGATGTCTGAGTGTCTAAATCAGGCCCAACAGTTTTGATTTTACAAGTGGAGCATACAGGTATTTCTCCATGATGCTCCACTTGGTATATATTTAAAACTTTATTGCAAATTTTTTTTGGGGATCATATCTGTACAGCAACCACGGAGATGGAAAAAAAGAAACAGAAAAGAAGAAGGAAAAAAGAAAAAAAAAAAAAAAGAGGTATACGAAAGTGGTGGGAGGAAAGAAGAAAAGACCAACAGAGAAAAGAAAAAAAAAAATAAATAAATAAATAAAGAGAAAAAAGAAAATAAATAAATAAATACAATAAATATATATATATATATATATATATATATATATATATATATATATATATATATATATATATATATATACATACACATATATATATATATATATATATATATACATACATACATACATACACACACACATATACATATATACACATACATACACATACACATATACGCGCCTACGCATAAGTACATATATGCCCATACGCACATACATACATACATACATATATACATACACATACACATATACACACATACATAAACACATACATACACACATACATAAATACACACACATCCATACCTACATTTACCTTCATATACTAAAATTAATTACAATTTCCAGTATAAATATATTTATTTATTTATTTAAACTATTCTTTTAATTGATTTTATAAATTAACGAAAAGAAAGACAATTTTAAGAAACCAGGATCTGAACACCTGTTTGTGTGCAGTTGTGAGCATGCAAGTAGATGAAAGATTTCTTCCATAGGAATGCCAAATGGGAATTTGTAGTAGTGACCGTGGGGGACCCCCGGCCCCGACCCCAAGGCCCGAGGCAGACACCAGGAAGACCAGGGCCAAAGGCACCGCGGAGGTCCCAGGCGCCGCGCCCCCAGGGGCCCCAATGCAGGGACAACCGCACACCCCACCCCCCCGAACGGACCCAAAGGGAGAGCCGAGGGAAGCCCCCAGCAGCCCCCCGCCGAGCCCAGGGGTCTGCAGCCCCAAGCCCTCAGACCCCGCCGGCACCCGCCACGCCAGAGCAGTTCCGACCATGGACACGGAGGCCCGGGACCCCGAGGCGCGCCACCCCCCAGCCAGGGCCCCCCGGGGCCACGGGGCCCAAACCCAACCAGGCAGCCACCAGGCCCAGCCAGCACACCCCCCGGCGCCCAGCCCCCGAAACCGAGAGCCACCAGCCCACCAGAGGGCAAAGGGCACAACCCCCCCGGGAGGGGAATGCGACGCGGAGGTGGGGGCCACCATTAGGCGGACCCTAGATGACCCAGGAGAGGGAGCAGACCAGGCCCCAGCCTGACAAATACACATTCACACACAAACGCACTCATACCATCCCACCCTCATACTCACCTCCACTCATTCGAAGTAAACATATACAGTAACATATACGCCACACTCACTCATACTCCCCATACACACTCTATACACACTCTGGGTCCAGGACATGCGTCCGCCCCCTATTGGTGGGAACCCACATCCGGACCCAGAGGGTAAACCCATTCTCTCCGGGGTGGAGAGGAGGGGACGGCCAAAGCCACGAACCCGCAAGGCCGTCCCACAGCCCGGGCTGCACCAGACCGGCAGGGCAAGCCCCCGCCACGGTGAGGACCCGCCCCCGACCACCGCCGAGCACCACCAACAGCCAAGCAGACACCCCCCGCCGAGCGCCCGCCAGATCCCGGCGACAAGCCCGGCCAGAGGAATGACTGCACAGCCCAGGGCAATGACCCACAAGAATCCAAACAGGCCCAGGGAAGCCAGAACACCGGCCCCGCCCCCACCACCCCCCCAAGCCCCGCAGCCCACCCACCGCCCCCGCCCCCACCAGACGGACTGCCCCTTAGCATAAGGGAGTTTTAAGCTATGCATGACGGGAACAAGCAATGCATGACAGGAACAAATGGAAACTAAGACACAAATACAAAACAGAAACAATGCTGGCCTGCTGTACCGGGGAACATGCGCTGTTTAAATACCACTAGCAGGCAGCATGTGCCCTGGTAGGACCCAATCCCCGACCTTAGTGATGGGACCTATCCCAATTGCACATGCCAATTGTACACACCAATCTCACACTCATGCACACACATTTAACAAATAAGGACAACTGGCGTGAGCAAGGGGACACCGGCATTGGGCCTGCAGTGTCCCAGCGAGGCAGCCAGCCAGTCCCCACCCCAGCTAGGGCACACAGGGCCAGGCGTGTGAGGACCCGCCCTCCCCCTCTTCCCACCCAACGTGTTGCAGTGAGTAAAGTGTGTAATGTGGAAGTGTGTCTGAAAGCTACAGTGCAAATAAAATTGGGGGTAACGATGTAACATGAGCACTCAATAACAGCAGCCAGTCACACCGCCCCCCCAAGGCCCTTAAGAGTCTAACATGCAATTAAGATTGAGGCGCTAATCATGACGCTTAGGAACCTGGTGGAGCGCCTAGGGAATATGGAGGGGGAGCTCGCACATCTGCGTGCTGCGACGGCCAGCGTGCCCTCCCCGGAGGTGTTCATCCAGACTCTCGACTCCTCTCCTGCCCCGCGGGCAGCGCTGGTCAAGCCTCGTGGGTACCCCCGCATCGCGAATATGACTGCACCATCGAGTTGGTCGAGAACGGCAAATTACCTCGGGTCAGTCCGTATCCGCTTACCGCTGCGGAAACCAGGGCCATGCGTGAGTGTATCACGGACTCCCTCGTGCGGGGGCATCATTCGGCCCTCTACCTCTCCCGCTGCCCAGGAGCGGATCCTCTGGATAACTGGCCGCTGCTTTATTGGTGTCGGAATCTGTCATGCTGGCGAAGGAAGGAGGCGAGACAGGTCGAGTTCGGAGCAAGCACCAGTTTATTAAATAACGTAACAGCCACATTTGCACCACAGAAGCTTAAAAGAAAGACTTTGACGATGCTGCGGGATACGAGCTGCAGTCCCGAGTGGCACGCAGCGCTAGCACCAGAACAAAAAGCACGGCAGGTAGCAAACAAAGGGACGGGGTGGAGTTCGCGAGTCCGGGAACCATCGCCCTGGTGCAGGTGCCCTGGTGCAGGTGCCCTGGTGCAAATTAAAATCCGAGCTCTGGAGAAGCTGGCCAAATTACTAGGATGGAGGACACAGATAGTGTTAACAGGGAGGCAATTAGCTCTTACAAGAACCCGGTCTTACACTCGCACGCCGGGTGGACCTCGGTGGGCACGCACGCTGGGTGGACCTCGGCGGGCACACACGCCGGGTGAACCTCCACCTCGGGATCGCCATCCTGCACACAATAGAGGTACACCCCCACCACAATGTACAATTAACTAAAACAATCCGGACTGACATTTAATTAACTCAAATCAAGGACACAGAAGAACAGAAACAGAAAAACAGGTGCCCTAGGCACCTGTTACATAGGGCACCTGTTCTTCTGTTTCTGTTCTGTTCCTATTTGAGTTAATTAACTTTCATTCAGGGTTGGTTTAGTTAATTAGCTCTTTTCTTTCATTGGTTTGTTTTGTGCATGTGGTCGGGTTTCGTTGGGTATTTAGTTTCTGTGTTCCCCTTCCTCCGTGCACGTCGTTAGTTTTATGTTCACTCACGTTAGTACCTCTGTGTGTTTCGGTGTCACTACACCTTTAATAAAGCTTGTTAATCTGCTACCTGCGTGTCTGGCTCCCTTCTGCGCAATTAAGGCGCTGCGGCTCTGCGCTTCATTTGCACAGCCGTCTTTAGTCCGAGGTAGGCGTGTGTGACAGTTATTAAGAAATAATTACACATTAAGAAATGTGTCTACATTAAGAAATGGCTCAGTCAGATGTTTAACAACTCAATTTTCTGCATTTTACCTTTATGGTCCAAGTAAAACTACATAAAGTAAAGAAGTTTATGGAATTGTTAACACTTGTACATGTCTTGCTTAAACCAGCAGATTAAAGAATTATTTTTTTCCACGGCCATTAGACTTATGAACAGCTGAGCTGATGACCACCCGATAGACCTAAAGCAATTTTTGCACCAATTATACAGGATCAGGGATGTTCGTGTAGTTATGGCCACTTGTGAAGGCTGCTCTAAATTTTGGCCTACAAGAAGCATGCTATCCCAACACAACAAACAAATATATTTTATCTTTTTTTTTCCCCACCCCATTTTGGTTATTGGCAAAAATAGTCCAGAAATCAGCACAAAATGCTAATTCACAGAGCTGAACTGCACAAAAACAAAAACTTACCACACTTTATTATCCAAGATGGTCACCCATTCAAGTACTGCTCAGGATCATACCCACTTAGCTTCTAAGACAAGACAGGATCAGGGATGATTGGGCAGTTATGGCCATAGTGAAAACTTCTCTAAATTTTGGCCTACAAGAAGCATGCTATCCCAACACAACAAACAATGATATATATATTTTTTTCCCACCCCGTTTTGGTTATTGGCAAAAATAGTCCAGAAATCAGCACAAAATGCTAATTCACAGAGCTGAACTGTACAAAAACAAAAACTTACCACACTTTATTATCCAAGATGGTCACCCATTCAAGTACTGCTCAGGATCATAACCACTTAGCTTCAAAGATGATACAGTATCAGGGATGTTCGTGCAGTTATGGCCACTTGTGAAGGCTGCTCTACATTTTGGCCTACAAGAAGCATGCTATCCCAACACCACAAATGATATTTTATCCTTTTTTTCCCACCTCGTTTTGGTTATTGGCAAAAATAGTCAAGAAATCAGCACAAAATGCTAATTCACAGAGCTGAACTGCACAAAAATAAAAACTTACCACACTTTATTATCCAAGATGGTCACCCATTCAAGTACTGCTCAGGATCATACCCACTTAGCTTCTAAGACAAGACAGGATCAGGGATGATTGTGCAGTTATGGCCATAGTGAAAGCTGCTCTAAATTTTGGCCTACAAGAAGCATGCTATCCCAACACAACAAACAATGATATTTTATCTGTTTTTTTTCCCACCCCGTTTTGGTTATTGGCAAAAATAGTCCAGAAATCAGCACAAAATCTACCTGGATTTCAGTAATTCAGTAAAAAGTAGTTAGGAGTATTCAAATCAATAAAATGATAAGTGTACCCATACTTTTGTACCTGTCAAATTTTGGTTTAATGCATATTGCACATTTTCTATTAGTACAATGAACCTCATTTCAATCCTGAAATATTACTGTGTCCATCAGTTATTAGATATATCAAACTGAAATGGCTGTTGCAAACACCCAAACATTTAGAACTAAAAATGATTAAGATTAATAGGGGTGCCCAAACTTTTGCATATGACTGTAAATGCCTGTCCCAGTCCTTCTGATTTTTTGGCGTGACAACAGCAAGCTGCTATAGCAAGCTCGAAGTTTCGTCCTTGGTCACTATGCAGTACCTTAGGGACTCCAAACCGGCATAAAAACTCCTCGACCAGCCAATCTGCAATTGTGATGGCACTCTGGTTCAGCACCACATACGCCTCTGGCCATTTAGTAAAATAATCCATAATTTCTTTAAATACCGCGGTTTCGGCCAGTCCCGCACAGTGTCTGCTTTTCCCTGGTCCGTCTTGACACCCATACCGCCAGAATGTGACCTAAAAAATTCACACGCCGCTGCAAAAATGAGCACTTAGCAGGGTTCAGCTTCAGCTTTGCTTCTGTCACCGCATTGAGCACTATCTCTAAATTGGACAGTGCCATATAAAACTCACTCGCGTGTACCAGTACATCATCCAAATAAACCACAAACCACAAATAAACAGTCCATGAGTCGAAAGTTACAGGTGCATTACACAGTCCAAACGGTAGCATTTTAAATTATCACAGCCTATTCCATCCATCCATCCATCCATCCATAATCTTCTGCTTTATCCTATATTAGGGTCGAGAGGGTTCCCCATGCCCATCCAGGGGAGAACATCTCGGGCGCTGGGCAGATACACCCAGGACAGGGCGCCAATCTATCGCTGGGCACACACTCACTCACACATACACACTCTATATGGGGCAATTTGGCTTGATCCATTCAATTGACTTGATCCATGTTTTTGGACTGTGGGAGGAAACTAGAGAACCCGGAGGGGTTCTCAGCTGTTCTCAGCTGTTGCTCAGCTGCCTGCCGCTTAGCAAAGCAATAGATCTCACACCTGCTGTCACTGATTCTCATCTAGATTGGTGCTGCTGTGTGTCTATAAATCCTGCAATAGTGGCGGCCACTTAATGGGTGGTCATGCCTCTTTCAGTTGCCTCGCTGTGCCTGATCTCCCCGCACTCCGAGCAGGTAGGTCAATGTCTCGCTTGTCAGTCTCTCATTGCGGGCACGCCCATCATCGCTCTCAAACCAGAAGACAAAAAATGTTGTTGAGGACAAAAATCATTTCGGCGAGTTCTGCCTCAGCGACTGCTTTTTGCAGTGAACCAGGTGCTGCCAGCATGATTGCACTTAAACCCAGCAAATTGAGGAAGCACTTCACAAAGTGATCCAGGGCAAGTTGTGAATGAACAAACACGGAAACATCGGGTATGACAGTCTTACTAACAGCTCCTCATCTGCTGCCAGCATACTGATTTTCTCGTCCTTTTCGTGTTGCCTAGCCGTAATTAGATGTTTGGCCACCGGTTTATTGAATTTTCAACTAAACCACCCTCTCAACTCTCCGGTGAGGTCTGCCAGGTTGCCCCTATACTCCGGGGGCAGCTCTCCAAACACCCTTAATGCTTGCCCATGCAAAGCCAGGCCCAAATGTGCCTGATCAATGGATGAACAACTCGCATACAGTCGGCATGCCATTTCACAATCAACAGGGTTTATTAACAAGCAAGTCATGGGCTTGTGGTTAAGGAACCAGGCTTATGATTGAAGGTCCCTGGTTCGATTCCCGATCCCACCAAGTACCAAGGCTGAAGTGCCCTTGGGCAAGGCACCTAAGCCCAGGGAAAAAACACAGGGCAAATTCCCATTGGCAGGGCAACCTGCCAACTTGTGCATGTACCCAAAATGGCAGGTCCCATGCATATCCACGTGCCACCTAAAATGTGGTCACATGTGGAATGGCACATTATATAAATCATAAAATAATTCTAACTCTGTTACATCATGGGTCTCAGCGTAAGTGGAGGAATTACTGCACATGCTCATTATTTTGTTGTTGCTCTCTGATTTCCCATCTAGGAAGCATGTGATTATGCGTTGCCACATTAACCTTTTTTTATCAAATTAGTGTTTAAATGTAGCAGAGATTAATTGTTGAGGTTCAAAGTTTTATTATTAATTCTGGTTCTTGGTACATGTGGTGGCGCTGGGGAGGTTAGGTGGAGAGACGGAGCCGATGTGTTGATCAATTTCGTTACTTTTCACGCATCCTGCAGATTGATACGTTGTCCCGCATTGTTATTGAAATACAATTATCCTCGCTCCTGTGTTTTCTAATTCACATTTTCACAATTGGGCTTACCACTTCCCACTTTAAATTACCCGGACCACATCTGAGTTTCCAGAGTGGCGACCTTTAGCAAACGTTTTTAATCTCCCCCTTTGTGTATGGGGCATTCACCTACCTCAGTGGTGGTCAGTCCGCACACACCTACTTCCTCCCTTATCTGTTTGGCCACCTGTTTCCAGGACTAGGTCTGCACCGATGCAGTGGGCTATGTATCTGCTTCTCCCTTTCACCACGTGCTTCTTGCTTTTCCCGCCAACTTTCTTCCATCCATCCCCCAGTTCTCTTTCCTTCTGTTACAGCTTCCACCGCAGGGCATTTACTGCAACACAATGGGAAATGTGGTACCAGGGATTACCTTTCTTTGACTGCATGGCTTACCTTTCAGGGATTACCTTTCTTTGACTGCATTACCTTGACTGCATGGCTTGTCACTTCACTGTCATTTCCGTCTGCTACAACCTGCAATTTGACTTGATTTGCTTAGTAAAGTTAAATACAATATCAAACAAACTTGAATTTCTCTATTCTTTATACAAATCGCACAACATAGGTTTAAGAAACTTGTATTTCTCCTGTTTAAATGTAAAATTTGATAATTAGACCGCCTTCAGTGCATGACCTGGAGAAAAAAAAACAACCTTTATCAATCGATTTATAAAAAACAATGCTGGCAAAAGTCATAACCTTAATCAGGTGTCATGGCAAAACATTTTCTCAAACTCCGACCTGGAAAAAATATAACCTCATAATTCTGTCCTCATTAGGTAACGTCAGCCAGCCTGGTCTAGTCTAGTTAACTATCAGTCAAATCTTTATCCTTTATTAAACAAAAAATGTGCTTGGTCCATTTTAAAACAATAATCTCTGATAATAGTGCTGATAATATTTTCTTCACAATCCCCTCTTTGATTCATTTTAATCGTTCAATAGTTCTAACATATTAATTTCAGCGTTTCCGAGTGGTTCTTCTTTCAGGTATCGCTTGTCAACATTATTGTTTTGTTTTGGAGGCCTTGTGACCTTGCTCTGCCAGATGCTTCAACAGAGCCAAAGTTGCTTCTTTACATATGGTCTGTGTTGGTGCTGCCACCAACATTTCAAAAATTGATTTCTGTCAAAGTCAAAATCGTATCAGTCCTGTGGCCCATTTTCTGTCATATATTCGTTCCGTCAAACAATGGTTCATTCAGTCAAATCTTCACAGGAAACCTTGTCTTTAAATTGGAAAATAGTGCTATTTTCTTTTAACATTTCAAAATTTAATAAGTATATTTAAATGAGCTCAAACTATTTTATTTGCCATGGTTAATTAATATTAATTAACTAACTTGCCCCCATTTCAGCAGTATTGAAACACAGTGGCCAATTCAAATACCACTCTGCCCTCCTTTCAAACAGCAATACTTTTCACTACCCCTACTTACTCATGACATCATCAAAAACAAACACACACACACACACACACACAGACTGTTAACCAGAGATAAGAACAGAGTGTAAAGAAAGCTTGTAACTAATAAAGTCTATTTTCAACTATAAATTACCTATTAATTTAAGTCAAACAAACTAAAACTCATAACCTCATGGACAAATATAACCTTATGGACAAATTCATTTATTTAACCTTTAACCATATGTTAATTATTTTAAACCTAAATTACATTTATTTAATCTGGGCAACATATGACCTTACTGCTGGCAGCAGTTCAGGTTCAGTCAGACTGGTTATTTAAACAGTTGCTCACTGACAGATAGACTAATGGACTGGTGAAATGGACAGCTCTCTTGATCTTAAGAAACTGACCATTAACAATTCCCCAGCTTCAGCATTTCCCTGATCTGGGCAGGTCTGGGAACAAGCAGACCCTCACCCGTCTTTGGTCGAGCATGCCCTTGCTTTTCGCTAGAGATTCTCACAGCCTCCATCACACACACGTCTTTTTAGCACACATTGTTTGATTCCAAGCCCTGACATTTTCACCACTATTGACATTAGAGTAAATGCTTTATTAAAGCAGTAACCATTTTGTCTTTCACACTCTATTGTTAATATTAAATTTTACGTTTACCTTTACTTTATTCTAATTCACAGTGTTTCTTAACTTATCTTGTAATTTTGCCCTCACTCACTACTACCATAACTATTATTTATTTAACAATTTACTCATTTGCTTTTAGTTATGCTAATTTATTATTCCCTAGTTTGGTTATTCTCCCCCACAATAAAAAAGAGTTTAGAGTAGAAAATGAATAGGGTTTTAGTTTCTACACCCATCATGTCACACACTCATACCTGATCCACTTAAACAACACTCACAATTTTAACAGACTAACATACACAGTGGTGCCACACCCAAACCAACACAATTATCTAACTATATCGTACTGCAATATTTCAACACATTTTAGCTTTATTCAGTGTGCACTTTAATTTATTAATACTGCAGTTTTATTTTAATTTATGGTTCATACTCTAATTATTACTTATTTTAAACTTCTTTATTACAATATGTCGATCCATATAACCACACCATATAATTATTTAAATATATATATTTAAATAACATTATATAACAGCAATTCAAACAAGACCGATTAGTTCCAATGTCCTTTAAACAGGCTGTATGACTGTCACAGGCAATGAGTAAGTCATCAACGTATTGGCAGAGCAAGGTGTTGTCTTGCAGAATGGCGTCGTCCTGCAGTACTGATGAGTCATTTAGGAGACACTGATTAAAAATACCTGGACTGTCTTTGTACCCCTGGGGCAATCTATTGTAGGTGTATTGTTGACCCCTAAATGTGAAAGCAAAAGTTTGTTTGACCTCGTTGAATAGTGGAATACTAAAAAATGCATTTGCCAAGTCTACTACGGTAAACCACGCATGTTCTGGGGTGAGATTCTGCAGCATTCTGTAAGGGTCAGGTACTGCAATCCCTTCAGTGATTGTCACTTGGTTAATGAGCCTTAAATCATGCACCAGGTTATTTTCATTCTTACCAGGCTTCAACACAGTCGGGATAGGTGTGTTTCAAGGTGAGATGGTGGGGGTCAGTACTCCTACCTTCAAGCGGTATGTATGGTGCCAGCAATCCCCTTTATCGCTTCACACTTTAGGGGGTACTGTGGTCGATTCACAACAGTGGTGTTTGGCTAGACACTTATCAGGGCCATGTGCTGTTCAGTCAGTCCCACGTGTACTTTTGATACCGTCCAAAGTGTCATTGGCACCTGTCCCAGCAGATCTGGTGTCTGTGGGTGATCTGTTAGTTCTCTGCCATGATACCTGTTTAAAACCACATGTTCAAATTTGCCTTCATCCAAGCACTTGCATTCAATTTGCCAGTACTTACCACACGCTGTCTTGTGTAAGTAGGGGGTGTCTGTGGGCTGAAAATCCAGCGTTAGTGAGTGTTTCACCATTGGTCCAAGCTGTCCGGCCTCATGACCAGCAGTTATGAATAGTGTTATGTGTGGTGCGCTGTCTGCATACTTATCTGCTCGCCACACCTCTTTTTGTCTGGGATTCAGGATCACTACAGTCACCACCCCTTCTGGACCCATTATGATGCTGTTTGTGCGCAACTGTGTCATGGCCCTCATAATCCCTGTCCCACAGATAATTTCCCCACATTTAATTCGCGAGCACTGATGTCCCTGCTCCAGTGTCCAACAAAAATCCTACATCCCACCCTTTTACAGACAACTTCAATATCGGTTCTCGGCTGTCGGGGGTGGGACGGACTGGTGACTGGGCAGCATCATTGGTGGTTGGGTCCGGGACCTCTGCCTTCTTGCCCTCTCCCTTCCCCGCGCTGTGGGCATTCTCTTGCGAAATGTCCCAGTCGGCCACACGAATAACATTCCCACCTTCCCATTGTGTTGTTGTGTCCCCCATTCCTGGGCCTCACACAACAGTATCGGACTCGGAGAGCCCCACTTTTTGTACCAATTCAACCAAGGTCTTTTTCATAGCATCAATCTTCCCATTATGTAACTCCCGGACAAAGACACACTCATAGTTCCTCTCTCAATGGCTTCCCTGGGTTAACCCACTCTTATTTTACACTCATGAGATTGTGTTGTGATTCTACGATCTTGCTAGGTTGAGAGCAGGGCTGGGAGCAGGGCAGGCACAACGTTAACACTAGGAGGAGCAGTTGGATGTATGGGAGGGGCGCTAGTAGAGGGAGGTGTGTAGGGAGGAGGGGTCGGAGTAGGAATGGGTTCCTGCTTCACTTCCTGTTTCTCACCAGTTGACTCTACATCCTTGCCCTGGCTCTCTGTAATCACCGCCATGTGTTCCAGTATTAATCTTACCCATATCTGCTCGTTCTCTGCCTTTGTAGCCCTCGCTTTAACCACTAGTCTTCTCAACCCACTCGCACCTCTTACCTCCTTTTCTACAGCATCAACTTTCTTTTGCATTACAGATAACGGCGGGGCAGCATCAATGGGGTAGAGCCCTGCACCACACCATTCATTAAACATGCTTTCAACCTTCTTTGCCACCTTCTCGCGTCTCGCAACCGGATTAGTTTCTTTCACTCGCTTCACCACCTCATTCTTTACTTTACCAGCAGTCAACCTCCCCATTCTTAATGAACACACAAGCTCACACACTCACACGCGCAACAACCTCTATTCAACCTCTGTGCATCCACGAGCCAAGCAATGTCACACAAACGCAGCTACTCTATTGATGTATTCTTAGTTTGACTTAGACTCTATTTCAGTTACACCCGCGCACACAGTGCTTTAACTTAGTCAACTTTAAACAACTTTAAACAAACAGTAATTTTGTTCTTAGGGATCCAATCCGCCAGAACTGTCCAAACGGTAACCAATTTCTGTCTCTGGGTTCCTAACACACACTCGCGCACACAAGCGTCTCCTTAAAACTATTTAAAACTATAAGCCTTCCTGGGACGCTCTGCAGATGGGACTTGAACCCCCTGGGAGCAGTTCCACCAGGACTGAGCTTTAATTTAGGGGTATTTTGGGACTTGAACCCAATCACCTTGACCGATTTATATACCAAGACAATGTGTGGCTTTTGGGTCTTGAACCCAATCACCTTGACCAATTTACCTACCAAGACACTGTGTGGCTTTTGGGTTTGAACCCAATCAACTTGACCAATTTACCTACCAAGACACTGTGAATCATTTAGCGTCCAACCCCCGATTATTAGTATTGCCCCTTCTTAGGTCTACAACCTGAAGGAATTATCCAAACGGCTTTTGAGACGGGCCAGGCCGCGACTGCGCACACACAGGTTGTGACCCCGTTCGCCTCAGTAACGCAACTATGGGATCCTCAGAATCCCCTGATCATGACCTTATTAATTTTAAATTAAACCCAGCATTCAATAATTTTCCAATATTATGCAATACAATACAACACAATACAAAAAGTCACAAAGCTACAAAGCCTTGGAAGAACACACTTCAACTCAAAACAACTTAAATTCAATTTACAATTCCAATTGCATTAATTTAATTCACATTCCAACTTAGGCTTACCCACCACTCACATCTACATATAATCATTATTCATCTAAATATAGGATCGAAAGGTCCTTACTTTATTGGCCGGCCTGTGAGTACCGCGTAAGCCTTATCGTTGGAATCATCAACCATTTATTCAATGGGATCAATTTTCTGCATTGCAGTCCCCGCCGTCTCCGACCATCCTGCTGCTACCAATTGTTAGGAAATCTCAATTTACACCATGAATCTTTTTCTGGAGTCGAAAAACCACAATGCAGACTTTGGTAGATACTCGAATCAAGCGGTTTATTTAAGACAAACCAAGCTAAAGAAGTGTGTTCTTCCAAAACAAGCCCAAGACCGCGGTCGACTCTGACTTTCACACAACAGCAAACCTCTCCCTGCCAGAGTCCAGAAGTCCAGTTTCTACCCCTATTTATCCTAAAAACCCACCCCTATCTCTGCTTTTCTCCTAGGGCAGCAAGGTCAAGGGCATCTGAAAGGTGATCATACAGCCCTTTCTTTTAGGGGGGTTGTTGACAATTAGGTGTTTATGAGTTTTATTTACCAGGTCTGATGTCTCAGTTTCTGGAATGGACATGCTGAACGTGCACATTTTAGGGGCATATGTTTGGTTCAGGTCAGTTTGACAACCTGACTTTAACTGTCATTCGTCTATTCTGCAATCCTCGCCTACCCCCAGTCACCACACACTCATATTTACTGAACTTTGAGCTGATGTTCTGTTTGTATTCCTTCAGTGTGCAGAATTATTAGGCAAATAAGTATTTTGATCACATCATCTTTGATCACATCATCACGGCTGTAGCGCTGCACACAAAAACACAAACAAGGCGAGAGCGGGCACACACAACAAATGATAACCAGGGCAGACGTGACAACGCGAGGCAGGGGCAAAGCAAGGCAAGGCGAGGCACTAGCTAGAAGAATATAGGCTTTGAAATCGTGGGCACAAGACTATCTTGCCAGGAGGAATGAGAGTGAGGTGCTTATATAGGGAGTGGTGATTAGGGAACCCAGGTGCACGGAATTACAGGGGCGTGGAGACCAGACACACACACACACACCACGTGACGAAAACCCCAACATCACCCCCCCCCCCCCCCCTTCAACGGGTACCCTAAAAGGCTTATCGGGGAACCTCTTGTGGAAGTCCTTGATGAGGGAGGAGACTAGGAGGATGCACGGGGAACCCAGGAGCGCTCCTCTGGACCGTACCCCTTCCAGTCTACCAGGCACTGCACATCTCGGTGGCAGGAGTCGATTAGGCGGGGGGCTGGTGCGTCACGGGGGGTGGGGTTGAGAGGGTAGTGGATAACTGGCTTGATCTGTGAGACATGGAAGGTGGGGTGGATGCGCTGGAGGCGGATGGCTGCCGGGTTGATTATCTTGGTGATGGGGAATGGACTGATGACAGTTTTGTGGATTCTGTTTTGAGGGGGATGTTCCAGGTAGAGAGCCAGACGGAGGGCTATGGTGGTGTTTTTCCAGACCTTGCGACATCGAAGAAGGTGTTGAGTAATGGATGGGATGCTGATCTCCTGCTGCTCCCCAGGGAAGAGGGGGGGTTGGTAATCCAGCGCGACCTCGAATGGGGATCTGCTAGTGGCGGAGCTGCGCATGGTGTTCATGGCGTATTCCACCCAGGCTAAGTGGTCGCCCAGCGCTCTGGGTGTCGGGCGGAAACGCAGTGCTTACTTTGTAAGCCCTCTCCGCCTGGCTGTTTGACTGGGGGTGGCCTCCTGAGGTCAGAGAAACAGAGGTTCCGAAGTGATCATAGAAAGCTCTCTATACCTGCAAGATGAACTGCGGTCCCCGGTCTGATACGATGTCCACGGGAATGCCAAAGATCCTGAATACGTGGTGGAAAACCAACTTAGCAGTCTCCAGTGCTGACGGAAGCCTAGACTGGGCCACAAGGCGTACCATTTTAGAGAATCTGTCTATTACTGTGACAATGACGGAGTTACCTTTGGAATCCGGGGAACAAAATCCAAGGAGATGTGAGACTAGGGACGCCCAGGTATGGAGAGCGGCAGGAGCAGACCAGAGGGTGGCTGATTGGAAGCCTTGTTGCGTGCGCAGACAGTACAGGCAAGGACGAACTGCTTCACGTCCGCAGACAGCATGGGCCACCAGAAACGCCTTCTGAGGATCTCCTCTGTCCGAGCAGCCCCAGGATGGCATGCCCAATGGGACTCATGACCCCAATTGAGAACGGTGGGGCGGGCGGCGGAGGGCACGAACGTTCGATCCTCCCCCGGATCAGGGTCCTTAGCCAGCTCGCGATCTATGATGTTACGCACCTCCCAGGAGACATCTGCAAGAAAGCACTTGGGCGGCAGAATGGTGTCGTTAGGTGCATTTACCTCCTCCTCCTCTGGGAAGAGCCTAGACACAGCGTCCGGCTTGGCATTGCGGGTGCCAGGTCGGTAGGCGAGGGTGAAATTGAACTGACCAAAGAACAGGGCCCAATGTGCCTGGCGAGAATTCAGCCTCTTGGCAGACTGAATGTAGGCCAAGTTCTTATGGTCGGTCCAAACTATGAAAGGCTGTTCAGCTCCTTCCAGCCATTGGTGCCACTCTTCCAGAGCGAGCTTGACCGCCAACAGCTTGCGGTTACCCACATTGTAGTTCCTTTCAGCGGCTGAGAGTTTTTTTGGAGAAGAAAATGCAGGGGTGAAGGCGGCCCCCCTTAGAATTTTGGGAGAGTACTGCCCCTACTCTTGCGCCCGAGGCGTCGACCTCTACAATAAACTGTTTGGTGGGGTCAGGCTGTACAAGGATGGGAGCAGCTGTGAAGAGGCCTTTTAGAAGATCCATGGCCGTTTGGGCTTCTGGGGTCCAGCGAAAGCGCTCCTTGGTGGAGGTGAGCACGGTCAGGGGTGCGGTGATGTTGCTGTAACCCCTGACGAAGCGCCTGTAAAAATTTGCGAACCCCAGGAACCTCTGTAGCTCTGTCCTGGATGTGGGGGAAGGCCACTCTGTGATGGCCTGAATCTTTGCAGGGTCGGGTCAGACTGCCCCAGGGGACACAATGAACCCCAGGAAGGACACAGAATCCTGGTGGAACTGGCACTTTTCTGCCTTCACGAAGAGCCGGTTCTGTACAGTAGAAGTTGTTTGAGGACCAGACAGACATGGTGGTGGTTTTCCTCGAGGAGAGTGTTCTTCCTGGAGAAGATGAGGATGTCATCAAAGTAAACCGTGACGAAGCGGTTCAGGAAATCCATCAGGACGTCGTTCACCATAGCTTGGAAGACAGCAGGGGCATTCTTGAGGCCGAAGGGGACCACGTGGTACTCATAGTGCCCACTGGCGGTGTTGAAGGCGGTCTTCCATTCATCCCCTTGCCAGATGCAGACCAGGTGGTAGGCGTTGCACAGGTCCAGCTTGGTGAACACAGTTGTGTCCTATGAAGGACCTATTTGTAGGGGACTGTGATGTTGTTCAGCCCTCTGTAGTCTATGCAGGGTTGTAACTTTTTAGAGACCTTCTTAGAGACGAAAAAGAACCCGGCCCCCACGGGGGATGTCGAGGGTCAAATTAAGCCTGTGGCGAGGCACTCTGTGATGTAGTTCTCCATTGACTCCCTCTCAGGACGTGACGAGGAGTACAGCCTGCTGGATGGAAGGGGGCACCAGGTAGGAGGTTGATCGCGCGGTCATACGATCTGTGGGGAGGAGGCTGGCAGGCTTTATCCTTACTGAACACCTCCCCCAGGTCGTGGTACTCAGTGAGTACCTGGGAGAGGTCGATGGGAACAGTGTTGCGGGGATTGGTTGCCCTGCTGGGGGGTACTGCCGCATGGAGGCAGGTGGAGTATCCCAGTCCAGGTGTGGGTTGTGTTTGCAGAGCCAAGTGCATCCGGGGACTGGAACCCCGAGAACTGAATCTCCTCCCGATGGTTCCCATCGATTTACAGCCGTACGGGGGTTGTGCAATGTGTGATCGAGGACAGATGGCACCCATCCAGGGCCACGTTGTAGAGAGGGGAGGCCAATGGAGACAGTGTGATACCATCGTTGATAGCAAAGTCAACGTCTATTAGATTCTCCTCTACCCCAGAATCTATAAGAACGTTGACCGGTAACTTCTTCTCCTGGATAAGAAATACCGCGGGGGAGGCTAAGCCGGTGGGTTTGAGGACCTAGAGTGGTGCTCGACAGGACCCCCAAGTTCAACTGCCGAGTCGTATACTTGGGCCGCACCGGGCACTCCTTCACCAGGTGGTCCGCCTTACCACAGTAAAAACAGAGCCCCCGGTCCCTACGGGTACTGCAAACATTGGGTGTTAATGCAGTGTGTCCCAACTGTGTGTGTTTGGGCTCCCTAGGTTCAAAGCAGGGCGCGGCTGATCGGTGGGGCACTAGCAACCACGGCGAGGTGGTGGCGCGGACGGGATCCTGGGACACAATCGTTCGCGCCGACGCTCATTCATGCAACTGTCTAAGCGGATGTAAGGTCGATGAGGCCTTGGAGCGTGTCAGGTCTATCGCGGGTTGCCAGTTCATTACGAACCCGATCGTGCAGCGTGTGTCGGAAGACGCCGCGCAGCGAGCGCTCACACCAGCCCGACTCTGTGAGCAGACGCAGAGCAGTAAAATATGGAACGGAAACGCTCAATAAACGCGGTGTAGGTAGTGGCGAGCAGCAAGACGGTGCCCAGAGATGCCTCCGCCCATTTCAGCGCACATCCGCGCAGCAACCCGATGACAAAGGCGATCTTGTGCGCATCGGTGGGGAAGCACGAGGGGCGGATACCAAAGTATAACTCACACTGGAAAAGGAATCCCCTGCACTTCTGCAGGTTGCCGTCTTAAGTATCGGGCTGCACCACGGCTCCGTCGGGACGTGCTGCTGACGCGGAAGACGGGTTCTGTACCTGGTTGCCGATGTTTGGGGTCGAGGGCATCCTCACCGATCCAGGAGTAGGGGAGGATGCAGGCAGGGAAGCGAGCACGGTTTGTACTTGACGAGCCAGGCTGCTGACCATGTCCGCCAATCCTTCCTGGTGGCTGAAGAGCAAGTCGAATCCGTTCGTTCGGCAGGTGGAGGTGGTGCTAGCTCTGCTCCAGAGGTGAGTTGCTCCGAGGAATCCATATTTGCCAGTTAGTAATGTTACGGCCACTGGGCCAATATGCGGTAGGATCCGTTACTCGGAGTGACACAGTCTGAAGCAGAGATGGAGATGCAAACCAGGTTTATTGTACAGTTCATTATTGTTACTGAGAAGACAATGAGCAGAATCCGTGCAGCGCACAGGTGGCGTGATGACGGTGGCGTGATGACACCGGCCGCATCCCAATCCAAAGGCACTGGCGGGAGGTGACTTGGTCGCGGCTGTAACGCTGCACACAAAAACACAAACAAGGCGAGAGCGGGCACACACAACAAAGGATAACCAGGGCAGACATGACAAGGCAAGGCAGGGGCAAGGCGAGGCGAGGTGTGAGCTAGAAGAGTCTAGGCTTTGGAATCGTGGGCACAAGACTATCTGGCCGGGAGGAACGGGAATGAGGTGCTTATATAGGGAGTGGTGATTAGGGAACCCAGGTGCACAGAATTACAGGGGCGTGGAGAGCAGACACACACCCCACATGACGAAAACCCCAACAGTATAGGCTTGAAAACCAACTACCAATTAAGTAAATCTGGTGATGTGTATCTCTGTAATAAGGAGGGGTGTTGTTTAATGACAGCAACATCCTATATAAGGTGTGCTTAATTATTAGGCAACTTCCTTTCCTTTGGCAAAATGGGTCAGAAGAGAGATTTGATGGATTCTGAAAAGTTCAAAATTGTGAGATGTCTTGCAGAGGGATGCAGCAGTCTTAAAATTGCAAAACTTTTGAAGCGTAATCAGTGAACAATCAAATGTTTCATGGCAAATAGCCAACAGGGTCGCAAAAAGCGTTTTGAAAAAAAAAAGGCGCAAAATAACTGCCCATGAATTGAGGAAAATCAAGCGTGAAGCCTCCAAGATGCCATTAGCCACCAGTTTAGCCATATTTCAGAGCTGCAACTTTACTGGAGTATCAAAAAGCACAAGGTTTGTGATACTCAGGCTGTTAGATGTTCAATCGGTCTCAGAGATGCAGGTTGGTCCAAACAAAGTTTAATGCAATTTACTGAATAAACAGCAAGGGTACAGCAAAGAATCATCGATGGCAAGCAATTGCAATTGATGAGAGGGCTCTGAGGTCTCAAAGATCCAGCTTCGGTATATAAACCTTTGGTGGGCTGTCCTTCTTCTGTTGGTGAGTGTGACTGGACCTTCCAAATATGGTGGGATTTTCTGAGACCCCAGTCCCAACAATACCTTTGAACAAATGTTAATTGCCCCCTAAATCGCTGTGACCAGACTTTCTGACTCCTCTTTCGACAAATGGTCATTCCTATAATTGTACATGCTCATCTCACACCTGGTCATTCCTCCTTTTTCTTGGAGCCATTCAACAGTTGTCCAACTATCATAAATTACTAAGTATCCTTACAATGGTACAAGCATTACAAAGTTGAACCAAAAACCTTACAAATTCCCCTCTTTGAACCTTTTCTAAAGGTGCAAAATACATAATAATTTTTCTTTAATCAATAATACATTGGTTATATCATCATGTAGTGTAATTCTAATGTTAATGTACGAATGGTGCTTGACGCTTCTTCATTCCTCTGAAAAGACTGTGTCCCTTAGAGGTTCTTCTTTTCCTCCCCGTAAGTCCAGTGCATATCAGTACATTTCTAAACAATTAACCTAATTTTAAGCTTGTGGTGTATGCTTTTATGAAAATGTGCGGTGCGGAGCATAGTTGATCTTCTTGGTCTTGGAGACGGTCCCTGTCTCCTACCAGACCATTCCTCGTCTGGTCTTCGCTCTGGTCCCGAAAACTTGTGACTATGTAGACTTGTTTCTATTAAAAAATGAAATAAAATTTAAAGTATAGGTTTTACAGTTGAATTCAACTGTAAAACCTATACTTTAAATTTTATTTCATTTTTAATATAAACAAGTCTAAATAGTGTTAGTAGAAGTTGAAGAACCAGATGACTGTGAAAATAAGTACTAGGTAAGTTGACACATCAAGCCAAAAAGGCAATATATTGATTATAATCAACTTACCTAGTACTTATTTTCACAGTCATCTGGTTCTTCAACTTCTACTAACACTATTTGTTCTTCCCTTAGTACCATCTGAAGGTTTTCTTTAGTAAAAGCCTTCTGTATAATTTTATCCACCATCCCTCTAATACACGGTATACAACAACAACCACATACTGCTATAATTGAAATTGAAATCGCTACTGATGTAGCCAAACTGATAATTATTGTCTTCCAGCTACCAAACATTTTGTCCATCCATGCATTAAATTTGTTATTAATACCACTATTTTCCTTTAGTTCTTTACTTAGTGCAGTTAACCCTTGTAAAGCTCTAGTATTGATCAATCAGGACTTGTGTTATTTGGGATAAAAGTGCAACATTGTTCCCCGAACATTTTACAAACTCCCTCTTTTTCAGCTAATAAGAAATCTAAGGCTATTCTATTTTGCCATGCCATTAAACTAGTTTTATCTAATTGTTCATGAATCCCTGTCACCGCATCTCTGGTATAATTTACAAATCTCTGTTGGTTATAGAAAATGTAATTAATCCAGTCCACATTTTTATTAATTGTTGCCCACAAAAAAAAGAATGCTCTCAAATCCAGCTGCAATCTGGTCTCGTGCCTTAAACTCATTAGGAACTCCCCTAGGAACTCCTATGGCATCAATATACACATGAGGATCAAATGACCCCCCTGGCAAAGTGACCCCTCTCTTACTCCTTTTACTCACCTCGTTTGCTTCTTTAATACTGGCTATACTGATTGGTACAACCAACTGAATCAGAGCACATTTCCCACTTCATTCTTCAGGAAGCATGCTACTCAAGACAGTAAGTTTACACATCCACCATATGTCACCACGTCCTTGCGTGTGTACAAACAGGCTGGAGTCATAACCACTGGTTGAGACGGATATGTTCACATATTCCATACACCATGAATTGTACAATTCGCCCACCTCTACCCTGTTTTTGTTCGTGCTTCTCCTCTCAAAACAGGTATAGTTACCTTTTTTGGGCAAGTATCACGGTGGTGTAGATCTTCCACTATTTGTTGGAAACAGGAAATTGACTGTGCTGCAGTTGGGACCTATTTTATTAGTAAAGAGTGAGAGAACACACTTTAACCCAGGTTCATCATTTTTTATATTTAATGGAAACGGCACAGAGAACAGATTGGGGCGAGGATTAGAGCATACAAGGCAATTTGATTTTTTTATACTTTGGACTGAATATATCATCCATTTTAACCATAAATTATCTTCTACAAATCCTGTTTCTATTGCTATAGTTTCGGTCAATTTAGTGATATTTAATAAGGTCACTAATTCACTACTTTTCCCTTCATTCTTTCCACACTCCACCCTTAGTGTTATCCATTTTTGTTTTGAACTTTTACAACCATGATTTCCTATTACTAGAGTATAATTTGAGCATATTACACTTTCATCTATTGTCAAAACCCACGTTTCTGGCTTTCTCTGATCTTTAGTTAACCCCATTTTATTATTTTTCCAATCTATTACTTTACAGGAGGATGTCCATGCTGGATATGACCATGCTATATCATTTCCTCTACTACCTGGATATTGCCCTTCTACCATAACTGTTTTTGTTAAACACCCGAATACCTCTCTGTCTTCTAACTCTATGCCTAATGAACTTGTAGTGAAAGTAAATAAATTATCCTCCCCTTTTTCTAACCAGATGGTCTGTTTTGATGATAGCTTAGTATATGCCATAGTATAGGATCAACAAAAAAGTCCAAATCATTTTAGCTGAGAGTAAATTTACTCAAATTATTTAAAATTTTTACTCAGCTTCTTTCTTTCAATTTACGTGAAGGCTCAGGAGCGGGTGTACAATGTGTAAGATGGTGCCAGATTGCCCCTTTTTTACCTTTCACTTTGAGCGCATATGAGGTTACCTCTGCTACTTCATAAGGTCCTGACCATCTAGGATCTGCCCACTTTCTCTTGTGAACCTTGATCCTCACCCAGCGTCCTGGAGTTATGGGGCTCTGTTCAGTCAAGTCTGGGTCAGTCACTGTCCCCCCTTTTCCGGTGGCCACCTCTTCTGCTGTTTTCACCTGTGAGGATAGAGCTTCAATAAGGTTAGTTAGTGCTTTCATATATTCTGATTCTTCTACTTTCCATATATCAAGATGTGGTCCATAACCACTGTCTCTCGGAGGTCCATAACCACTGTCTCTCGGAGCATCCTCCTACCTGTAAGGAGTTCATGTGGGGTAAAATGAGTTTGTTTAGATGGTGAGGTTCTCATGGACATTAATGCAAGAGGTAATGCATCCACCCAATTTAATTTTGTTCCGTGACAAATTTTTGCAACCTTTCTTTTCAAAGTCTGGTTAGCTCTTTCGACCATTTCTTGGCTGGCCGGGTGAAAAACTGATCCAAATCTATGTTCTATTCCCAGTTTCTTTTCTATCTCATTCAAAGCTTTTGCTGTAAAATGTGAACCATTATCTGATCTTATTACTTTAGGTACTCCGTACCTTGGGATTAATTCTGATTTTAGCCATTTAATCACTGTTATTGCATCTTCTTTTTTTGCAGGTATTGCTTCAATCCACCTTGTATACCTGTCTATCATAACAATGATGTACCTGTAACCTCTTACCACCTTGTCTTCTCCCATATCTGTGTAGTCGATGCAAATTTCTTTAAATGGAGCGTCTGGCACTGGGAAATGCCCCATAGGTTTGGTCAGTACCTTTTTGTTGTTGTATTTTCCACATATGTCACATTCCATAATGTAATTCTTCAGCTTGTAATTGTACAATGTGGTCCTCTGTTAAGTCAGGATGCATGTCGGTTGAAATGCACACCATCTGTTTCTTGTATCCCCCTTCCTGTTTTGCAGCCTGATCTGCTGCATCATTACCTTTTGCCACAAGACTGTCTATCCTCGAATGGCCTCTGCATTTCATTACAGCAATATTTCTAGGCAATTTCAAATTGATGGCTCCACAATCTCCCCAACCGATTCGGTCCGGAACCTTGGGTTCACTCTCTGATCATGTTATCAAAACCGCCCGTTCCTGTAGATTCCTTCTTTACAACATAAGGAAGATCAGACCCTTTTTGACTGAACATGCTACCCACAAGGCCTCCAAAACAAAACTTCAATAATGTTGACAAGCGTTACCTAAAAGAAGAACCACTCGGAAACGCTGAAATTAATCTGTTAGAACTATTGAATGATTAAAATGAATCAAAGGGGGGGTTGTGAAGAAAATATAATTTTACTGTGTATTAGTGATTCATCTTAACCATTTGTGTTTGCATATAACTATGAATGACCTCCTACAGATATTATGTCTTATTATGATATCTTATGCTGATTATATCAAGTCAAGAATGTATACGTCGACAGAACTAAGACCCATGTCTGCACTATTGTCAGAGATTATTGTTTAAAAATGGACCAAGCACATTTTTTGTTTAATAAAGGATAAATATTTGACTGATAGTTAATTGGACTAGACCAGACTGGCTGACATTACCTGAGGACAAAATTATGAGGTTATATTTTTTTCCAGGTCGGAGTTTGAGAAAATGTTTTGCCATGACACATGATTAATGTTATGACTTTTTTTTGCAGCATTGTTGTTTATAAATTGATTGATAAAGGTTTTATTTTTTCCTCCAGGTCATGCACTGAAGGCGGTCTAATTATCAAATTTTACATTTAAACAGTAGAAATATGAGTTTATTAAATCTATGTTGTGTGATTTGTATAAAGAATAGAAAAATTCAAGTTTGTTTGATGTTGTGTTTAACTTTACAAACCACACAAGTCAATTTGCAGGTTCTAGAGGACAGAACTGACTGTGCAGTTTGATCCAGTAAAAATAATAATAATAATAATAATCCCTGCTGGTTTGATTTTTCCATAGACAATCGTGGTGGTAATTTTAATGATGTGTTGTGTGACCATCATATGTTTTGAAAATAATCCAAAGGCAATGAGGATTGGACCATAATTACTTCAAGGAAGATCAACAAGATCACTTTAGCTGATAACATACCTCTTACAGATTGCTATACCGCCTTGATTAATTTACTTGTGGGATAATAACACGTCATTTTGATCTGGATATTTCTTTAAAAAAAAAAAAAATGTTGTTATGTTTTAGAAAGGGGGGAGGCTGAAGGTATATTTAAGCACTAAAGTTTTTTGTTTTGATGTACAAGGTACATAGCAACTTTAGCAGTGGCTTTAAACAAAACTGCACACCTAGTAATGTGTCACCCATTAGTTGTTAACACTACCCATGGGGTGATTGCCTTTCTTACATCTACAGCATTCACACTGTCAAAAGCTAGAAAGGACAGCTGCTCAAACAGCTGGCCATCATTAAAGGTAAAGGTAACTGCACTAAGGGGGACATGGAGGCGCAGCGGCCGATCAGGCAAGACTATGTTGGCAAGGACGTGCCATAACACTAGATTGATCTGGGTAGAAGTGTGGCCACTGATACTGATGACCATGAGAGCATGTCAGGTAAGGCAGAAGACAAAGCAGGACCAAATAGGACGAGTACAGCCAATGAAAGTGGGTGACTGTGTAAGACTCAAGATGGAAAATAGGAAGTGGAGTGAGCCAAGGTGGACCGGACAGTGGGAAATGACAGAAGTGACAAGCCATGCAGTCAAGGTAAAAGGTAAGAAAGGTAATCCCTGGTACCACATTTCCATTGTGTTGCTGCAAATGCCCTGTGATGGAAGACGGACGGAAGAAAGTTGGCGGGAAAAGCAAGAAGCATGTGGTGGAAAGGGGGAGGCAGATACATAGCCCACTGCATCGGTGCAAACCTAGTCCTGAATACAGAGGTGGCCAAACAGATAAGGGAGGAAGTAGGTGTGTGCGGACTGACCACCACTGAGGTAGGTGAATTTCCCATACACAAAGGGGGAGATTAAAAACGTTTGCTAAAAGTCGCCACTCTGGAAACTCCAATGTGGTCTGGGTAATTTAAAGTGGAAAGTGGTAAGGCTAATTGTGAAAATTGAATTAGAAAACACAGGAGTGAGGATAATTGTATTGTACTAAAGAATGGTATTAACCCCTCTATAGACATACACAACCGGGCGCTAAGGCGCCTAGGGTGCCAAACAAGGACGAAAACCCTGCTGGTAATGGGGGCAATCGTTCAAACAATAGTGGGAATGACAGTAAGGCCTCACCCACATATATAGACTCAATTGGGGTGCCTAGGGGGGTGCCAGACGAGTTCAAATTGGCAAACCAGGTGGCAGCAGGCTTTGAAAACATTCCAGTAATATCGTCCCTTTTACCAGTGACTCCAAACAAAAATGTGGACAGAATAAATTTCATACATTACAATGTACTTCGGTTTACTAATCTCACTAGAGATGCCATTGAGGGATTAAGTGAACAATTGCATGTGACGTCGATCGTGGCCATACAGAACAGGAAAGCTTTAGACATGCTCCTGGCAGAAAAAGGGGGTGTTTGCATAATGATTGGTGAAGTGTGCTGCGTCTATATTCCAAATAACACAGCACCTGATGGGTATGTAACCAAAGCCCTCAAAGGGTTATGTAAACTATCACAGGAAATGCATGAGGCCTCAGGCATAGATAATCCATTAGAATTATGGATAAATAACATGTTTGGAAAATGGAAGGATTTAATCATGTCACTTGTTATTGTTAGGAAATCTCAATTTCCACGATGAACCTTTTTCCGGAGGAGACGATAGACCACGATGCAGACTTTAGTAGATGCTCGAATCAAGCGGTTTATTTAAGACAAACCAAGACAAAAGTGTGTTCTTCCAAAACAAGCCCAAGACCGCGGTCGACTCTGACTCTCGCACAGCAGCAAAACCTCTCCCAGCCAGAGACCAGAAATCCAGTTTCTACACCTATTTATCCTGAAAACCCACCCCTACCTCTGCTGTTCTTCAGCTAGGTCGAGGGCATCTGGAAGTTGATCATGCTGTCCTTTCTTCTAGGGGGGTTGTTGACAATTAGGCGTCTATGAGCCTAATTTACCAGGTCTGATTTCTCAGTTCCTGGAATGGACGTACTGAACGTGCACATTTTAGGGAGTATGTTGGTTTAAGGTCAGGCTGACAACCTGACTTTAACTGTCATTCGTCCATTCAATCCTCGGCCACCTCCCCAGTCGCCACGCAGTCACATTTACTGAACTTTGGACTGATGGTCTGTTTGTATTTCCTTCAATTCCCCCCTTGGGCGCGATCTCCCCGCGCCCACTAATTTGTTCCATTCCCTGGATGCTGTGAGATAGTCAGAGTCCAGCGCTTACATTTATTCAGCAGAGATTTACTATGTCAGTATGCCGTGCGTGTGAGCCCTATGATCAGTACATGATTCTTCAAAGTAAAACACTCAGATTTTTGAAACTTCTAATAACGTGCAGCTACCAGGGTCCTGGGGTTGTGGGAGGTCCCGCTTCTGTCACTGTAATGGGCGTCCGCCACTCAGGTGCTCCACGCCTGCAGTGTTGTTGCCTCCGTCCATCACTAGGTGGCCAGCCTTCTCTCCTTTCCCCAGGTCTCCGGGTTCCCCAGGTTGCGGCTGATAAATTCCTAATGCCCTATATGTTCATTTAATGCTATACTAAAGCGTGTGCGTGCAGTGTATTAGCTTCTCTACTGGTCTAATACCTTAGAGGGAATGATTGAGAGAGAGAGAGAGAGAGAGAGAGAGAAATCAAGTACAGAAGTCCTAGATGGAAAAAGAGATAATCTTGGGCATTATTTAAGTGTAGCTAGTTCTTTCTTCATCCGATCCCTCATCTCCAGAGTCCGATTCAGCCGTCCACAGCGGCATGCTGTAGTCTGGAGACTTTTCCGATCGTTCCCCAATGGCAGTCACAATCAATCTAGTTAACAGAGCTCTCAGACCTGGTATGCAGCAGCACCCACAGGTTACCAATATAGCAACAAACACAGCAACAGACATAACAAGTGACATGATTAAATCCTTCCATTTGCCAAACATGTTATTTATCCATAATTCTAAGGGATTATCTATGCCTGAGGTCTCATGCATTTCCTGTGATAGTTTGCGCAACCCATTGAGGGCCCTGGTTACTGACCCATCGGGTGCTGTGTTATTAGGCATATAGATGTAGCACACTTCACCGATCATTACGCAAACACCCCCTTTTTCTGCCAGGAGCAGGTCTAAAGCTTTCCTGTTTTGTATGGCCACGATTGATGTCACATGCAATTGTTCACTTAATCCCTCAATGGCATCTCTAGTGAGATTAGTAAGACGAAGTACATTGTAATGTATGAAATTTATTCTGTCCACATTTTTGTTTGGAGTCACTGGAAAAAGGGATGAAATTACTGGAATGTTTTCAAAGCCTGCAGCCACCTGGTTTGCAAATTTTAACTCGTCTGGCACCCCCCTAGGCACCCCAATCGAGTCTATATAAGTAGGTGAGTCCTTATATAAATCAAAGCTGACTGCCCTCCTACTCCTGACCCTTTGAGGTTCGTTTCCCCTTAATCCTATGAGGGTAAGAGGAGCCAACAGTCTTACCATGGCACACCTGCCAACAGCCATGGTGGGCATTCTTACCACCAGGTTGTGTTTCCCACAATAATAGTATAACCCGGATCGGGCCCATGGTCCTATATCAGTGTCGTTGTAGGTGACATTTGTCTGGCACCAATCATCAGGTACCTCCCCTAATCTGACGGAGGGCCGCGAGTGATTCCTTATGAAACAAGTGTAGTTCCCCTCCCCTTTCCATGGAGTGAATGGTCCGGCGGCAGTATGGTTATTCATTGTTGGGTAGATTTTTGACAATGCGGTGCAGTTAGGTGGATTTGCCTCTTTGGTCAGTTTCACCATGCAGTCAAATCCTGGCCTATCTACCTCTGGGTAGAGGGGAGCTGGGCGAGTGATTAGCCTGGGGCGAGCGGCAGCGCATGCTATACAGCCTTCCATCTCTTGATCCTTGGCTTGTTGAGCCAACCAATCTAACCACAGATTCGTCTCTTGATAACCGGTGGTCAGTTTTACTATGTCTACTGATGTCATTGAGGTATAATCGGTTACAATTATACAGCTAGGCTTTCTCTCTCTAACCCGCGCTCTGGTTCGATAGGTGAGCTGTTGATCGTTACCCTGGTCTAGGGGCGGTGTTTTGTTTTGTATTCTCACAAGTATCAGTTCCATGGTGTCATAGCCTGATTGATCTACCCCTATTACCAGTATAAAATCCTCCCCCCCCCTTGCTCAAAGGGAGACTCGTCAAAATCCATTGATAAGCTTAAGGGGTTCTGGGTCTGATGATGGTTTCTCTGTAGTTTAAAATTCTGCCATTTCCTTCTCAGCTCGTCTGTTGTACCCCATCCCTCTGACGGATCCCATGGTGTCCAACTTCCAGTATACGCCCTGACCCCTCCCCAGTGGTATTTTTCTCCGCACCAACCTCCCCTGATATACCCTTGTGTTCTACACTCTAGGTCCTCCTTAGGGGTGTCACACACATACACATTGTATCCCCTATAGCTGTAGTTGTGGCCTCCGCATGGTATTACGTCACATAGGTCAAAAGTATAGGTCCTGTGACTTCCCCTCTCGTGCTCTATAGTTAACCCCTGGAAATGTTCTATACAATCTTGGTAGTGGTCCACGACTTCCCTTTTTGCCCTGTTTAATACATGGCCTGTTGGTTGTGTGGTGGTGGTGTAATTGCCTTGGTACTTTGCCAATTTTTCCAAGCCAAAAATCAGTCCCACTATTGTGACGGAGACCATTACCATAATCAGGGTAAGTCTCCAAGGCGATCCCAGCCCCTCATGCCACATGGCCTGACTATCCATGTTCGTTCGCTTGAACATACCCGGCCTTATAGAAAACTACTATTTTATAATTTTTTTTTTTTAGTGCCCACGAATTTTAATTTGGTTTTAAGGATTGACTAGTTGGTCCAACCCCCTCCCCAATTTAGGTATTCCCAGGACGGTGTCCTTAATAAAATCCCTAAATGCCTTAATGCAGCGGTAAATTAAGCACAGTCTTTTCACCCTCTTGATGTGTGGTACACTTACCCATTTCCATAGTACCCCGCCCTTCGATCTGCTTGGCTACTCCGGCTCCTAGGGCAAGATCAGCACTAATACAGTGGGCAATCCACTCACCTCCTTTTTCCACCAGATCACCCTCTCGCTTTTCCCACCAGTCTTAATCTTTCTCTGTTGGCTCCACTGACACCTTCTCCTCCGTGCCTACTGCTTTCGGGTTTGGATTCCTGGCTGTAACACAATGAGAAATGTGGTGCCAGGGGTTACCTCTCTTACCCTTCACCTTAACTGCATGGTTTGTAACTTCCGTCACTTCCCACGGTCTGGTCCACCTTGGTTCACTCCACTTCCTCTTGTGCACCTTGAGCCTTACCCAGTCTCCAACTTGCACTGGCTGGGCCTGTTCTGTCTGGTCCTGTTTTGTCCTCTTCTCTACCTGTTGGGTGATTTGTGATATTACCTTGGTGAGTGCTCTCATGTAGTCGTCCAGCTCTTCTTCATAGACCTGCAGTGAGTTCCCGGCTACGGGTTCTCGGGGAGGACCTGGCATTGGTCTCCCTGTCAACAGCTGGTGGGGGGAGTAGTTCATGTTTTTTATCGGACACGCCCTCATGGACATCAATACAAGTGGCAACGCTTCCACCCAGGTCAACCTTGTGTTGTGGCACGTTTTGGCCAACTTCATTTTAATGGTGCGGTTTGCTCTCTCGACCAGACCTTGCGAGGCTGAGTGATATACAGCTCCAAATTTATGGACAATTCCCAACGCCCTTTCCACCTCTTCCAATTTCTTATTGTTAAAATGGGTTCCGTTGTCTGATCTAATTCTTTTTGGTACTCCATACCTGGGTATCAGTTCCGTCTTTAGCCATTTTACCACTGTTTTGGCATCCTCCTTTCTGCAGGCGATCGCTTCCACCCAACGGGTATAGGTGTCCACCATAACAAGCAAAAACCGGTGTCCCCCCACTCGCTGTTCTACCCCCATGTCAGTGAAATTGATGCAAATGTCCGTGAAGGGCCCCTCTGGAACCAGGAACGTACCCGGTGATACTTTAAGTCCTGGTCTGGGATTATAGCTTTGGCATGTTTCGCAGCAATCTACATGGAGTTTCACCATGTCCTTTAAATGGGGGTGCCACGAATTTTCTGACAGTATTTTTAGCATTGCTGGCTGCCCCTGGTGCGTTGGCCCATGGGTCTGTTGTATCAGTAAGTTCAGTAATTTTATAGATGGGACTAGTTTATTACCTTCGGGGCACCTCCAAATGTCATTACACTTACGTGCCCCTTTATCAAGCCACATACCTTTTTCTTCCGGGCTCACCTCCTTTTGAACCTGTTTCAAGTGTTCTACTGTAAGCTCTGGTTCCTGTCCCGAACCTAATACCACACATTGCTTGACTGTGTAACCCCCTGCCTCTTTCGCCGCCAAATTTTTCGCATAACAAATTGATCCCCCTGTTTTCCCACTACTGCGTATGAGGCTCGCAAACCTTCATCCGACCTGTAACAACACCCGTCACTAAATAGTACTAAGTCAGGTTCAGTTAGGGGCTGTTCTTCTAAATCACTTCTAATCTTAATCACTGTTTGTGTCACTTGTTCACAGCTGTGTTGTTCGCTGTCAGGTGGTGAGTGCATGTATTGTGCCATGTTTGCAATCTTGTCTGGAGTTGTGTAGGTGATGTGTGGCTGGGTCAACGTTTCCTGTATCTTGTCCTTTCTTGCCCTTGACAGTGTGAATGCTGTAGATGTGAGAAAGGCAGTCACCCCATGAGTAGTGTTCACAACTAATGGATGACACATCACTAAGTGTGCGGTTTTGTTTAAAGCTACTGCTAAGGCTGCCATGTACCTTGTGCATCCCGCATGTCCTAATACTACAGGGTCCAGTTTTGAACTGTGATAAAGTAGAACCGTCCTAGTCGAGTCCCCCCCCCCCCCTTTTCTGAAAGAGTACCGCATTAACAATGCCCTCTTTTTCAGAAACATCTAAGTAAAATGGTTTTGTAAAATCAGGGGACTGCAGGTCAGCTGCCATGGACAATGCTTGCTTTAAGGTAATAAAGTCATCTTCCATTTCTGTGGTCCATGTTATTGGTGTTGTAAGGTTGCGTTGGCCTATTCTGGTCACCTCTCCCCTCAGTCTGTCTGTCATCCCTGCATAATTTGGCAGGTAGTTTCGACAGTATCCCGTCAACCCTAAGAATGACAACATGTTGCTGACATTGTGTGGTCTTGGAAAATCCAAGATTGCTTGTCGGTTAGATGATGTGAGAGTATGTCCTTTTTGTGAAATCAGCCGGCCTAAAAAAGTGACTGTGGGTCTGCACACCTGAAGTTTTGCTTTGTTAACCTTGTAACCCAAATTGGCCAGGTGGGTTAAAATAGTTAGTGTGTCATTTAAACAAGCTGTATGGCTGTCACATGCGATAAGTAAGTCATCTACGTATTGACATAACAAAGTATTGTCATGCAAGATGGCGTCGTCCTGCAGCACTGATGGGTCTTTTAGGAGACACTGATTAAAAATACCTGGACTGTCTTTGTACCCCTGGGGCAATCTGTTGTAGGTGTATTGTTGACCCCTAAATGTGAAAGCAAAAATTTGCTTGACCTCATCAGATAGTGGAATACTGAAAAATGCATTTGCCAGGTCTACTATGGTAAACCACGCATGTTCTGGGGTGAGGTTCTGCAGCATTCTGTAAGGGTCAGGTACCGCAATCCCCTCAGTGATTGTTACTTGGTTAATGAGCCTTAAATCATGCACCATCCTATATTCATTCTTACCAGGTTTCAGCACAGGTAGGATGGGTGTGTTCCAGGGTGAGACGGTGGGTGTCAGTACTCCTACCTTCAGGAGGTCATGTATCGTGTCAGCAATCCCTTCTATCGCCTCACGCTTTAGGGGGTACTGTGGTCGATTCACAGGAGTGGTGTTTGGCTGGACACTTATCGGGGCCACGTGATGTTCAGTCAGTCCCACGTCTACTTTGGATACCGTCCAAAGTGTCATTGGCACCTGTCCCAGCAGATCTGACGTCTGTGGGTGATCTGTTAGTTCTCTGCCATGATACCTGTTTAAAACCACATGTTCAAATTTGCCTTCATCCAAGCACTTGCATTCAATTTGCCAGTACTTACCACACGCTGTCTTGTGTAAGTAGGGGGTGTCTGTGGGCTGAAAGTCCAGTGTCAGAGCATGTTTCACCATCGGGCCAAGTTGCCTGGCCTCATGACCAGCAGTTATGAATAGTGTTATGTGTGGTGCGCTGTCTGCATACTTATCTGCTCGCCACACCTCCTTTTGTCTGGGATTCAGGATTACTACAGCCGCCACCCCTTCTGGACCCATTATGATGCTGTTGGTGTGCAGCAGTGTGTCGTGGCCCGCATAATCCCTGTCCCATACTTCCTGGAAGGTCTCATCTGCCTGTCTGGTGTAGTACATAGTGCAGTGTAGTGGGTCAGGGGGTGGGAGTAATGGTTGTTGGCTACACAGCCAACCTTTCCACAACTGGAAGACATAGACTATGTTGCTGGTGGTTAGTTTGCAACTTGGAGTTTTCAACAATGCCCAGTAAATATCACAGCATTCATTTTCTTCCGACTGTTCACAGCTTACCATAAGAATCCTGTCTGAAAGTTCCAAAGGTCTTTCAGTGTGTGCAGTGATCACCCCTTCTGGTGAACATGTAAGTGTAATTGAAAATTTGCAAAGGAGATCTCGGCCCAGCAAGTTTATTGGACACTGTGGGGCAAACAAAAATTGATGAAACACGGTTTCCGAATTTGTCTGTGATGTGAGGGTTACTGGCAGTGCGACGGTTAGGGGCTGCACTAATACTTTACTCAAGAAACCAGTTGTTTTGAGAGTTTTGTCAGACAGATAATTTCCCCACATTTGGTCGGTGAGCACTGATGTCCCTGCTACAGTGTCCAACAAAAATCCTACATCCCACCCTTTTACAGATAACTCCAACATTGGTTCTGAGCAGCCGGGGGTGGGACTGGTGACTGGGCAGCATCACTGTTGGTTTGGTCCGGGGTTGTAACCCCGGGGTGGACCTCTGCTTCCTCTTCTGCTCCCTCCCCCGCGCTGCAGGCAGTCTCTCGCGAAATGTCCCAATTGGCCACATGAGAAACACTTATTTCTCCCCAATGTGTTGTTCTGACCCCCACTTCTGGGTTTCACAACAGTGGTTCGAGGGTCCTCATAAGGGGTCACGACCCAGGGTACCGTTATGTATTGGGTCCTACCTGGGGTTATTAATGTAATAGCATCCGTCGCCTGTTGGCCCTCTAGTGGCGGGTCCTGATGGTGATTTACGTTTACCCTTTTAAGTTTCTCCCTCCAATTATCTTCTGACCCCCCCTTGTCTCCCTGCTCTCTGCTTTCCCTGTCTTCCCCATTTGCCCCCTCGGTTTTTGTCACCATTTATTTTTTGGATTTTGTGCCATCATTTAATTGTAGTTTGTTGAGTTTTTGCATTACCGCCTTATTTTGTGCCTCATTCTCCCTCACTTTTTGGTCCTGTTTGGTGAGGAAGTGATTAACATGTTGTTCCCACATCTCATCGGTCATGGCTTGTAATCCCACCACTCCATCCAATTTATCCTTTATGCTATTAGGCAGGCTGTCCAGCACCCCCTGCCTGAACAATGCTCGCGACGCGGTATTGATATCACATCTGGTGCCAGTACAACTCTTCCACAATTGCTTGAGCCTATCTAAATAAGCCCGTGGATCCTCATTCTCCCTTCTACTCACCCCTTTTAAAGCCTGATAATTAACTTCAGTGGGTCTCAGTGCTCTCAGTCCATCCCAAAGTGTCTGCCTCACTTCTCCAAACTGCAAGTTGTCAGGGTAACTCATTAATCCACTTTATGTTCTGCCTTTTCCCACACTTCCTGATTATTAGTCCTTATCATAATAGCCCGAAGATCACCCAAAGCTAAATAATCCCCAGCAGTTAATCTTTCAAATTCTGCTATCCATGGGCTGGCCCCCTTGCTGAGTGGAGGCAGGTCATCTGCCAGGGTCTGGGCATCCCTATGGGGCCAGGGAACATAATGTTCCCTGCCATCCGCTTGGATCCTCAGTGGGAAATACATTTCGGGGATTGGACCCCCCTTATGTGTTCTTGCTCCATTTCTTACCCAAATGGGGGTGCTCGCTGGGCCCAGTGAAACTTCTCTACTGTTGTATTCCTGATTCGATGCCTGATTGCCAGGCTGGCCAGGACCTGCCCCCTGAACTCCCTCGTCCCAGTCTACCTCCAGATCCACCCCTGAGACATGCACTCCCATTCGCTCCCCGGGCTCCCTGGAACCCCTAAATTTTACCTGTGGTGTTGATACAGGGGGTAGTGGTTTGCCGGTCAATTTGTCCTGTAAGATGCTAGCCCTCCTATGTATGTCAACCCTGAGTTCATTGACCCGCTTAGTCAGTTCCTTCATCTGTAAGTCAGATGTGTCACTGGACTCTGAACTACAGAGGTCACCAGGCTTTGGTCTATAGTCTGCTCTATTCCGTAAGGGGCAGTATCGGACTCCGCGAGCCCCACTTTGTGTGCCAAATCAAAGTTTTTCTCATGGCTTCAACTTCAGGAATTCTCCCCATTATATAACCCCCATTTAAAGACATACTCATGGTTTCTCCCTCAGCATTCTCCCCGGGTTGGCCCACCATTATTTTGCAGTCATGAGGTTGTTTTGTCATGTTGCATTCTGGCTCTGGTAAGGGCAGTGCAGGGTACAAGGCAGGTACTACATTAACAGTGGGAGGGGTGGTTGGGCATATGGGAGGAGCGCTAGCAGTGGGAGGTGTGTAGGGAGGAGGCGTTGGAGTAGGAATGGGCACCTGCTTCACTTCCTGCTTCTCATCAGTTGACTCTACGTACTTGCCCTCGGTTATCATTGTCATGTGTTCCAGTATCATTCTCTGCCTTTGTAGCCCTCATTCTAGCCTCCACCTTACTCAACCCACGCGCACCCTTTGCCCCCTCCTCTGCAGTATCAACTTTCTTTTGCATTACAGACAACAAATGATCACGTCCATCCTTGCCCAACGGCGGGGCAGCATCGATGGGGTACAGCCCCGCACCACACCATTCATTAAACATGTTCTCAACCTTTTTCGCCACCTTCTCGCGTTTCGCAACCGGATTCGTTTCTTTCACTCGCTTCACCACTTCATTCTTTACCTTACCGGCCGTCAAACCCCCCATTCTTACTGAACACACAAGCTCACACACACACACACACACACACACACACACACACAACAACCTTAATTCAACCTCTCCCGTGCGTCCACGAGCCAAACAATGTCACACAAATGCAGCTGCTTTATTGCTGTATGCTGAGTTTGACTCTATTTCAGTTACACCTGCGCGCACAGTGCTTAACACAAACTTTAAACAACTTTAAACAAACCAATTTCACCCTTGCCCCCACAAGTGTCTCCTTAAAACTACTTTAATTTATAGTTCTTTTGGGTGTTTAACCCAATCACCTTGCCCGATTTACCTACCAAGACTTTTAATTTATAGTTCTTTTGGGTGTTTAACCCAATCACCTTGCCCGATTTGCCTACCAAGACTGTGAATCTACTTTAATTTATGGTTCTTTTGGGCGTTGAACCCAATCACCTTGACCGATTTACCTACCAAGACTTTAATTTATGGTTCTTTTGGGTCTTGAACCCAATCGCCTTGACCGATTTACCTACCGAGAAACTGTGTGGCTTTTGGGTATTAAAACCCAATCACCTTGCCATTTTACCTACCAAGAATTTATAGTTCTTTTGGGTCTTGGACCCAATCACCTTGCCTGATTTACCTACCAGTACACTGTGAATTTACAAGTATCCAATATCCGCATATTAGTATTTCCACTTTTTAGGTATATAACCTGGAGGAATTATCCAAACGGCTTTTGAGATGGGCCAGCCCGCGACTGCACACACACAGGTTGCGACCCCGTTCGCCTCAGTAACGCTACTATGGGATCCTCAGAATCCCCTGGTCATGACCTTATTAATTTTAAGTTAAACCCAGCATTCAACAATTTTCCAATATTATGCAATATAATACACTACAACACAATACACCGCAATATACCACAATACACCGCAATGCACTGACATACACCGCAATACAATGCAATATACCGCAATACACAAAGCCACAAAGTCTTGGAAGAAAACACTTCAACTCAAAACAACTTAAATTCAATTTACCATTCCAATTGCATTAATTTAATTCACATTCCAACTTGGGTTTACGCGCCACTCACATCTACATATAATATTCATCTAACTATAGGATCGAAAGGTCCTTACCTTATTGGCCGGCCTGTGAGTACCGCGTAAGCCTTATCGTTGGAATCATCAACCATTTATTCAATGGGATCAATTCTCTGCATTGCAGTCCACGCCGTCTCCGACCATTCCTCTGCTACCAACTGTTGAACCTTTTTCCGGAGGAGACGATAGACCACGATGCAGACTTTAGCAGATGCTCGAATCAAGCGGTTTATTTAAGACAAACCAAGACAAAAGTGTGTTCTTCCAAAACAAGCCCAAGACCGCGGTCGACTCTGACTCTCGCACAGCAGCAAAACCTCTCCCAGCCAGAGCCCAGAAGTCCAGTTTCTACCCCTATTTATCCTGAAAACCCACCCCTATCTCTGCTGTTCTTCAGCTAGGTCGAGGGCATCTGGAAGTTGATCATGCTGTCCTTTCTTCTAGGGGGGTTGTTGACAATTAGGCGTCTATGAGCCTAATTTACCAGGTCTGATTTCTCAGTTCCTGGAATGGACGTGCTGAACGTGCACATTTTAGGGGAGTATGTTGGTTTAAGGTCAGGCTGACAACCTGACTTTAACGGTCATTCGTCCATTCAATCCTCGCCCACCTCCCCAGTCGCCACGCAGTCACATTTACTGAACTTTGGACTGATGATCTGTTTGTATTTCCTTCATTATGTCTGTTGCTGTTTTTGTTGCTATATTGGTAACCTGTGGGTGCTGCTGCATACCATGTCTGAGAGCTCTGTTAACTAGATTGATTGTGACTGCCATCGGGGAATGATCGGAAAAGTCTCCAGACTACAGCATGCAGCTGCGGGCGGCTGAATCAGACTCTGGAGATGAGGAATCGGATGAAGAAAGAACCAGTAACACTTAAATAATGCCCAAGATCATGTCTTGTTTCCATGTAGGACTTCTGTACTTCATTTCTCTCTCTCTCTATCATTCCCACTAAGGTATTAGACCAGTAGAGAAGCTAATACATTGCATGCACACGCTTTAGTATGGCATTAAATGAACATATAGGGCATTAGGAATTTATCAGTCACAACCGGAGACCTGGGGGGATGAAGAGAAGGCTGGCCACCTAGTGATGGACGGAGGCAACAACACTGCAGGCGTGGAGCACCTGAGTGGCGAACGCCCATTACGGTGACAGAAGCGGGACCTCCCACAACCCCAGGACCCTGGTAACCGCACGTTATCAGAGTTTCAAAAATCTGAGTGTTTTACTTTGAAGAATCAGGTACTGATCATAGGGCTCACACGCACGGCATACTGACATAGTAAATCCCTGCTGAATAAATGTAAGCCCTGGACTCTGACTATCTCACAGCATCCGGATAATAGAACAAATTATTCGGCATGGGGAAATCGCACCCAAAGGGGGAATTGAAGGAAACAAACAGACCATCAGCTCAAAGTTCAGTTAATATGAATGCGTGGTGACTGGGGGGGGGGGGGGGTAGGCGAGGATTGAATGGACGAATGACGGTTAAAGTCAGGTTGTCAGCCTGACCTGAACCAAACATACGCCCCTAAAATGTGCACGTTCAGCACGTCCAGTCCAGGATCTGAGACATCAGACCTGGTAAAGGCTCATAGACGCCTAATTGTCAACAACCCCCCTAGAAGAAAGGACAGCATGATCACCTTTCAGATGCCCTCAACCTAGCTGAGAACAGCAGAGATAGGAGTGGGTTTTCAGGATAAATAGGGGTAGAAACTGGACTTCTGGACTCTGGCTGGGAGAGGTTTGCTGTTGTGCGAAAGTCAGAGTCGACCGAGGTCTTGGGCTTATTTTGGAAGAACACACTTCTTTAGTTTGGTTTGTCTTAAATAAACATGAACCAATAAAGAGCTGACACTGTTACTTGGAATAATTTTTTACATATTTTACTCTGTTATGAGAGCTTTCCACCAATAAAACAATTAATTCAGAATACTGAACAGGACACACATTAAACAAACCAAATAAAATGAGCTTGCAAAAGACCTGGAAGGAAAGGGCATTAATACAAATAAATTCTCAAAAAGGAAGAAAAATGTCCTATAAATTAGTTGATACTGTGATGCTGCTTTTTAACAGACATAAGTATAAAAATAGTTCAATTATAGTTCAATAAATCAATTCAACAGAAGTGTTACACTGTAATACTGGATTGACCTGTTTGTGGGAAAACTAGGATTGGTCCATAGCAAAATTAACTGGAATCCCGTGATAAGTTAATTTCCCAACTATTAAGTATTTGGGTTAATGGTGAAGCTTGACAAGGCAGTTGCAGAAATATTTGGTACTGTGGTGAAGGCACCAGATATCTGGTGTGCAACTTTTTTGATGTTCATGATTAAGACTTAACAGGCAAAGCTTAAATGCTCTTCATACCCAAATCTCAGTTTTTGAAAAAAAAAAATCTGAACATAACCAATCAAGCAGTCTGCATATATAGAATAATTATTTAGTTGTAAGAAAATAAGTGAGCAGCATTTCCTTTTAGGCAGCATTTGTGTAAAAATTTAAACTCCACAAGAAATCTGTAATGTTAAGTTTTAGGTGTGGGTTCTGTGTAATCAGGTATAAAACAAAGTCTTTATAAAGGGTTGGTCATTTGATATGACAAGGTGCTTTAATGATTCGGTGAAGACATCTGATTTGTGCCACTGTTATTGAGTTGAAACAAGTGTAAAGCCTCATTTCGCTTCTTTACTTAACCATTGATGTGTAAAGCTGTTCGTGTGCATGGATGTCTAAGCCTTGTCCAATTAGAGGCTCAGCAGAATGTGGATGCGAGGGTGGGTGAAGCAACATTGACGAATGGGGTCCAGGGTAAGGGTGTAGAGATGCAGCTGCATGAGTGTAACCTGGCTGGGTTAGGAGTGTGCCAGGGTAATTTGCCGAGAGAGATGGTATTCCCTGAAAACCTACAAAATGAAAAAGTATTGTTAAAATGCTCTCACTGTAATTTTGAGTATTATTAATCGCAGTCATGTACAAAATAGTGGTACTTAAAGTGATGGTCACCAAAAAAAACAGAAACCCCCCCAGCATGAAACCTTTTAACTACATAACCCTGCCATTGCTGTGTAAACATTAACAAAAAAAAAAAAAAAGGTACCGGAGCAATCACTGAACAGAGACACCAGTGTTAACAGTGGTGAGTTGTAATTACTACTCTACTACTACTGTAATTACTACTAGTTATTATGTAATTACTAATTTTTTGTGATTGAATCTTTTGATGATTAAATCTTTCTAGTGGCAGAAGTAGTTTTAAACCAAACAATTTGGATTTTATTTATCCTACATTGGCACTCTTCATTTTGTGTTTAAATGCTTAAATAATGTTTTATAAAGTACATATCATATTTTCAATGTTACAGTGTCAAGTTTTTTTTTGGTTCACAGCTCCTAAATACATTATAATACATTGTTTGTCCAAATAAACTATGCTGAAATGAGTGCGATTGCATTATCTGCTGTCCTAAGACCTAAGTGGGGCTGATTATCTAATCCATAACCTATTGCATCTCCATCTGGATTGTATGCTGCACCCTGACCTAGGAAATCAGGATAATGTTAAAAACAAAAAATCAAATTTAGAAGAAAAAGAAGTGATATGAGCTGAAGCTTTTTAACTGCAAAAAAAATTCCTTTACCTGAGCGATTTGACTGGTCAATCATGGGTTGAACTATTCTGCGTCTGGCATTTATAAACCTGAGAACATATCCATGAATAACATTTAGATGATACTGTTTTTTGCTATAGAAAAAATAGCCACAAAAACAAATTATTTGTTAAAAATGCTGCATCTAGATTTTTAACTAGAACTATGCTAAAATGTTCCATAACAAACTGGGTATAGTTTATCCCAATGGCATTTGGGATATAAACTTAAACTTTAATATTAAATTTTTAGATTTTACGATGTGTGCAATTATTTTTTATTGCATGGTGCAGGTAGCTATAAAAGCATTTTTTTTTAAGTATTTTTAGCCTAGACACTTCCAACATGTTTATTTGTCAGTTTTGTGTGTGTTGCTACCAGTGCAGACAGAGGTAAATGTCTGAGCACAAGCTGTTGTTGTATTTGTTGCTGGTGCTGGTACTGAAGAACATGGAAACTCAGAATGGGAATCGAACCAGGAATCCGTAGCGCTGAGCGGCAACCATGCTAACCACTAAGCCACTGTGCCACCCCCATTTATACATTGATCACAAAATTTAGCTAATAATGGATTACATTTGTTTCTATTGAAGTTTATTTAATAGTACTCTTTTCAACAGAACATTATTTTTTTTAAATGGTGGTGACGGTGGTGTAATGAAAAACATACCAACATTACCCATTCTTTTCAGTTAACATTAAGGTGTCTCTTCTTAGCTGCCCTTGCTCTGATGCACATAAAGTTAGTCATACCATACTTACACAGGAACCCATGTTTGGCTGGCCCAAGAGAGAAAAACTGTGCCACTCTTTTCTGTGGCCAAAAAGGTATGGCCAATATTCTTTGATCACAGAGGGCTGTAAATTCATTGGGATTTAAACCAATGTCATCTTGATAACATTGTGAACACTTTTTTTTATTGTGACACACTTTATTGTAAATTTCCTTTGTGGAAATAGTCATTCGTTTGTGAAAAATAGGACAAGACGAAAAAAGAAAAATATATTCATACCATGTGTATTTTTTTAAATAAACAATTGAATTAAACAGTTTATTAGCTTCCATCAATCGATTAAATGTAAATCCGTGATTGCAGCTTAAAAAGTGCACTGTGAATGTGAAAAATGACCATTGATACTGATAATGATGTACTGACCAGTTATTGACCTGTAGAATGGTGAGTCCTGTGTCTTGTGAGAGTTGTTTCTTTTGTTCCTCAGAGGGGTATGGATGCTGGGTGTAAAAAATAAGTTATTTAAATAAATGAAGTATTTGAAGATTCTCATAGGTCATGGCAAGACATGATGCTAATTAATACATAGGGTGGACATTTACATACATAATTTACTTTGTTCTCCAGATTAACCACTTAAATTTAATTTATCAAATGTCCTTTGCTTTATATTTAAGTACTACATAAAAATGATGAATCTTCTACATTCAGATACAATTAACACTAGGGGTTCATCACAAACCATTCATCACAAAGTCATAAGGAGAATTCAATGGTACAGAATGCACGAGGACCAAGAAACACTAGGCAGAACTAAAATCAGTGAAGTTGCACCTTAGCTGTAAGCATATGTAAGCATGCCATGTTAAAAGTGTAGCTCAGTTTAGAGGCAGAACATGGACAATGAGTGGAAGTTACATAAACTGCTTATTTAAATTAATGTGTGGGAGGATTTTCAGCGGAATCATCATCCACTTGTACCGATAACCAAAGATAATAAAAAACCTGTGATTGATGAACCAATGATTAATCTCCACTACTTTTAAACACTAATTTGACTAAACTTACTAGTGAACCTGTGCACACATAATCCTCTGCTTTGAGATAGGAATACATTTTAAAAAACAACTCGCGAAAAGTGATCGAGGGACATCAGTTCATCTTCTTTGCTCCCATGCAATCCCCGAGGGATTAATTAAAATATTCTGATTTTGATTCATATGCAGGGGTGATGAACCCTGATTTCAGTCATTTAATTAAGTTTAACTAAGTTAATGAAATTAAGTGCTTGGGAATAAAAAATATGATCCCCCAATACCTCCCCCTCACGCCCGCCTTCCCACTGTACCGAATTTGTATTGAACTGTGTGGTGAAGGAAATACAAACAGACCATCAGTTCAAAGTTCAGTAAATGTGGCTGCGTGGCGACTGGGGAGGTGGGCGAGGATTGAATGGACGAATGACAGTTAAAGGCAGGGTGTCAGCCTGACCTTAAACCAACATACTCCCCTAAAATGTGTACGTTCAGCACGTCCATTCCAGGAACTGAGACATCAGACCTGGTAAATGAGGCTCATAGACGCCTAATTGTCAACAACCCCCCTAGAAGAAAGGACAGCATGATCACCTTTAAGGTGCCCTCGACCTAGCTGAAAACACCAGACATAGGGGTGGGTTTATAGGATAAATAGGGGTAGAAACTGGAATTCTGGACTCTGGCTGGGGAGAGGTTTTGCTGCTTTGCGAGAGTCAGAGTCGACCGCGGTCTTGGGCTTGTTTTGGAAGAACACACTTTTATCTTGGTTTGTCTTAAATAAACCGCTTGATTCGAGCATCTACTAAATTCTGCATCGTGGTCTATTGTCTCCTCCGGAAAAAGGTTCATCGTGGAAATTGAGATTTCCTAACAGTGGTCCAAAGCACGGTGTGAACCAAACTGTGAATTTTGTGTGTCGTTAGTCCCCTAGTAAACACTGTCTAGAGTTTTCTAAATGGCCCCTTCCTATATTGCACCAGCAATACTAATCTGTAAAGATTCTTTACCTTTTTTGTGTATTTTTTTTCCCTCCCAGAATATAAACCACTTCACACTTACTGATAGGTGTTGGAAAAGCCAGGCTCTCATAATGTTGGTTGCCACTTTAGGAAAGATTCCTCGTTTCTTGTTATTTTTTCTGTCTCTGTCAGTCTCATCTTCTTCACCTGTGATAGGTGATGCTATAGCTCCATCAAGGCCATCACCTGTATACATCAAATCTTTAATGTATGTGTATTAGTGCAAGTTTTAGGCACAATTAAAGTTGAAAAACACATGGGCTGATTATTAATTTTATAAGTGAAATAACTGTGTAGGTACCAGCATCACTGCAGGCATCAGCACTGTGTGTTACAAGTCCACAAGAAGCACCAGATATGCCTGAGGGAGTGGACGCATAATCATCTGTGTCTCTCAACCATGACTGATTCTATTTCCAAAGAAAAGCATATAAAACACATGTACAGACTATTTTTATTTCAATACATAAAATATCTCATCTTACTTGATCTGAAAGACTTGTGCAAGAACCAATAAAATCTTCCATGTCTGATTTGGACCCAGAGTCCCTCTCCTCCAGCACTAGATCAGTAGGCATTTTGCCTTTAAGACAGGTGATGTAGCGGTGACAGAAATTATCACATAGATCATGTACCTATAGCACAACATACAAAGAAAACTTTGTTCCAATGAACTTTACACAAACAAAACCTTTTAAAAACTAAGTACAAATGATTTCTCCATTAATAACATTTTCAACAATTACTAATATACTAAAAATGTTACAAACCATTTTCAAGAAAATTTTAAGCACTACATAAAAATGCAATAAAACCTCAAATCTGTAATTTGTTAATGTACTCGAACTATTATTAAACAGATTGGAGATGACTGATGTTTTTAAACACCAGTTTTAAAAATAAAAAAAAACACATTTCTTTTGATGTGTTACCAGTTCCTCATCCAACACACTGCCAGAAAGCTAAAACTATAACGTTTTTTAATTTAATCTTTCTGATGAACAGAATATATTGCACCAGCAATAGAATAGCACTAGTTTGCATTCCTCAATGTTACCATTGAACACTTTCATTCTTAAAGAAAAAGTTTAAATTTCATCAAAATGACTAACTGAATCAGTTTATTTTATTTTATTCTTTTTTTTTAAATGGACACTTTCCACCACTGAGCCTCGGTACTTAAAAAGTTTCTTGTTTCCTTTCCATTGTCATTTTGGCTTCTACCTTGAAATTTAGAAATTAATGCTTTAAACACACTCAAAAATATGGCTGCAGAGTTATTTTTTTCTGGTCACACCATTTTTATTAACTAATTGATTTTTGCAAGAGGAAATTTGTCCATTTTAATGTATATAAAACTTGTCCATGGTCTCTTTTGTGTGATTTTTTTTTCTTCATGAACACACAATTTACACAATAATTATTATTAAATACTGTATTAATGTATTATCAACCACACACAATTTACATACATTTTGTGTTGTTGAATGACATACCTACAGTGCAGATCTGTTTCCATTTGAAAATGTATACACAATGTCATGATGATGTAACTTGTACAGAATGTGGCCCTGCATAGCCCTGCTGAAATACACATGGAGTTTTTGAGAAAAGCTGTGATCTTGCAGCAATGTTTCTCAAAAATACTAATATAAATCTTTCTATTATGGTACCTTCACGTATATGCAGATTACCCATGCTATAGGCACTGATGTACCACTATTCCACTTCACATGCTGGTTTTAGCACATTTTATTGGTGACAGTCTAAATAGTCATTTTTGTCTTTGACATTTAGAATCTGATGTCAATTATATTTTTTGCCAAACCAAATAAACTGATAATTTACCATTTACAGTGAAAATATTAAAAGTGACATGCATAGTGCATCTTGAATTGTTTATAATAAATAAAACCAACAATCTTTAATCTTTCCAGGACTGGTGTGTGCTTTCAGATCTTCTCAAATCAAAGTTGAATCTGTGACTAGCCCATTTATAAAACCCCACCCTCACAACTTCATCTTGGGGATCCACTGCTATGACCGTTTCGGTTTTATTTTGCCTCTGTCTCATCTTAACTGTGTTCCAAGCTTCAAGACTTAAATTTGTTTATATTTAAGAAATAGAAATTAGTTGGGCACTAAAAACACTGTAATTCTTTCTGTTTGTTTGTCTTATATATAAATTACTTATCAATTAAATTTTATTGCATTCTAAGAAAAGGTCTAAAAGATTCTGAAAATGGGTTTTGTAAAATAATATAATACCTTTTCTAGTTCCAGCAGGTGAAATCGTAATACTTGGATGGCCTGGATCATCTGCAGCAAAATTAACAGGAATTATATTAAAATACTGTAAAAAAGAATTGTATTTTCTATACAATTCTTTCTTTTTGGTCTACTTACTAGATTGTCCAGTTCTGGATTTGATGAAAATATGGGTTTCTCTAAACGAATCTAAACATATAAACCACGCAATCAAGTAACTGCTATCTATATGTTAATAGATTTTAAATAGATTTGGGTGGTTATGCTTACTTGTTTTGCAAATGCTGCAATGTCTTCACTGAATGACTCAGAAGAACACACATCATTTTGATTAGCCATGCCAGGGTAATGGGAATGATTTAACTGAGTGCTGGAATCACGAGGTGCACATGTAGACAGTTCGCACTTCTCAAACACCAGGGCCAAAAGTGGAAATAGAGGATGACTATACATGGACACAGAAGGAGAATTATTATTTTTACAACTCCAGTGCAGATATTAGTGAAGATACAGTGTATACTGTTATAAGTATGATATTATTCATAAAATCAAATAATTAGCAAGAGTTATAGTAATATGTCTTACCCGTAAATCTGATCTCTGTAATGTTTAAGATAATCAGGGATTGCATGACCATAATGTGAAGATGGAAATGACCTCAATGCATCCCCAAACCCTGCCACAGGCAGGACCTCTGACCCTTGGTACTGCACCAACTCTTCATACTGAGAATAATATACAAATGACTTACTAAACTCCTGCAAAAAAAACAAGTTTTAGTGTGCAATTATTACTGAACCGATGTTCGTTTTTAATTCAACACAAGCCTTTAGCCTTTATCGCCAGTTACACTAAAAAGTACTATTCTAGACTAGAGTCAAAGTTAGCACTTACTGAGTGCAAGATGTGGGAACACCAGGAACATGCACATTGATCCTGGTTACAAACCTTGGAACTAAACCCAAAACTTTATTGCTGTACAGCAAAATCACTGCTTAATGAGCCAAAGTGCCAGCCAAATCATCAACCTATTTTTACAAATTATTAAAAGAAACCACAGGTGTTAACCAAAATATGACAATTTTTCTGAATGGAATAAAATACAAATTGAAAAATATCTTTTTATACAGGTACATATGATTTTTTTTTTTGCAACAGAATAATTTCTCTTAGCTGCTTTACTTATGCCAATGTATCTTAAAACATTTATGTATTGTGGAGAAAAATAAATAAATACAGACACAGGGAAACATGCACACTGTAAACAGAAAGTGCAAAACTAACTTAGAAATCGAAACATAGAAAAACTAAACCAATGACCTTGTTGTGAGATGAGAGAACTCTCACTTGCACCACTAGAAAAATTATGTGACTAAAACTACTTTAAATGTAAGGACCAGAGGGATTTTGATTGTTAAAATAAACTATTAATGAACTGGCATTACATTAACAGGTTTGTAATCTTGCCAGAATGCTATAGGAACTTTAAGCAATTTCAATTTCAATGGGTACTTTACTAAGCCTTGGTTCTCATAACGTTTCATTTTGTAAAGAAAAAAAAACAATACTATGGAGTTCTTTCCCACCTTTTAATCAGATAACTTTTTGGATGGTTGAGGCTTAAAAAATTGTCAAGATGCATTGAGACAATGCACTGTTGTAAAAATTGTTATATAATAAAACAAATCCCAATCATAGTGTGATGGTGGTTTACCAAACTTTATGAGGGAATAGATAGTTAAAGACTTATTCTCAGCATAAGATCGCAAAGACTTTTTAACATGAAGAGTTCATCCAAGCATGAAATGAGTTAGAAAATCAGGGAAAATCTCTATATATATTAAGGTCAATGGTGGAAACCACTTCTAAATCTGTGTAACCACTGAGTCCTTTGGGAGTATTATTTTGAAAAACCATCACAGACAATAAGATAGTCAAGAGTATTGAAAAATATGGAAAATTACGTCATTTAACGAGATCCGTCACAACATGAACAATACAACCTGAAACTATGTTATGCATCAAGAAAGATCTTATATCTAATGTCAGTCAGTTCCCAAAAGTTATCTGTGCCCAAAGTCATCTAAAATAAACCGAATAACAGTGGAAATACACAGTGTCCACTGCAATGAGAGGAATAACAATTGTGGACCAGAGACAGAATTTCACAAGCTCAGCAACTAGCTTTATTCATTATATAGTTTTTAAAAATACATCTAAACACATGTATTGGCGATGGATCTGCCTATCCTTACATTCCTGCAGCATGTGGTAAAGCTCTCTCCCAGTGACACAGAACATTACAGGTCATAAAAATTTAACACGTTCCTCATGCAGAGCCATGTCATGTGCGTTAATTATCCATGATCCAAGTCAACTCCTTCATCCCAGTGCCACTGCACTCCTGCGACATTCACATTCTAGCTTTTTTTGGAGGTTAACAGAATTTTGCTTCTACATGCTAAAGATGAAAAAAACAATCCAGGTTGTTACCAATGACAAGTGCAAAAAATGGCATTTGTAAGCACCATTTACCACAGCATGTGTGATCTGGATTTATGTGATACGGATACTTATAACTGGGATTTTGAAGATTTATATGCTGGCATTATATAAATTTTTTTTACCAAAAACTCCAGGTCTATTTTATCAAGAAAATTCCAGGTCTTATTTTGCATGAGTTAAACAGCAAGGATTCATGAACATAAAGTAACACATGAAATTAGGTTTGAAATAGGTTTAACCTATAGTGCAAAATTTAAAATTTTTAAAGAGTGTAGAATGTGTTTAAGATCATATAAAGTGTGTGGCAAAGGTTAATAAGAGAGTGTGAGCTTCAAAAATATATAAATAATAAAATTAATATATCACTGGGGCGGCACGGTGGCTTAGTGGCTAGCACGTTTGCCTCTCAGCACTAGGGATTCCCGGTTCGAATCCCCATCTGGGTGGAATTTCCATGTTCTCCCCGTGTCTGCGTGGGTTTCCTCCGGGTTCTCCGGTTTCCTCCCACAGTCCAAAAACATGGAACAAGTCAATTGAGTTCTCCAAAACTGCCCCATATAGAGTGTGTATGTGTGCATGTCTGAGTGAGTGAGTGTGTGCCCAGCGATAGATTGGCGCCCTGACCTGGGTGTATCTGCCCAGCGCCCGAAACGTTCTCCCATGGATGGGCATGGGAAACCCCACCGTGACCCTAAGATAGGATAAAGCAGAAGATAATGAATGAATATATCACTGTTACTTTACACTGATCGCACTGGTTTTAGACCTGTCTCATTATGAAAAGGCTGCTTTAAAGAAGCGGACATTATTTGGATTACAACTCTTACATAATGCTGGCAAACCCTTCCTGTTCAATCTACATTTACATTTACATTTAGTCATTTAGCAGACGCTTTTATCCAAAGCGACTTACAAATGAGAACACCACAAGTCAGAAGCCATGGAGAAAACCAACTATACTGTAAGTTCATCAAACCTGATTGTTATTCGAAGCTGCCCCCCCCCCCCCCCCCTTTATTTTTTTATTTTTTTTTTTTTTTTATAACAGGTATTTGTTAAATAGATGCGTCTTAACTGTTTAGAGATTCTGCCTTACGGACAGAGTTGGGAAGATCGTTCCACCATTTTGCAGTGGTGAACGCTACAGAATGAGAATTAGCTCCTCGGTGAGGTGGAATCGCCAGGCGGCAATCATCACTGGAGCGAAGTGAACGAGTCGGAATGTATTTTGAAAACATAGAGTGAAGGTAAGAGGGGGAAGATCCAGAAATGGTTTTGTATGCCAGAGTCAGCGACTTGTACTGAATGCGAGCAGCTACAGGAAGCCAATGGAGGGAAGTGAGTAATGGAGTGACAGGAGTTCGCTTGGGCTGGTTAAACACGAGTCGGGCTGCAGAGTTTTGAATTAGTTGAAGAGGTCTGATGGTGGAAGTTGGGATACCGGCAAGTAGTGCATTACAATAATCAAGCCGGGATAAGACTAGGGCTTGAACAAGCTACCACTAGGGCTGTTCAATCTACCACTAGCACTGCAGTGCTGTTATAAATCTTTCCAAATAGTTGATTTTAATAAAGCAGGTGGATCCTCTAACTTCCTTATGTCATTTTCACTTGCGGGCTATACTCTGCCTCTAAATTAAGCTAAACTTAACATGGCAGACTTAGCAGTGTGTTTTGCTAATGTGCAACTTGTGAGTACAACTCGCCTGTGAACAATAGTCTCGTCTTAGGTTTCATGATCTTTGGACAAGATCTGTACCTGTACGGACCTAACGGTTCGGTAAATATATTGTCATTTTTATATATTATATATTTAATATTTAATATAATAATATTAAAATAATATGATATATATATATATATATATATATATATATATATATATATATATATATATATATATATATATATATATATCTTGTGTGTGTGTATGTATATGTATTGTAATACCTCTACTGCTGAGATTAATGTTCATTTAACACACAACATTTCACTTTGAGTGACTTTTACTCTATGATGAGTTGTAGATTATAATTTGTAAATTGCATAATTGACTATTTATACTAGTATTTTTCTTAAGTAACTATTTACTTAAGAAATTCATGAAAGAAAGAAATTATTTAAAGTTTATTCATGCGAATGTCTAGAAGACATTTCTAACATTGAACTTTCTGCTGCAGTATTTTTTTTAAATGACAAGTATTAAAAATCAAACAAATAAAACAAAGTGGTAGCAAAAGACCATTGAACATTAGTATTTACAATCTCAATTTAATTGACTAATTAGCAAGTAGGTTGTTAAATATTACAACTTTGCCAGCAAAACCAGGTTTCTTGATAGTAGAACATAGATACTATAAATATAAGATTATTATGTATCAAAATACATAGGGATATATTCAGCTATATTACGAAATTTTACAGAAGATATGAACCGTGCCCTGTGTATGATTTTGAACTATTTTAAAAATGTTAATTATTTCAAAGTGGCGAACTGGAGTGTGCACGCACAAAGAAGAATAAAATAAAATATGCTGGGCTAAAGTGCCTCTCGATTCAAAGATGGACAACTGTGCTCTCAATAAATGCACAAAACATTTAATCTTTATGCTCCGAACACGAAAGCTAGCACAACCGGATGTAACCTACCCTTTTCTCCATGCGGCACGGAAAGCCACGCACCTCTCGCGGAAATCAACACAGACCAATCCGGCGCTCCGGAACTGAACGGCAGCTACAATTGCTAGCAGAGACAGACGCGTCAGAACACAATATTGTACTGCCAAGATAAGCTGCTGAAATGTTTGAATCCTACAAAACACCGTGATTTTCTAAAACAGAAGTGATAGTAGCATCCCTGGCCTGTAAAAATAATCAATATGAACACGTGCTTATTATAACTAGCTTACTCAAATGGTGGAAAGGTGCTGACTAAAAGTAGAACAGCAAACTACAACTTTTAAAATGTCAAATCCTGCAGAATTGTGTGCCTTGTATTATGTATAGGCTACGTTGATGGACAGCAATAATCCGGTGCATAAATAAACTCCGCTGTAGGCGACTCGGGAATTTAGATAGTGTATATCCAACAACGTAATACTATTCTGAATGTGTGTCGTTCTAAACAGCAACAAACCTTGAAATGCGCTGTACCTCCCTCAGGATGACCAGCGGTCATCTAAACAGGTGATGCCTTGCGGCTTGGGGCAATGTAGCGGGCAGTTCGGTATGACGCAACGTCCATGGACCAAACCGAGTTGCGGGGAAGACAGCCTACGTTTGAAGAACAAGTGTATAGATGCCCGCCTTAAAAGCTACGACCGGCAAATGAAGGCGGGATTGATGGTGGAGATCGCAAGTCGTTTCGGGGGTCAAATCGCGACGGGGTCTCTCGCGGCCCCCTCCTAAGCGCGCGCACACACACACACACACACACACACACACACACACACACACACAAAACCTGGCGCAGTTTACGTACGTAGAATATATCCCGGTACAAATACATAACATAGAAAATCTGATGTCGCACTCTTAAAATTCTTTTTCATGTGTTCCACGTGTCACACATATATTACGGTTTATAAGCATATAGATCCACTGTATTAGTACCAGATGATGACCCAAAAAAAGTTCGTTTAACAATGTCTTTAATGACTTTTTGCACAGTAAACATACTTACACGCATCTTTTTCTCTTATTCTGGCTTTAGGGGACATTTTGTTCTATATGATGCCTAATATCTCAGAATGCAATATCTGTAAATAAATTACCCTATGTGTTCTAAATTTGCAAATCCATCAGGAACAAATGGGCTACGAAAAAAAACATGGACTATGGTTGTTATTTGACTTATAAACTGGCAGTATCTTTATGTTAGTTCTAATCTCATTCAATTTAAATAGCTAGAAACAATGTTTTTACCCTTACATGAAGCAATTCAAGGATAATTTATTTTCCATTATGCTTTATTTTTTTCATTTATTATTTGTTTTTGATGTAAGTTATTTGGAAGTGTCAATGTATTTGTGCCATAAGTTATGCACTGAACAAAGAGAATATATATATATATATATATATATATATATATATATATATATATATATATATATATATATATATATATATATATACACACACACACACACACACACACACACACACAGTACGTTATTGTGATTTTGTGGAGGGGTACAGCAAAATTTAATGTCTTGTGCATGCTGAGACTTTTCCAGCTTATGTGTTGTGCAAAAAAACTTACCGACACTGCAAATCCAGAAATTGTTTGAAATGAACTCGAACTAACGCAACAATTACTTTACTGACCTCCTGCCTGCAGGCAGCAGCAGGTAGTCCGGAATTGAATGAGCAGCGTGCTTCTCGTACTAAGAGAACAAGAGTGCCTGTCACTATCCGTGCTGTCACAAGCACAGCGCGACTGCGTCGCACATTAAAGCATGCGCAATATGGACAGTAAAGGATCAACGCCACGGGAGGCTCCTTCAATTGGAGATGATCATAGCCGAAGAAAGAGCTTTGACAGGACGACAGCGATTTAAATAGCTTTGAATGGAGCAAGGCTCTTTGAAGGATTCAAATTAGCGGCATTGTTCCTGATGCCTGGAGTTTTGCCGCCAACATTGCAGTAGCTATCTTACAAGAAACGCCCATTTTTGCATTTAACTTAAGTCTCTGATGTTTAATGCTTGAATGGTTTAACTCGTTGTGGTGCTGTGGGTGCGCAGAGTTTAAGTTGAAAGCCACTTGTTACTGATTTAATTATACAATTCTGTGAAGGAACTACATAGCTTACAGTTCTATATAATTTAAAATCTTTTAACAATAATTTTGTGGTAATTGTTAAACATCAATAATTAACAGTTCTGCACTGAGAATATTTATCCATTTTTTTGATACAATACAGCTGTTTGACAATAAGCTTTGCTTAGGAGGATTCCATTAATGCTTATATTCTTCTGCCCATCTGCTGGAATGTATCAAATTAGGAACTTCAAATTACCTCTAAAATTTATTCTGTTTATGCCACAGCATTTTTATCATTTTTTAAGGCATCAGATTTTGGATTTTATTTATATTATATATATATTATTTAATTAATATTTATATTACTATATTATATTGTTCTATTTTAATTTTATTAACACTTCTTTAAAAGTATTGAGTCTGACCCTGTTGATAAAAGTGAATTGAGCTTTCTTGCAATGTTATAGTAATTGTTATTTAATCTTTTTAAAGATAAAAGCAGACCATTGTTTTAGCCAGTGTTAAATTTTTGAATACATTCTCAGATTTGGGAGCTTATATATATGCAATTCCCTCATTTTCTGTCTGGGATTTTTTTTAAAGAAATAACTGTAGCAAAGCAATCTACCCAGGAAGCCGCTTTTCTATCATGTTCAAACATTTGTTCCATTTTTTTCATTTTATATTGCTAAACTGTATGAACTTATTCTCTTATTTTAAACTTTAATTTCATTCAAATGTCTTCAGTTTAATTGCAGTTCTAAAAAATGTTTTGTTCTAAAAAAAAAATTCATCTAGTTTATCTTCATAAAATATGCCACAACCAGTAATTGTGATTTCTTGGAATAAATAAAAAATAATGTTGAGCTGTTTGACAAAGCTGTGTGAACTTTTTTTAAAATATGGAGATTCTACTACTGTATGTGAATAACAATTCTAGGCCTAGTTTTGTTTGGGTTTTTGATTACATGCAGCGCCCATTGATGGGCATGGGTAAGCCCCTCACGACCCAAGTATAGTACCCTACACGTAACAGTCAAAATAATAAGATGAGTTGAGGTTTTGTGATAAGGTAGCAAAAAATTAAGATTACTAAAATAAAATATTTATAATAAATATTTTCTAAAAAATACACTATTGTATATTATATTTACATATCTGTATCATATCTATATATTATATTTATATAGCTGTGTTTTTTGTTTTAAAAAAAAATAGCATATTGTTAGCATTAAATACAAAGTATAAATCATGTTAATATGTTTGCTAGTATATTTTAAACATATTTTGACAATTCTCAGAATACTTAAAATACAAAAAAAGAACTTTTGTCTGTTATACTAAACAGCAAGCATTTTTTCAAAACCTGTTATTTAGCTCCTGCATCCCCATCCCCATGCTATATTGATTTATTGTGAGAAATAGCAGGAGCCACAACTATCAATCAGCCTATCAGCAATCTCTTTCCCTGAACAACCAATCATAGCACATGTGACACCTCGACATGTGTCTTGCCAAAAAGTTCCATTTTTGTCTCATCTGTCCATAGGACATTCTCCCAGAATCTTTGTCAACATGAAGTTTGGCAAATTTATGTATGTCAGGCTTTTTTATGTTTTGTTTTCAAAAATGGTGTCCTCCTTGGTCATCTCCCATGAAGTCCACTTTGATTTGAGACTGATGTTCCTTGAGCTTGAAGTTCACCTTGAATCTCTTTAGATGTTTTTCTTGACTCTTTTGTTACCATTTGTGTTATCCATCAATATGTCATCAATTTTCCTCCTGCGTCCACATCCAGGGAGGTTGGCTACAGTCCCATGGATCTTAAACTTATGAATCACATGTGCAACTGTAGCCACAGGAACATCAAGCTGCTTGGAGATGGTCTTATAACCTTTACCTTTAACATGATTGTCTATTATTTTCTTTCTAATGTCCTGAGACAACTCATTTCTTTGCTTCCTCTGGTTCATGTTGAGTGTGGTACACACCTTGTCACCAAACAGCACAGTGACTACCTGTAGCACTATATATAGGCCCACTGACTGATTCCAATATTGTAGACACCTGTGATACTAATTAGTGAACACACCTTGATTTAACATGTCCATTTGGTCACTTTATTTTCAGGGGTACCATCATTTCTGTCCAGGCCTGTTTCATGAGTTTATTTTTTTAAATAATTCTGTTAAAGCATAGTTGAAAAGCAATGTCTGACTTTCATTTGTACATTTTCATAGAATTTTTATTTATTATTACTTTTATCAGATTAAAGTTATTTCTGTTACCATTGTGGGTTTTTCTGTCATTAACCAAGGGGTTAATAACAATTTTGTCCACGTATGTACCTATGCTGCAACCAACGCATAGAGAACTCCAGATACTCAATGGAAGGATAAAAACATAATCAGTATATGAACAAAAATCCAAACATTTTACACAGTTATCCATCCTTTCAGTACTTTCTACAAGCTAAAAATTATTAAAGGCATTAAAAAAACTTTAAATTATATAATTTATTGTTAATTAAATAAGTTCATTCACTTTTATTGTTCAACTTTTATTTTATTAAGTGCTTATTTAGTTGCAAGCAAGAATAAGATGATTAAGATGATTACATTTTCAGTTACATTTTGTTTAAATAACCTTTTCATCAAAATATTAAAAGGATTAAAAGATCATTTTCCTTTCACCATCTGCAGGTGATTACTGATTCATAAAATACTATTCTGTTAAATTTAACTAATAGGCCAAATCATATGCAGATTCATTTTAATTTGAATCAGTTTATTAGGGGTTAAAGCACAAAGTGCATGAAACCTATTGTTTTTGCTCGGATTTTTCTTATTAGGAGTTCAAGCACGAAGTGCATGAAGCCTATTGTTTTCGCTCAGATTTTTCTTATTAGGGGTTCAAGCAAGAAGTGCATGAAATCTATTGTTTTCGCTCAGATTTTTCTTATTCTTATTAGGGGTTCAAGCACGAAGTGCATGAAACCTATTGTTTTCGCTCAGATTTTTCTTATTTTCGCACGAAGTGCAGCCTATTGTTTTTTTCAGATTTTTCTTATTAGGGGTTCAAGCAGAAGTGCATGAAATCTATTGTTTTCGCTCAGATTTTTCTTATTCTTATTAGGGGTTCAAGCACGAAGTGCATGAAACCTATTGTTTTCGCTCAGATTTTTCTTATTCTTATTAGGGGTTCAAGCACGAAGTGCATGAAACCTATTGTTTTCGCTCAGATTTTTCTTATTAGGGGTTCAAGCACGAAGTGCATGAAACCTATTGTTTTCGCTCAGATTTTTCTTATTAGGGGTTCAAGCAAGAAGTGCATGAAACCTATTGTTTTCGCTCGGATTTTTCTTATTCTTATTATTATTAGGGGTTCAAGCACGAAGTGCATGAAACCTATTGTTTTCGCTCAGATTTTTCTTATTCTTATTAGGGGTTCAAGCACGAAGTGCATGAGACCTATTGTTTTCGCTCAGATTTTTCTTATTAGGGGTTCAAGCACGAAGTGCATGAAGCCTATTGTTTTCGCTCAGATTTTTCTTATTAGGGGTTCAAGCAAGAAGTGCATGAAACCTATTGTTTTCGCTCAGATTTTTCTTATTCTTATTAGGGGTTCAAGCACGAAGTGCATGAAACCTATTGTTTTCGCTCAGATTTTTCTTATTCTTATTAGGGGTTCAAGCACGAAGTGCATGAAACCTATTGTTTTCGCTCAGATTTTTCTTATTAGGGGTTCAAGCAAGAAGTGCATGAAACCTATTGTTTTCGCTCAGATTGTTCTTATTCTTATTAGGGGTTCAAGCACAAAGTGCATGAAACCTATTGTTTTCGCTCAGATTTTTCTTATTAGGGGTTCAAGCACGAAGTGCATGAAACCTATTGTTTTCGCTCAGATTTTTCTTATTAGGGGTTCAAGCACGAAGTGCATGAAACCTATTGTTTTTGCTCAGATTTTTCTTATTCTTATTAGGGGTTCAAGCACGAAGTGCATGAAACCTATTGTTTTCGCTCAGATTTTTCTTATTAGGGGTTCAAGCACGAAGTGCATGAAACCTATTGTTTTCGCTCAGATTTTTCTTATTAGGGGTTCAAGCACGAAGTGCATGAAACCTATTGTTTTCGCTCAGATTTTTCTTATTAGGGCTTCAAGCACGAAGTGCCCGCTTTTTGTCCCTCTCTACTCTCCAAATCGCGGTGTAGTTGCTAGCGTTTTTAGCCGCTAACGCTAGCACTTTCTGCTTACTATCTCGGTCGTTTTCTGCCAACACCGCTGCATTTATTACCCGCTTCGTTTATAAATATACCCGCTTCGTTTATAAATATTTATACTATATTATAAAAGAGTCATCTCCTGATCTGCGTCGCCGGATTCAACTGATTCAACTGACTCAACCTCCGTCCGACGCTAATACAGCCAGATTCACTATAGTTGGATCTCCACCAGCTGCTGCCGCTGCTTTGCTTCATCATCAGCTGTATCAGCGGGAAATAACCTTACATCTCTACCCACCCGAAGCTAAGTTTATTTCTTAATTTATATATAAACTTTACAATGGCACTTTCCCCTCTGGTTGCGTGCCCTCAGTGCAGTATGTACAGACAGTCTTCCTCCGTCATTACTGATAATTCAGTCTGTGAGAAGTGTAGCCTAGTTCTTAGTCTGACGGAGAAGATTTCAGTGCTAGAAGAGCGCATTCGGGTTTTAGAACAGGGTCATGTTAGTAAAGGTGTGTCAGGGACCAGTTTAGCCAGCCCGAATGCCACAGGATCAGGTCCTAAATCTCCGGCTTTAGAGCCCTCGCAGCAGGGCGGGCGAGTGGGTGACGACCAGGCGACGTACACGTAGAACTGAGCATCACTCTTCTAGGATCCACGTGTCCAATCGGTTTTCCCCGCTCAGTGACTCACCCACTGAGAGACCGGTTGCTAAAAGTGCTCTGGTTATTGGCGACTCCCAGCTCAGACACGTGCGAATCGCTACCCCCTTAGAGACCCCAGCAACCATAGTCCGGTGCATTCCGGGGGCCAGGGCTCCAGACATCAGGGCGAACCTCAAAGTGCTGGCTAATGCTAAACGCTCATTCTCTAGAATAGTTATCCACGTCGGCACTAACGACGTTCGTCTCAAGCAGTCAGAGATTACTAAGGCTAATGTTAAAGAGGTGTGTGGAACCGCTGCAATGATGTCTGATGAAGTAGTTGTCTCTGGTCCCCTACCAATTAGGCGTGGCGGCGAAACCTACAGCAGGTTATGGTCGCTGCGTTGCTGGATGTCTAAGTGGTGCTCAGAAAACAACATTACCTTTATTGATAATTGGTCTACTTTTGAGGGAAGGCCTGGCCTTTTGAAATGGGACGGCATCCATCCTTCCCGGGAGGGTGCTGCGCTCATGTCACATAACATAGCCGATAGGGTTTTTTCTACAGATAGGAATAAAAATTGACAATTCAGAGCCAAGGCCAGGCAGCAGACAGAATGGCCTAACCAACTGCCTGCGAACTGCCAGGAGTCGTCACCCACAATAACTAGGTTCCATACTATTAAGACAGTTATCAAGTATCGCAGTGAGCAAAAAACAACAAAAAGAGTCCAAAAAGTGTGCCATAAAAATCTCATTAATATCAATACAACCTCAAGTAATGTAAGAAACACTTTTAAGTTAAAACTTGGGTTATTAAACATTAGGTCACTGTCATCTAAATCAGCTCTAGTTCAAGAAATAATAACTGATAACTTTCTAAACGTCTTTTGTCTCACAGAGACCTGGATTAGGGCCAATGAATACCTAGCATTAAATGATGCCTCTTCACCTGGTTATACTTATGCTCATAAACCACGTCTTAGTGGACGAGGAGGTGGAGTGGCTACGATCTATAAAGAAAACATAAATGTAACACTTAATAATAAGTATGAGTCAAAATCCTTCGAAGCTCTTGTACTCAACATAAGCAGTTCATCTTCATTGAAGAATAAATCCAAATTTACCCGAATTAAACATTAAACCAGCATCAGGACCTGATGAACTTGAAAACACAGCGGAATACCTTAAACACCTGTTTTCTGCAACCTTAGACAGTTTCGCTCCACTTAAACTAAAAAGGATTAAAGATAAAAGACTCGTTCCATGGTTTAATGATCAAACATGCGCCCTAAAACAAGCCACTAGAACCATGGAGCGTAAATGGAGACAAACTAAATTAGAGGTATTTAGGGTTGCATGGAAGGACAGTATGACTAAGTACAAACATGCACTCAATGCAGCGAAGACTAAATATTATTCTGAATTAATAGAGAACAACAAAAACAACCAAAGATTCCTCTTTAGTACCATTGCCAAATTAACTCGAAGTGCTACTGAATCAGATTCACAGATTCACTCGCAATTCAGCAGCAATGATTTCATGAATTTCTTTAGTGACAAAATTGAAAACATAAGACTTAAATCATCTAATGCATTGTGTAGTGTAACCAATCAACCATCAATGATTTCTGAAAAATCTAGTGGTAGAGAAAATAATATAGTACAAGAGTTTAAATACCTTTAACCCCATATCTAAAAAAGAGCTTGTCTCATTAATTACACAATCAAAGACAACATCCTGTATGTTAGACCCAATACCTACAAACCTGCTTAAAGACCTCCTACCAAATATTACAGAGCCTTTTATAAACATTATAAATTCATCACTTAAAATAGGCTATGTCCCCAAAAATCTGAAGTGTGCAGTCATTAAACCATTACTTAAAAAAACCTAATTTAGATCCTCTAATACTGTCCAACTATAGACCAATATCAAACCTTCCTTTTGTCTCTAAAATCCTAGAAAAAATAGTGTTCAACCAGCTGAATCACCATCTTCTAGCTAATAATGTTCATGAAGTTTTTCAGTCAGGTTTTAGGTCTCATCATGGCACTGAGACAGCCTTAATTAAAGTCGTTAATGACTTATTAATGTCCTCTGATAATAACCAAATCTCTTTTCTTGTATTATTAGATCTCAGTGCAGCCTTTGACACTATAGACCATAACATCTTAGTTGATAGATTAGAAAACACTGTGGGTATTACAGGATCTGCACTCCAGTGGTTTAAATCCTACCTGACAGATCGATATCAATTCACCTGTGTTAACAACAAATATTCTGATCTTGCTAAAGTTAAATATGGCGTCCCACAAGGGTCAGTTCTGGGCCCACTCCTATTTGCATTATATATACTTCCTTTGGGATCAATTATTCGTAAACATGGAATCAGTTTCCACTCATATGCAGATGATACACAGTTATATGTTTCAGCTAACCCTAATGATGGTTGTTCAGTCACTAAGCTCGAGGACTGCATCCAAGATATTAAAATATGGATGTCAAAAAACTTCCTACTGCTAAATTCTGATAAAACAGAGTTTCTGATAGTTGGACCCAAGGACAAAATTAACAAAGCTTCTAACACTATGTTAAACCTTGATAACTCTTTAATTGGACCCAGTTCATCTGTAAATAATCTCGGTGTCATTATTGATTCAGATCTCTCCTTTACAAAGCACATTAGCAATATTACTAGAATTGCATCTTTTCACCTTCGCAACATTTCGAAGCTACGAAATATCCTCTCCCTCCAAGATGCAGAAAAACTAATTCATGCTTTTATTACCTCAAGGTTAGATTATTGTAATTCACTTCTGACAGGATGTTCTAATAAATCATTACAGAAATTACAACTTGTGCAGAATGCTGCAGCTAGAGTTTTAACTAAAACACGATAGTTTGTTCATATCAGTCCTGTGTTATCAAACCTGCACTGGCTACCAGTTAAGTTTCGTATCGAGTACAAAATTTTATTAATAACATATAAAATTTTACATAATCAGGCTCCACAGTATCTGAGTGAGCTGATTCAATCATACAAGCCAACACGTGAGCTCCGATCTCAAGGTGCTGGTCTACTCTTAGCTCCTAGAATAAATAAAATTACTGCTGGTGGAAGAGTGTTCTCCCACAAGGCTCCTCAACTTTGGAATAGCCTTCCAGTTACTGTTCGTGATTCTGAATCACTATTAATCTTTAAAAATAAATTAAAAACACATTTATTTAATCTTGCGTTTAATTAATCCCCTGTAGATAAAGATGTAGATCTCAGACTTGGCTGTGTTGGGGGGTAATCTGTGATCAGTGTATGCTGTCGTTTCACCTATTCACCCACCTCATCATTAATGGGGGGGGGGGGGGGTGGCGCTGAAATGATGCTGTTCCGGGGCGCCATCCCAACTATGTAGAGTCTGCAGTATCTGCCTCTTTTAGTTATGCTGCTCTAGTCAGTGATGCCGGAGTCACATGCTGCACTGTGTCAATTAATTACTTATTAATTAAATGCCGTGCTTTATTATTAGCTTTAACTGCCTTCCTTGTCTGTTTCTTTTGAGGTGTGACTGGCTTCCTGGAGACCTTCATCCATGGCTCTGCTGATGAATACTGTATAGAACCTCACAAGGCGGTCCTGCAGGACGCCCCCTAATGGACTCACATATAGTTTTCCAGTTGTTAGTTTTTCCATTTGTTTAATATCTGTACATGGCTGTCCTACACTGTTGTTGCTGCCTGGCCGCTCAAGGAGGATGAGTCCCCCACTGAGTCTTGGTCCTCCCAAGGTTTCTTCCTTAAATAACAACATAAAAGGGAGTTTTTTCTTGCCACTGTCGCTTCGGCTTGCTCTTTGGGGGTTTAAAGGCTTTTCATTCTGTGAAGCTGCTTTGTGACAATGTACAGTTGTAAAAAGCGCTATATAAATAAATTACTTGAACTTGAACTTGAACCAATTGTTTTCGCTCAGATTTTTCTTATTCTTCTTCTTATTAGGGGTTCAAGCACGAAGTGCATGAAAACCTATTGTTTTCGCTCAGATTTTTCTTATTCTTATTATTAGGGGTTCAAGCACGAAGTGCATGAAACCTATGGTTTTCGCTCAGATTTTTCTTATTCTTATTAGGGGTTCAAGCACAAAGTGCATGAAACCTATTGTTTTCGCTCAGATTTTTCTTATTAGGGGTTCAAGCACGAAGTGCATGAAACCTATTGTTTTCGCTCAGATTTTTCTTATTCTTATTATTATTAGGGGTTCAAGCACGAAGTGCATGAAACCTATTGTTTTCGCTCAGATTTTTCTTATTAGGGGTTCAAGCACGAAGTGCATGAAAACCTATTGTTTTCGCTCAGATTTTTCTTATTCTTATTATTAGGGATTCAAGCACGAAGTGCATGAAAACCTATTGTTTTCGCTCAGATTTTTCTTATTCTTATTAGGGGTTCAAGCACGAAGTGCATGAAACGTATTGTTTTCGCTCAGATTTTTCTTATTAGGGGTTCAAGCACGAAGTGCATGAAAACCTATTGTTTTCGCTCAGATTTTTCTTATTCTTATTATTATTAGGGGTTCAAGCACGAAGTGCATGAAAACCTATTGTTTTCGCTCAGATTTTTCTTATTCTTATTATTAGGGGTTCAAGCACGAAGTGCATGAAACCTATTGTTTTCGCTCAGATTTTTCTTATTCTTATTAGGGGTTCAAGCACGAAGTGCATGAAAACCTATTGTTTTCGCTCGGATTTTTCTTATTCTTATTATTGGTTCAAGCACGAAGTGCATGAAACCTATTGTTTTCGCTCAGATTTTTCTTATTAGGGGTTCAAGCACGAAGTGCATGAAAACCTATTGTTTTCGCTCAGATTTTTTTCTTATTAGGGGTTCAAGCACGAAGTGCATGAAACCTATTGTTTTCGCTCAGATTTTTCTTATTCTTATTATTATGGGTTCAAGCACGAAGTGCATGAAAACCTATTGTTTTCGCTCAGATTTTTCTTATTAGGGGTTCAAGCACGAAGTGCATGAAAACCTATTGTTTTCGCTCGGATTTTTCTTATTCTTATTATTAGGGGTTCAAGCACGAAGTGCATGAAACCTATTGTTTTCGCTCAGATTTTTCTTATTCTTATTATTAGGGGTTCAAGCACGAAGTGCATGAAAACCTATTGTTTTCGCTCAGATTTTTCTTATTCTTATTATTAGGGGTTCAAGCACGAAGTGCATGAAAACCTATTGTTTTCGCTCAGATTTTTCTTATCAGGGGTTCAAGCACGAAGTGCATGAAACCTATTGTTTTCGCTCAGATTTTTCTTATTCTTATTATTGGTTCAAGCACGAAGTGCATGAAACCTATTGTTTTCGCTCAGATTTTTCTTATTAGGGGTTCAAGCACGAAGTGCATGAAAACCTATTGTTTTCGCTCAGATTTTTTTTCTTATTAGGGGTTCAAGCACGAAGTGCATGAAACCTATTGTTTTCGCTCAGATTTTTCTTATTCTTATTATTATGGGTTCAAGCACGAAGTGCATGAAAACCTATTGTTTTCGCTCAGATTTTTCTTATTAGGGGTTCAAGCACGAAGTGCATGAAAACCTATTGTTTTCGCTCGGATTTTTCTTATTCTTATTATTAGGGGTTCAAGCACGAAGTGCATGAAACCTATTGTTTTCGCTCAGATTTTTCTTATTCTTATTATTAGGGGTTCAAGCACGAAGTGCATGAAAACCTATTGTTTTCGCTCAGATTTTTCTTATTAGGGGTTCAAGCACGAAGTGCATGAAACCTATTGTTTTCGCTCAGATTTTTCTTATTCTTATTATTATTAGGGGTTCAAGCACGAAGTGCATGAAACCTATTGTTTTCGCTCAGATTTTTCTTATTAGGGGTTCAAGCACGAAGTGCATGAAAACCTATTGTTTTCGCTCAGATTTTTCTTATTCTTATTATTAGGGATTCAAGCACGAAGTGCATGAAAACCTATTGTTTTCGCTCAGATTTTTCTTATTCTTATTAGGGGTTCAAGCACGAAGTGCATGAAACGTATTGTTTTCGCTCAGATTTTTCTTATTAGGGGTTCAAGCACGAAGTGCATGAAAACCTATTGTTTTCGCTCAGATTTTTCTTATTAGGGGTTCAAGCACGAAGTGCATGAAACCTATTGTTTTCGCTCAGATTTTTCTTATTCTTATTATTGGTTCAAGCACGAAGTGCATGAAACCTATTGTTTTCGCTCAGATTTTTCTTATTAGGGGTTCAAGCACGAAGTGCATGAAAACCTATTGTTTTCGCTCAGATTTTTTTCTTATTAGGGGTTCAAGCACGAAGTGCATGAAACCTATTGTTTTCGCTCAGATTTTTCTTATTCTTATTATTATGGGTTCAAGCACGAAGTGCATGAAAACCTATTGTTTTCGCTCAGATTTTTCTTATTAGGGGTTCAAGCACGAAGTGCATGAAACCTATTGTTTTCGCTCAGATTTTTCTTATTCTTATTATTAGGGGTTCAAGCACGAAGTGCATGAAAACCTATTGTTTTCGCTCAGATTTTTCTTATTCTTATTAGGGGTTCAAGCACGAAGTGCATGAAAACCTATTGTTTTCGCTCAGATTTTTCTTATTAGGGGTTCAAGCACGAAGTGCATGAAACCTATTGTTTTCGCTCAGATTTTTCTTATTCTTATTAGGGGTTCAAGCACAAAGTGCATGAAACCTATTGTTTTCGCTCAGATTTTTCTTATTCTTATTATTATTAGGGGTTCAAGCACGAAGTGCATGAAACCTATTGTTTTCGCTCAGATTTTTCTTATTCTTATTATTATTATTAGGGGTTCAAGCACGAAGTGCATGAAACCTATTGTTTTCGCTCAGATTTTTCTTATTCTTATTATTATTAGGGGTTCAAGCACGAAGTGCATGAAAACCTATTGTTTTCGCTCAGATTTTTCTTATTCTTATTATTAGGGGTTCAAGCACGAAGTGCATGAAAACCTATTGTTTTCGCTCAGATTTTTCTTATTCTTATTATTCTTATTATTATTAGGGGTTCAAGCACGAAGTGCATGAAAACCTATTGTTTTCGCTCGGATTTTTCTTATTCTTATTATTATTATTATTATTTTTCTCCGGAAAAACACGTTGGGCAGCCAAAACCGCAGCGCCAACAGCCACCAAACCCGGAGGGTACGTCCAGATGGTGTGCATCTTCTCAGATAACAAAATGCAGACGTTTTCATTTATTGGTGGCGCAATAGAGCTGCAAAACGCGTTTACGCGTCTAGCTTCTACCACCTTCTTCTCACAGTCTTCAAACTTTTTTTCCAGTCTCATAGACTCTCATCAAACCACTTTGCCATTTGGACCCATAAGCTTCGCCCACTTAGATTTTTCGCTAATTTGCATAATTTCAGAATTCCACTTCTTCCTACTACTTCTCCATTTTTCACTCAATCCCCATGTGTTTGGTATCAACAAATTCAGCAGAGTGTGCCCTTCACTCGATTAAAAAAAAACTCTGACTTTTCCCTTCAGTCCCACTGCTACATGCAAATTCATCTACATGTCATAATTCAAATTAATTCATCCTTCATTCAAAAATCTATAACTCAAACACCCTTCACTCAAACCTTCTACAACTTAACACACATTCAGCATCAGTCCCTGAGGACGTCCAAGAAATTTGGCGCACTTCTGTCCATAGGTGGCGCTATAACAGCTACATGTCTGTTTCTCACTAACCGTACATGCGATCGAGCTCAAACTCAACACACATCATCTTCTGTCCAGTCTCTAACAGATATCCAAAATGCGACTACATCCCCCGAGGTTTACGACCGCCATTAGCCAAACCGCTGTCAACAGGCCTTTCATGCCCTTCCCGTTGACCGATGACCCTTAAACTTCACCACTCTGTACGTCTACGCACTCTTTACAAACCCCCCAATTTCGACGCCGATTGGCCAGAGGTGGCGCTATTTCTAAAATACTGCTAATAACTTCCACATATGTTGATCTACAGTCAAATTTATGCAATCCCATAATGCTCTACTACATCCTTCACATCTGTCCCCATACATGTCCATTAAAAAAATGTCGACTTCTCCAGATATTACACAAAATCCAAAACCTGCCCTTTTCGAACTAGTCTCTGGATTTTAATCCAATCATCTCAAAATTCATCTGCTGATACTCAGGAGAATGTCTAGGTAAATAATTATCAAAAAAATGTCAACTTTTCCACTTCCACTTATTTTACACTAATATTTTTTCATTAGCGTCATTAGCATATATAGGCTGATGCTGAATGTGTCTATAACTCATTAGCCGTTAATCTCATCAATTCTAAATTACACAGCTATACCCGCCATGTCCCTCCAGTGATGCAGGCTGATTTTGGTTGACCTAGTCCTTAAGGGGCCTCTGATAGGCGCTATAACAGATACATGTGAGTTTCTCACTAACCGTAAATGCGATCGAGCTCAAACTCAACAAACATCATCTTCTGTCCAGTCTAAAACAGATTCCGAAAATCCGACTACCTCCCTCGAACTTTATGAACGACATCAGCCAATCTGCTGTCAGCAGGCCTTTCACGCCCTTCCCGTCGACCGATGACCTTCAAACTTCACTGATCTGTACATCTACACAGTCTTTACCAACCACCAGATTTTTACACCGATTGGCCAGAGGGGGCGCTATACATATGTACTGTATGTTCCTACTGCCATGTGTTCCAGACCGTGCGTTACCGCTTGAACACCACTAATCGCCGCTTGCGGCTATATTTAATGTTGTTTTACTCATAATAACTTGCTAGTTTAAATTACAGTCATGCAGTTGCTCATCATCACACTGCCAGTACTTTCTCAAGTAATGCAAATCAGACCTTGGTTAACATTTATCTTTTGCCCATGCTCTTCACTCCTCTCTCTCCTTCCCCACATCTTTCCATCCATAATTTCCATGGCCAACTGGAGAGTATTAATCCTCTTCATCTCATTCTTCACTTTTTGGCTGTGATGTGATGGAGGGGACAACCAGAGAGAGCTGAAATTACATTTGTATTAAACTAGATAAAAAAATAAAATATAAAATAACAAAATATAAATGTATACCAGTTTAATATGCATGTTTTTTTCTATATTTCCCTTTTTGGATGGATGTGTTGTGATTAAACTGATAATAAGTCTTTGCTAAATAAAAGGATTTATACTTTGTTTGTAGTAGTAAATCTTAAAAAACTAAATTAAAACACCCATGCTTAAAAGTGAGATATTTTTTCAAGAGGTGTATCTATCCCCCACCGTAGTGCTGGGATTATGTAGGTGCTTAAAAAAACAATGAAATACTCTTTAATTCACAAGTGGCATAAGAATGGTGTCACATCAGATACATCACATAAGATTTAGTGCAGCTGTGTTTCATCATGTGACCTACCCATACATGTTTAAAAGCCCTTCCTTCCCTGTGTTTAGTGTTGCAACATTGTTTCATGTTATGGTCATGTCCTGTCGCGTGCTCTGTCTATGTTTCACCCCGTGTCTTCTGCACTAAAGACTACCCTTGAACTAAACCATCTACAGTTTTGGACTCTTTCCTTTTTAGCCATGGCATCAGCTGATCGTAACAGAATGTTCCAACCACAAAATCTGCAGAAGCACCAGGTGCACTGGGATATTTATTTTCAATTTTGTGATTGTGGTATTTGGTAGTTTTTTCCCTTCCTCCCTCCATGCTATGTCTCCAGTATTCTCCAATGTATTAAATTGTTTTTTTCCCCTATTTGGGCTGACGGCTTGCAGTGATCAGGCATGCTGCGCTGGACGTGGTTTATGCCGCCTAGAGAAGTATCTGGGCCTTTGCTCCCCCACCCGTGGTTACCCCTTCGCCATCCACTGTGTGCAATCCTCCATACCTTACGCAAGATTGCCCGGGTGCCTTCTCCGCTGAGGACATCACCAATGACTTCTTGATTTGCTTGGGACATTGCTCCACAGCTCAACAGACTCACATTTCGGATGGACATTGCCCGTTTCACTCTCTCGGATGTTGGTGCGCTTCTCTGTGGCACCCGTTTTTTTTGGAAGGGTGGGGGTATTGTCACATCTACTGGTTGCTGGTGGTATTTCAGGCACTACCAGATGTTATATTAGCACCCCCTATTGTACCCTGTTGTCATTTGTGAAGACCTTACATGTTTAAAAGCCCTTCATTCTCTGTGTTTAGTTTTGGAACATTGTTTTGTTTTGTGATCATGTCTTGCCATATGCTTTGACTGTGGTTCACCCAGTGTCTTCTGCATTAAAGACTATTCTTGAACCATCTACAGCAGGGGTGCCCATTACGTCGACCCATTACGTAAGGGTGTCAGGTAGATCGCGATCGACATTTGAAAAAAAAGCCCTTATCACCTATTTGAACATTTATATGCTATAAGATTTATATTTCAGGATTGAAATGAGGTTTATTGTACTAACAGAAAATGTGCAATATGCATTAAACCAAAATTTGACAGGTGCAAAAGTATGGGCACCTCAACAGAAAAGTGACATTAATATTTAGTAGATTCTCCTTTTGCAAAAATAACAGCCTATTGTCGCTTCCTTTAGCTTTTAATCAGTTCCTGGATCATGGATGAAGGTATTTTTGACCATTTCTTTTTAGAAAACAATTCTAGTTCAGTTAACCAGTTCAGTTTGATAGTCGCCTGCTTTAAATCATCCCACAGATGTTCAATGATATTCAGGTCTGGGGACTGGGATGGACATTCCAGAACATTGTAATTGTTTCTCTGCATGAATGCCTGAGTAGATTTGGAGCGGTGTTTTGGAGCAGTGACGAAGCTGAAGTTACGCCGGTGATGAATGTTTCAGCAAGACAATGATCCAACATTGTCTTGCTGAAATATTCATCACCGGCGTAACTTCAGCTTCGTCACTGATTCTTGAACATTATTCTCATGAATCTGCTGATACTGAGTAAAATTAACTTTAACAAGATTCCTGGTGCCGGCATTGGCCACACAGCCCCAAAGCATGATGGAAACTCCACCAAATTTTACAGTGGGTAGCAAGTGTTTTTCATGGAATGCTGTGTTTTTTTGACACCATGCATAATGCCTTTTTGTATGACCAAACAACTCAATCTTTGTTTCATCAGTCCACAGGACCTTCATCCAAAATGAAGCTGGCTTGTCCAAATGTGCTTTTGCATACCTCAGGCAACTCTGTGGCATGCTTGCAGAAACGGCTTCTTTCGCATCACTCTCCCATACAGCTTCTCCTTGTGCAAAGTGTGCTGTATTGTTGACCGATGCACAGTGACCATCTTCAGCAAGATGATGCTGCAGCTCTATGGATGATTGTGGATTGTCCTTGACTGTTCTCCTCTGCCTTTCTGATATTTTTCTTGCCCTGCCACTTCTGGGCTTAACAAGAGCTGTCCCTGTGGTCTTCCATTTCCTTACTATGTTCCTCACGGTGGAAACTGACAGGTTAAATCTCTGAGACAACGTTTTGTATCCTTCCCCTGAACAACTATGTTGAACAATCTTTGTTTTCTGATCATTTGAGAGTTGTTTTGAGGAGCCCATGATGCGACTCTTCAGAAGAGATTGAAATAGGAGAACAACTTGCAATAAGCCACCTTAAATACTTTTACTCATGATTGGATACACATGGCTATGGAGTTCAAAGCTCAATGAGGTTACCAAACCAATTTTTTGCTTCAGGAAGTCAGTAAAAAGTAGTTAGGAGTATTCAAATCAATAAAATGAAAAGGGTACCCATACCTTTGCACCTGTCAAATTTTGGTATAATGCATATTGCACATTTTCTGTTAGTACAATAAACCTCATTTTAATCCTGAAATATTACTGTGTCCATCAGTTATTAGATATATCAAACTGAAATGGCTGTTGCAAACACCCACATATTTAGATCTAAAAATGATTAAGATTAAGATGCAAACTTTTGCATATGACTGTATTTTGGACTGTGGGAGGAAAACGGAGAACCCGGAGGAAACATACGTAGACATGGGGAGAACATGCAAACTCCACACAGATTGGGATTCGAACCGGGATTCGCTAGCGCTGAGAAGCAAATGTGCTAACCACTAAGTGGCATGCCCATTTGCTGCAATGTTTTTAATAAAGAGCAATCTGAAAAAAATGGCGATGGCAGAGAAAATGGCAATCTGAGGCAGTCTTTTCTATGCTGATTTGACAATACTAACATGATGTGTGTAACCAGTTTTCAATATAAAAACCTAAAAAAAAAGATCAACCCTGGTAGATCTCGATGACCTGTCCAATGGAAAAGTAGATCTCGGGCCAGAAAAGTGTGGGCACCCCTGATCTACAGTTTTGTCATTTTATCTAAACAAGGCATAGCCTAGATTGCACCTTATTTATTTTGATTTTATGCTTTCATTGGCACTTCCACTTTTCAGCACTGGTGATCCAGGTTGAAATCCCGTTCTGGGTGTCTATGATCTATGTTCTCCCTGTGTTTGTGTGGGTGTTATAATTAAGCGTCCCGTTGCCAGAGGAACAGAGGGAGGCGTGTTCACTGAACCAAAAAAGAGGGTTTATTTCCTCCAGGCAGGGAAAAAGCAAAAAAAGCAAAAACAGTCAATAGTTCATAAACAGAAAACTTCCCCACAAGCAGCGGAAAGCAGCGGCTCACGTCGGATGCAGCGAGTGAGCGGCGTGGAGCACTGGCGGGTTGGTGTGAGCAGCGGAGTCCCCGATGTCTCTACGTCACCCGAGGAGAGCGATCCTACGAAGAGGTAGCAAGTCAACATATTCAACTGTGGGTCTCACCAGAAGGAGAACAGCACATCCCGAACAGACGCGCTCAGAGAGAAACGAGCAGCATGCACAAGCGGGGTGATCCAAAAAAAACTCTGCGCCGAGGAGTCCGGAACGGCAGCTTAAGAAGATGCTGTCGTCAATGAGGCTCACCTGCAACTAATAATCTGGAGAGGGTGATCTGAGATTATCAGAATTAGTGACAGGTGTGGAAGTGGGTGTGTGAGGAGCAGAGCGTGAAGCAGCGGGGCGTAGGTGAAGAAGTGGGTGTGTGTGGAGGAGAGAGCGGAACCGCGGGCGTGAATGGAAATGTGTAACAGTGGGTTTCTCCAGGTTCTCTGGTTTACTCCCACAATCCAAATGGATTCAAAGTGAATCGGCTACTCTAAATTGCCGCTATATAGTGTGTGTGGGTAATTTTGTGCCCAGCGATGGATTGACGTCCTGTCCTGAAAAAAAAGCAAAGCTGCTAGGACTTTTTTCTATAGAGTAAATGTTAATGGACTAGCTAAGTTTGCCTGCAGTGTGTACATAAAGGCAGCGCCAAGGGACTCACCTGGTAACCCCACAGCAAAATAAGGATTTGAGTGTAGTTGAGTGTAATTACTGAACATTCTCCTCAAGTTAAAAACTATCGATTTTATCTGACTTTTTGTCAGATAATTATTCATTCTTTCGTTATCTTGTGCTTAATCCTCTACTAGGGTCACTCACTCACACGAACACACACAATTTAGATTTTATTCAATTTACCTTGAATCCATGTTTTTGGACTGTGCGAAGGAACTGGAGGACCCGGAGGAAACCCATGCAGACAACATGAAAACTCCACCCAGATTGGGATTCAAACCTAGAATGCCCAGGATTGAGAGGCAAACGTGCTAACCACTAAGATAATTATTCTTGCTAAATCTACAATAGGTGGATAATCAGCAAACTTGATGTGTTTTGTACCAAAGTCTTTCACCAGCAGTGTGAACAACATTAGATTGAACACGGAGGCTTTGGTGCTTAGTGTGGTGGTGCTCTTTTATTGACCAACTGTGGTCTATCCTAGTCAGCAGGTCCATAATACAATTGCAGATGGCTGTAAGATGTAAAGTATTTGGTATTGTTTTTATTATGTTTATTTAAATCCACTTTTTTAACACAACACAAAAACAAGGGTTTAAATTAGCACAAGTATTTCTCAAGTGAAGTGAAAAGAAAATGTCTTTTCATTATTGGACCTCTTGTTCCATCACCAAAGATTTTTAACAGCTCACACTAAACCACACTCCACTCGAATTCATAACACAAAGAGGTTTATTTGCTGCTTGCGTTTCATGATTTAGATTATAGGAAATTAAAGGCAGCATAATGTAGATTAACCCATTGAGAGGCATAACACATCTTTACATGCACCTTATTTTTTATCTGACCGTAAATGGCGATGGGAGGCCAAGCATGTTTGTCATGAATTTGTATCGTGCATGCATTCAACTACTCTGCTGGCAACCAGAGTGCAATAAGTACCTTTATCTCTTGATACATCATCCATCATAGGCCCTGGTGTAATTGTTACTCAATCAGTCTGGCACAGTGAGCTGCCATCCATCTCTTAAACAATAAATAGTAAAAGAAAAAATAGATGGTGCTCTGGCTATTAGTTCCATTTGAAAGAGAAAGATCCAGGTGAACAAAGGAAATGGAAGTGGGAAACAAAGGATAGATAAAGTGGAAGCAGATACAGAGAGTGCTATCCTTTATGCTGTTGCATGCTGGGTCAGTAGATTGAAGGTGGCAGTTGCCAACAGACTGAAAACCTAATTCATAAGGCTGGTAATGTGGGTGTGGTGCACAATCACAGACACACTCTACATGGGGCAATTTGGAGAACTCAATTGACTTGATCCATGTTTTTGGACTGTGGGAGGAAACCGGAGAACCCGGAGGAAACCTACGCGGACACGGGGAGAACATGGAAACTCCACCTAGATGGGTATTCCAACTGGGAATCCATAGTGCTGAGAGGCGAACGTGCTAACCACTAAGCCACCGTGCTGCCCGTGCATTAACATTTTCATGATAATTATTTAAATGTGCTATATTATATTATTCTTCGATTTGTGGCTCATTGCACTACATTTAATTATTTTTTTTTAATTTAATAGATATTACATACTGTGCACTGTCATGAAACTGTCCGTTCTTCCCCGGAAGGAGGGCGGCTAACGCGGAGTTGCTGCGTTCAGCCGCTCGCGCCTAGTGAACGCTCCCCGGGTACCGACCACGCGGGGAATATAGCGTGCGTGGGTCCGAGGAACGTTCCCACGAGTACGGCCCACGCGGAGAAGATGCGCAGCGCCGCACCGTGGTTGTACGCGGAAGGAGAGTCCAAACACCGGGATAAAACCCAAAAATGTATAATTTAATAAAAATTGGTGACGGGACACCAACAGAAATGGGGAACAAACGAACAACATAACATTGGGTATGAAAACCACAAAACAAAGACGTGCACCAAAGGGAAGGAAAACTCAGAATAAATACAAAAGGAACTAAACACGTTAACAAAACAAACCAATCACCCAACAGAAACAATTAAGGAGGAAACGAGGGACAGGTGCCATAGGCACCTGTGACATGCACATTTATTACTAATTTTGTATATATAAACATGACTGATGGAGCATCTGCAATTATTACTTGCAGAATAAAGAAACTAGAAATAGGTAATAGGAAATAGATAAATTGGGATACATAAACAGAAAACCTATAATTAAAAAGAAAGAAAAAGAAACAAAATCAGTGTGTGACACATCTAACTCTGCTCCTCCTAATGGACACATGTAGCCTTTATAAAACGGGAACATGATGGAGATCTCACAACAAGCTGCAGGAAAGCGAGCACATGCAATAAAATTAAGCCAGCACATGTATTTTAATGTATTTAAAACACTGTATAAATTAAACCCATTCCTAAGCTTGTGAAATGTTGTCAACCTCCAGTTACAATACATTGGTGCTGAAATCCGGGACCAATGGTTCAAGCAATTAACCTGCATGCATATACTCCAGCGTGGATGCAATGCCATGTTACACTTCTTTCGGATTTCAAAAACTGTAGCTGAGAAAGCAGGGCAAGCTGGGCTTAAGACAATGAGCATCACTGCAGAATGTGATGGCACAGCAATTTCACCAACCAGCTTGTATATTTCAAATATTTTTAACTGTGATATTAACAAAAATATTTCAAACTGTGTGAATAAAACCAGTGACAGTAAACACAACTAATGAAACACTAATGTAATTAATTGGCAATTACATGTGAACAGGACAAGACTAAAGGGGGGAGGGGATTAAAAGAGGGTGTCATGGTCGGTCACGGAGGGGCGGTGCTTCCAGGGGTAGCCCCGCCCCTCATTTAGTCTGCACTTTGTATGCCTCGTCTGTATTCCACTATAGTTATGCCTAGTTATGTTCACGTGTTGTGTTTAGTGTCATGTATGCGTTGTCAGTGTTATCTGTTTGTATTCTTAGTTTTGCTTAGTTATGTTCGCGTGTCGTGTTTAGTATCATGTATGCTTTGTCGGTGTCACCTGGTGTGTGTGTTCTCAGTCATATTATGTTATGGTCCCGTTTTGAGTATTGTCATGTTGTGTTTAGAGTATTGTTATTGTCACGTGTTGTGTTTAGCTTTTGTCATGCTGTGTTATGGTCCCATGTTATGTTTAGTGTATTGTTATGCTTTGTTATGGTCATGTGTTGTGTTTAGTTCTGTCATGCTATGTTATGGTCACGTGCTGTCATGTCATGCTTTGTTATTGTCACATGGTCACGGTTTGTTTTGGTCACATGGTGTGGGTTGGTCTCTGTGTTCACACCCCTGTAATTATGCACACCTGGGTTCCTGATCGCTGTTCCTTATTTAAACAGCTCACTCCCATCACTCCTGGCTAGATGGTCCTGGTTTGTGCACCTTCCTTTGTCACGCCTCGTCCACTCTGGCCCACACCCCTAGTCTTGCCTTGTTCCTAGTCTCGCCCTGATCCTAGTCTCGCCTTGTTCCTAGTCTCGCCCTGTTCCTAGTCTTGCCCTGTTCTCGCTTCGTCCTGTTCTCGCCACGTCCTGGTCACCACGCCCTGTTCTTGTGTTGCACCTCGTCCTGTTCTCGTCTCGTCCTGTTACACCTCGTCTGCTGTTGGTCCTGTGTTTATGCTCTGTTCCAGTTCCACGTCCCGCCTTGGTTCACCTGGTATACAGCCACACTCCACCCTGTTCAACGCTGCAGATTAGAACATGGCCCCGCTGACGTAGGACGCCGTGACGTCAGGCCTCAGCTCCGCAGCCGCTTGTGTATCCACCTGTTAATGTTACGTTTACCTGTGTGTGGCTGAATAAACTCTGTAAACACCTAATCCCCGCCCCGACTTTGTCGTTCCGAGTAGCGGAACCACCCACTTCTCACGGTTTGCTTTGGTAAACCGTAACAGAGGGAGTGTGTGGTGAATGGGTATGAGCAGAACGTGTAACAATAAAACATTATTTTAGTGTTTGAGCTGATTGTGCAAATGACATGGATTGAAATATTTTTTTGGATGAAAATATATTGTAAATGGCGATGGCTGGCTTGTGTGTGTGTCTTCCAATTGGTCCTGACACACAAATGCAAACACTGTGGTGATGAGTGGTCAGCAATGAGAGGTCATGACCCAATCCCCCGAGGGACTGGAGAACATCAATCAGTTACAATCATTACTGAGCAACGGGAGAAGAACACCCCGTCCTCTAAACAAAAGACCTAGCAATGGAGCATGAGCACACACACACAAAATACATCTCTCTCCCTCAACCAAACAAATGGCCATTGTAAACAGTTGTTCTTTAGATTACATTCCTGCATTCACAAAAAAGTATAGAAATGCTCTAAAATAGCCATAAATGTACTAAACCATCCAACAATTTTATATCCAAATTTTGTAATTTTGCAGATGCTTTCATCCAAAGCAGCTTACATCTACAAACAAGAACCCTTGTGCCACCTATTAGTAAACATATTGTTACAATTTGCCAATGCCACGACTAGAGAGGACAGAATCCAGACTGTTGAAGGTTTTAAAAGTAGTTTTTTAATGCAGAAGACACCAGAGGAAACACAGCTGAACCGGATTAAACAGTTTACCAGGACAAACAGACTAAATACACAAACACACACAGTTGCAACAGATCAACACTAATGACAAACAGGGTCCAATAAAGAGTACTGATGAACCTTCCCGAAAAGAGCCGGCACTGGTGTGACACATATGGAAGTATTTTTTCAGTGGTATGCCCATCAATGAGGAAGATGACAGAAAAAATCATAGGTGACGCTCCTCACCCTGGCCACTCATTGGATTTTTTTTCACAGGACATCATTTTAACAAATAAGGACTGTTCTCACATTGCACCACTTTAACTCTCCCTTGTCATTCACCGCACATTTGCAAATTTCACCTCGTCGCTTTATTTAAAGATATGTATGTATGTATGTCAGCACCTGCACCAAATTCCGTATACATCTTACTTACATCATACTTCATTTATTCATTCATTATCTACCGCTTTATCCTCTATTAGGGTCGCGGTGGGGTTCCCCATGCCCATGCAGGGGAGAACGTCTCGGGCGCTGGGCAGATAGACCCAGGACAGGGCGCCAATCCATCGCTGGGCATACATCATTCATGGCAAAATAAATATTCAGATTTTGATATACAGTTTATCTTCAATGCAGTGTATGTATATGTATTTTTCCTCCATTCTTACTGATTTTTACTGCAAGAAGTGTAATTTAGTGCTAGAAGAGCACATTCAGGTTTAGATCAGGGTAATGTTAGAAAAAATGTGCCAGGGACAAGTTCAACCAGTCTCAATACCACAGGATAAGGACTTCGACTAGAAACCGAGCATGTTGAGCTGAGCACCACTCTTTTAGGATCAGTTTTCCACACTCAATAACTAATCTACTGAAAGACAGATTGCTAAAAGAGCTATAGTTATTGGTGTTTCTCAGCCTTAACATGAAAGCCCACACACATGGACTAGAAAAAGTGACAGACATCCGAATGTACATAAAGTTGCTACCTAATGCTAATTGTTATTTGTTTTATATTTATTTTTGATATGATTTTTATATGAATAATGATATGCAACTTAAGCAGCCAGTATAAGTCTACAAAGTCTAATTTAAAAAGCTGTGTGCAAACACTAAAATATGCAACTTAAATAATTACACATGCATATTTGTCCTGCTTCTATCTCATTGACATTTCCTGCACATATCACATTAAAAAATAATTAACCCATCAACCTGTTAACTAACATCTCTCTAACAGGTGCCATGATAAAGCAATAGTGTTATTCACTTTGCCTGTCTGTGGTCATGATGTTATGCATGGTTTGTTCTGTCCTATACATGCTTTTATTGGTATAAATTATTTATAAACATTAAAAAAATAGCTCATTCATTCATTATCTCAATAGTTTTGGCTGAACTTAATTATTTAATCAGTAAGTTTGAGCACATCATTAAAAAGATTAAAGAATGGATATTAAGAAATTTCCTGTTGCTATTCATCCATCCATCATCTTCCACTTTCTCCCATACTAGGGTTGTGGGGGAGTTCCTCATGCCCATCCAGGAGAGAATGTTTTTGGGCGCTGGGCCGATACATCTGGACAGGACGCCAATCTATCACTGGGCACACACTTGCTCACACAGACACACTCTATATGGGGCAATTTTGGAGAATTCAATTAAAATTTATCCATGTTTTTGGACTGTGGGAGGAAACTGGAGAACCCGGAGGACAAGGGGAGAACATGGAAACTCCACCCAGATTGGGATTTGCGAATTTTCCTATTTCTAAATTCTGGTAAAAAATAAAGTTAATACCACAGTAGTCAAATGCTGTATTAAATCTCTTCTGCTAGTCAGTGTCCCAATTTTTCTAACCAAAGAAAAAAGTTTTGTTTATTGTTGCATTATACAGTATAATAATATAAGTCAGGCAGCACGGTGGCTTAGTGGTTAGCACGTTCGCCTCTCAGCGCTAGGGATTCCCGGTTCGAATCCCAATTTGGGTGGAGTTTCCATGTTTTCCCCGTGACTGCGTGGGTTTCCTCCGGGTCATCCCACAGTCCAAAAACATGGATCAAGTCTATTGAATTCTGCAAATTGCCCCATATAGAGTGTGTCTGTGTGAGTGAGTGTGTGCCCAGCGATAGATTGGCACCCTGTCCAGCACCCGAAACGTTCTCCCCTGGATGGGCATGGGGAACCCCACCGCAACCCTACTAGAGGATAAAGAGGGAGATAATGGATGGATGGAATAATATAAGTCTAATTTAACCTACAATTTTTTTTAAAACAATTGAATTAATACATAATCATAAAAAAGATATTTCTTTTAATTATAACTAAACGCTTGACCCAAATACAGAACAAAACATGAAGAAAACCTATTACAAGTCAGCAGTAAGGCTGAGAATATTGTGAGGGTTAAGAGCTTGTTTAGAGTTTTGCTCTGGTGCTACATTGGAAACTTTTGGTGAACTTAGAGTTTGTTTCCCCAAACTTCAGATACGCAACACACAATTTCCTAAATGTCAAGGTCACTATGCAGTCCTATGTAAATTTATTCAAAGAGCAGTAAAATAGCACTTATTTTATAAGTTGTATATATGCTATAGCACAGCAAAAAAATGCTAAAATAAGAAAGTGGTGCAAATTTCCTTAATTATCTGACAAAACCTATTTAACTGGCATCCTAACGTTCCAGTTGTCACTGACTTTGCAAAAAGTGTGAGCCATTCCAAAGTAACTGAAACCCTCCAGCAGGAGGTTGTCTAGCTGAAAGTGAAACTGAAACTGGGTGACCCCATCAGCCATAGCAAGAGAAGCTGGTTGTTCCAAGTCTGTGATTTCTACAATATTGCACTCTATACACTCTCTCTCTCACTCTTTATCTTTACACTCTCCATGGGTAATCGGTCCATCTGGGTTTTATTATTTCAGGATCAATGTGTTTAGAAACAAGAGTATGTATGTAATGAATGACTGCTAGGTATATACAGATATAATGATTTAACTACACAGCATGATAAAAAACAGTGAATTATGCCTGTTCACTGTCACGTCACTGGTGAGAATCACAGGGTGTCCTCCTTTACAGCATTAATCAGCCACATGCCAACATGCCTTTCAATTTCCTGCTCAGAAAAAAAGGATATAAAATCAGTTTTTTAGCAAATTGTGTAAGCATGCAAAAAGATAGATTGAGCATAAGCAAAACAATGAAGAGCATAGAATATAGTGGCTTTTTACCCATAAAATTACAGTAATTACATCTGTTCTTGCACATGCCACCTTGCTTTCTGTATATAACAAATTTCACTTTTGGTCAATACTCCTTTTTTTGTACATTTATTCCCTTCCTCTATCATATTCACCTTCCTAGCCTGGCGCAATGAAGGCTTGTCCCTGGGGTGTACAGGGTTCATATCGGCGCAGTGAGCAGTACCCTGAATCAGGATGACCCTGTTCTGATCCTCTCTGGTGCCATTAGATAAAATACTCAGCTTCATCCAAGGGTCAATCTTTCCTAGAATGAAAAAACTGATCAGTGCCACTGAATAATTTTGGCAATGGGTGACCTTCATTTTCACTTGAGCACCTGCCTTGCTGTCTGTCAATTTTAAAATGGCAGAAAAAATGTTTTGTATAAAACCAATGAAACCTACAAAAATGTTTCACAGTTATCAGTATACTTTTTTTTACAAATAGGAAAAGTTGTGGCTTATCAACTGGCTTCTAAGTTCTATAGCTCCATACATCACCCTTATTAAAAATTGTCTCTCTCATTTTTCTACATTTATCAAAATACTTTATTCACCTTCTTAGTACATTTTTCCCATTTTACAACACATCATCTGGACAGAGGAAGAACAAAAAAAGAGACTTGGTGGGGGTGGAATGAAGAAGTGCAGAAAAGTTCAGGGCTAAAAAGCTTGGCAAAAAGCACTATGGTCTCCAGAGAGATGAAGTGAGAAGGAGATGAAACATAAGTGGTAAAGGCTTTATAAAAGGCTTATGAAGCCGAATGAAAGGTTAGACAATAAGGATGGTGAGAATAACTTAAACAGATTAACCAGACAGAAGAACAGAGCTGGGAATTATTTACAGCTGGTTAGAATAACAAATTATACAGACACAGATCTGCAGAGGGTGATCTTAGGCATTAAAATCAGATCAGCAAATGACCATGATTGATAATATTGTAGTTCTGTATTGATACTGATTTTGATTTATTGTCCTCCTTAACTTAAAAAGTCATTTTGGATAAAAACATCTGCTAAAAGACTAAACCATAAATGTTTTTTTATATGAATAAATGTTTTCTTAATCTTTGAAACTTATTGTCTCAGAATCTTGAACAGCAACATAAAGGCTTTTCCAATTTAATTCCACAATTTTTATTGTTTTTGTTATATAGCAGTTTTATTTACCTTTTCTTAAACACTAGAAATCTAGTGTTTCGTGTGTATATGTGTGAAGACCTGTAAAATTTAGAACATGCATTTACCCTAGACTCAGACGATCTAGTTCACCAGAGAGTAAATTTAATATATTTACACTGGAGCTCAAAATTAGAGAGCACACAATTTTCTGTGTCAAGGTCACTGTTTATTAAATTGTGAGCACTGAGCAAAAATAGAGAACAGAACACTGACATACCTGCAAGTTATTGGTGTTAATCTGACACATGCTCAGTGTCTTAGCAAATCCAATTTGACTGGCAGCCTAACTTTCCAGTTTTGACTGACTTGCAAAAATGGTGAGCCATTCTAAAATGATTGAAACCCAGCAGGTTGTACAGATCAACTTTTTTTTTTTTTTTTTTTTACACAACAGGTGTTTGTTAAAAAGGTGCATATTCAGTAATTTCTTAAAAATTCCAAGTGACTCTGCCTTACGGACAGAGTTGGGAAGATCGTTCCACCATTTTGCAATGGTGAACGCCACGGAGTGAGAATTAGCTCCTCGGTGAGGTGGAATCACCAGGCAGCAATCATCACTAGAGCGAAGTGAGCTGGAGTGAATTTTGAAAAGATAGAGTGAAGGTAAGAGGGGGAACATACAGAAATGGTCGTGTAGGCCAGAGTCAGTGACTTGTACTGAATGCGAGCAGCTACAGGAAGCCAATGGAGAGAAATGAGTAGTGGAATGACATGAGTTCACTTGGGCTTGTTGAATACAAGTCAGGTTTCAGAGTTTTGAATTAGTTGTAGAGATCTGATTGTGGAAGCTGCGAGTCCAGCAAGCAACACATTACAATAATCAAGGCAGGATAGGATGAGGGCTTGAACTAACAGCTGGGTAGCATGTTCTGTCAAGAAAGGTCTGATCTTCCTCATGTTGTAAAGAAGGAATCTATAGGAATGGGCAGTTTTGATGAGAACTGAGAGTTTAAGGTGGGAGTCTATTGTGAAACCAAGGTTACGGACCAAATCGGTTGGAGAGATTGTGGAGCCGTCAATCCAAAATCACACCAGAGCAGTAGTGATTGAGTGATCAAGTACACGACTAGTGATGTCCTGTGGCCCCAGGTGTGCTGAAGTCAATCAAAGCAATAGCCTGTACACTGCCTACTGATTGGTGAAATTATGATCACCAATTTTTTTGCAAAATAAAGGTTTTATGTTGAAATACCTCTACTTACTGCTTATTTTGTAAAACTCTGTTCTATTGGCATGGTGTACCCTTACAAGAAATTGTGAAATGTTTGTCATAGATTACCTTTTTTTCTGAAAATGATTTCAAAATTTTAAATCAAATGTTCATATATTGTTCTCTAATTGTGATCTCTAATGTACTGTATGTTTTCATTTTAAAGTATGTGTAAAACCATGTTAATGTTGAGTCTTCTCAATAAAAAAATGCAAGTTACCATTCTGTAGAAGAAGATGCATATTACATTGTCAAAATGTAATCTTAAAAGAAAAATCTGTGCTGACCGTTAACATACAGCACATGCTGAGATTGGGGCTTGTCTCCTCCATAGTACTGGTTAGTGAAGGCAATGTTTTTTGGGAGGAGGTATTCAGGAATATCAAACAGCAGAGAGCATAGCTTTGTTTGAAACTGCAAAGTGAGTGCGCGTGAGAAAGGACAGCTTGCATCTTCACAGGTCTGATCTGTTAAACACACATACACACACACACACACACACACACACACACACACACACATACACATGCATGTTCACTTTCCAAATACACCAACAAGAAACAAAATTTCCTACACCCACTGAGTAATAAAACCCACTGTGCATGTAGCTTGAATGCTCTGAAAACACACAGAAAACATGACATGACAGCTGATTCCTTTTAAATAACTAAATTATGTATTCTATATTAACTATAATCTATATTAATTATTATACTTTTATCATATAATGATAGAATGATTGCACACCCATCATATAACAATATATTTGTTCTACAATTAAATACTGTAGTCTAACTGATTCTCTACATAGTTGGTTAGTCCCCTTTACACAGTAATAATGAAGGAGTAATAATGTTTAGTCATTTAGCAGACGCTTTTATCCAAAGCGACTTACAAATGAGAACATCCCAAGTCAGAAGTTATGGAGAAAACCAACTATACTGTAAATTCATGATGTAAATTCATTCCCCCCCCCCCCCCTTTTTTTTCTACAACAGGTATTTGTTAAAGAGATGCGTCTTCAGTAGTTTCTTAAAACTGCTTAGTGATTCTGCCTTACGGACAGAGTTGGGAAGAACGTTTCACCATTTTGCAGTGGTGAACGCCACGGAGTGAGAATTAGCTCCTCTGTGAGGTGGAATCGGCAGGCGGCAATCATCACTGGAGCGAAGTGAACGAGTCGGAGTGTATTTTGAAAAGATAGACTGAAGGTAGGAGGGGGAAGATCCAGAAATGGTTCTGTAGGCCAGAGTCAGTGACTTGTACTGAATGCGAGCAGCTACAGGCTACAGGGAGCCAATGGAGGGAAATGATTAATGGAGTGACATGAGTTCGCTTGGGCTGGTTAAACACAAGTCGGGCTGCAAAGTTTTGAATTAGTTGAAGAGGTCTGATTGTGGAAGCTGGGATACCGGCAAGTACTGGCGCATTACAATAATCAAGCTGGGATAGGACTAGGGCTTGAACAAGCAGTTGGGTAGCATGTTCAGTCAAAAAGGGTCTGATCTTCCTTATGTTGTAAAAAAGGAATCTGCAGGAATGGGCGGTTTTGATAACATGATCAGAGAGTTTAAGGTGGGAGTCTATTGTGAAACTGAGGTTCCGGACCAAATCGGTTGGGGAGATTGTGGAGCCATCAATTTGGAAGGTCAGGTCATGATGATTTGAGGGTTTAGCTGGGATAATGAGAAGCTCTCTTTTTTCTAAATTCAATTTGAGATGACTGGTCTGATCTTCCTTATGTTGTAAAGAAGGAATCTGCAGGAATGGGCAGATTTGATAACATGATCAGAGAGTTTAAGGTGGGAGTCTATTGTGAAACTGAGGTTCCTGACTGAATCGGTTGGGGAGATTGTGGAGCCATCAATTTGGAAGGTCAGGTCATGATGGATTGAGGGTTTAGCTGGGATAATGAGAAGCTCTGTTTTTTCTAAATTTAATTTGAGATGACGGGCCTTCGGCCAAACAGATATGTTGGTGAGGCAGGCAGATAACCGATTTGAGATGGTGGTGTCGTCAGGGGCAAAAGACAGATGAAACTGAGTCTCATCAGCATAGCAGTGGTAAGAGAAATCATGCGCCTGGATGACTGTGCTCAGTGATGTCATGTATAGTGAGAAGAGGAGAGGACCAAGTACAGAGCCCTGAGGCACACCAGTGCGTACTTGGTGAGAGTTGGAGATCTCTCCATTCCATGACACTTTGAAGGTCCTTTCTGTGAGATAGGATCGAAACCATTCAAGTGTCGTGTCAGAAAAGCCTACTTCAGATAGAGTGGACAGTAGGATCTGATAATTTACTATATCAAAAGCTGCAGAAAGGTCTAACAAAATGAGGACAGAGGATTGAGATTTGGCTTTGGCAGATTTAAGTGAGTCAATCACAGAGAGAAATGCTGTCTCCGTGGAGTGACCACATCTAAAACCAGACTTATTGGGATCAAGGAGATTGTTCTGATTAAGAAATTTGGAGACCTGTGTGGATACCACCCGTTCAAGTGTTTTAGACAGGAAAGGTAAAAGAGAAAGAGGTCTGTAGCTCTCCACCAAATTTGGGTTGAGCGTAGGTTTTTTTGAGTAGAGGTTTGACTATGGCCTGTTTGAAACAATTTGGAAAAGTACCAGACGTGAGAGAGGAGTTAATAATGTGTGTGAGTGCTGGTGTGATGGAGGAGGCGATGGATTGAAGAAGGTGGGATGGGATGGAATCAAGGGGGCAAGTAGTTGGGTTTACTGGCAAGAAGAATTTTGCAGATGTCAGATTCTGCGACAGGGGAGAAGGAGGAGAGGGTTGGATGGCTGGATGTGTGAGATGTAGTGTTGTGGAAATGGTGAGTATGAAAAAGTTTGCTGATGCCCTCAATCTTTTCTGTAAAAAAGGTTGCAAAGACATCAACTGACAGAGACATGTTAGGAGGGGGAGAGGGAGGAGTTAGTAGTGAGTTGAAGGTACTGAATAAGGTGCGGGCATCTGAGATGCATGTTAACTTGGACTGGAAGAACAAGGATTCAGCAGCAGTTACATCCTTTGAGAATGTGACAAGTGAGGACTGGTATGTTTCTAAATCTGAAGACAGACCAGATTTGCACCATTTTCATTCGGCAGAACGAAGAGAAGTACGTTGCTTCCGAAGCGTCTCTGTGAGCCAGGGACTGGACGGAGAACTGTGTGTTTTCCTGGTGGATTTTGGACAGACCTGGTCAAGACATGAAGCCAAGATGGAGCAGAATGTGCTTGATGCAGTGTTGGTGTCAAGGGTTAAGAAGTTACTGATGCTAGGAAGGGCATCTGTAACCAAGTCAGCAAAGAGTGTGTTAGAGAGAGCGCTAAGACGTACCTGAGATGTACCTGAGATGTTTTACTGATGATCACGGGAGGTGGTGGAAGAGAGACAGAGAACTGTATGAAGAAGTGGTCTGATTCATGAAGTGGAGTGATGTGTATGTCCGAAGAGAGACATGAGCGCGTCATGATGAGGTCGAGCTGATTGCCAGCCCGGTGGGTAGCTGAGGTGCGGAGTAGATGGAGGTCCAGGCTGGAGAAGAGATCAAGAAACTCAGCGGCATACGGTCAGTCTAAGTGAATGTTGAAATCGCCGAGGACAACAAGAGGAAACCATCATCTGGGAGAGATGATAATAACATATCGAATTCCTCGACAAAGTTATCTAGTTGACCTGGGGGGGCGATAGATGACAATAAAATGACATTTAACCGGTTCAGTGATTGTCAGTGCATGGAATTCGAATGAGACAGTGTTTAATAAAAGTGTAAGAGGAGAGAATTTCCATTTGTGGGTAATAAGCAAACCTGTACCACCTCCTCTTTTGCCGATACGAGGAGAGTGAGAGAAGTGGAAATTTGTTGAAAAGGCAGCTGGTGTCGCGGAATTCTCGGGACGATTCCACGTCTCAGTGAGGGCTAAAACCTGAAGACCAGCATGAACCGCAAAAGCAAGAATGAAATCTGATTTCTTGGTGGCTGACTGACAATTCCATAGTCCTGCAGAGAAGGTGAAGGGCTCGCTTGTATTCACCTGCTGCAGAGTTCGCAGGTGTGCAGGTGTGCCTTCTCTTCTGGGGAAAGGAGCGTCTGTGTTCAATTTAACAACGATTAGAATAAAATAAGGGTATTACCATGACTCTAGGGGTGCCGACGCGAAGATCTACGATGTACAACAGGTTATTCAAAGCTAAAGCACTTACTTCCTACACAAACGCCTGACTTGTTCTGAGATTTTAGTGAAAACTGCCGACTTTTAAATGTTTACCACCGGGACACACCCCCTCCGGAACAATCACACGTTGAACGCAAGGTGCAAATAGGCAGCAGACCGAAACTAGAACTGAAACCAGTTATTCTATATACAGTTATATTCCAACTAACCGACAGTAGATTTAATATCTAACAACAAGAACGCCCAAACAGACTATTCAATTTAACAACGATTAGGATAAAATATGGGTATTACCGTGACTGTAGGGATGTCGACGCGCAGATCTACAATGTACAACAGGTTATTCAAAGCTAAAGCAGTTACTTCCTACACAAACGCCTGACTTGTTCCGAGTTTTTAGTGAAAACTGACGACTTTTAAATGTTTACCACCGTGACACGCCCCCTCCGGAACAATCACACGTTGAATGCAAGGTGCAAATAGGCAGCAGACCGAAACTAGAACTGAAACCAGTTATTCTATATATAGTTATATCCTAACTAACCGACAGTAGTTTTAATATGTAACAACAAGAACGCCCAAACAGACTATTCAATTTAACAAAGATTTGGATAAAATATGGGTATTACCATGACTCTAGGGGTGCCAACGCACAGATCTACGATGTACAACAGGTTATTCAAAGCTACAGCAGTTACTTCCTACACAAACGTCTGAATTGTTCTGAGTTTTTAGTGAAAACTGCTTTCACTAAACTTTCACTTTTAAATGTGCCTTATTGACACATCTGGACTGCTAGTGGTTGGTGAGTGGGTTCACAACTCACAAACAATATTACCCATTTCACAATTAATTTAAGTGTAATAGATGATTTTTAAACAATAACAATTTTGTATTAAAGCCTATTTTTGTATACAACATTCTAGGTTAGGTTATCTGAAGCATCAGCAGTTGTTAGCTTGCTTACAGGCTCTAAATTGCCAGAAAGAAACAACTTTCTTTAAAGATCCGTCAGTCCATTGTTGTGTTAAGGAATGAAGGGTACTCATTCCAAGAAACTGAAAATGTCTTACCATGCTGTTAACTACTCCCTTCGAAGAGTGACACAAACTGGCTCTAACAAGGACAGAAAAAGGAGTGGGAGGCCCTGATGCACAACTGTGCAAGAAGATAAATATCTTAGAGTGTGCAGTTTGAGAGAAAGACGCCTCACAAGCTGTAAACTGACCGCTGCACTAAATGGAACCAGTATCAGCATCAATGGTCAAAAGACAACTTTGAGATACTGGTAGCATTGCAAAGAAAAAGCCATACCCCACACTGGACAACAACAAAAAAAAAAAGACTGCGATAGGCCAAAGAGAAAAGACATTGGAAACTGGAAGATTGGAAGAAGGTGTTGTGGACAGATGAGTCCAAGTTTGATGTCTTTAGATCAAAAAGAAGAACATTTGTGAGGCACAGGACCATTGAAAATATGCATGACCAATGCTTAATGCCATCTGTCAAGCACGATGGAGACAGCGTGATGGTCTGGGGATGCTTTGGAGGTCGTAAAAAAGTAAATTTATACAGTGTGGAAGGGATCTTGAAGAAAGAAAACTACCACAAGATTTTGCAATGCCATACCATATCCTGTGGACAGCGCTTGATTGGGGCCAATTTCATCCTACAACAGGATAATGACCCTAAACACACCTCCAAGTTGTGTCGGCAATATTTAAGAAATAAGGAGTCAGCCAGAATTCTCACTGTAATAGAGTATGGTCTCCGGATCTGAATTCTATTGAGCTGTTGTGGGAGCAGCTTGACCGTATAGTACGGGGGGAAGACTGCATCAAGCCAATCCATGTTGTGGGAGATACTACAGGAAGCATGGGGTGAAATCACATCAGATAACCTCGAAAAGATGACAGCTAGAATGCCTAGAGTTTGTCAGGCTCTAATTTCTTCAAAAAGTGGCTTTTTCGATGAAGGCAAAATTTGATGTATACAGTTCTCATTTTCATTAAAATCAATATTTCTTACTCTGGCAATGTCTGCATGTCCTGTTTATTTGCTTTATTTCATAATCTTAAGTGTGTTTCCATTTATTCATTCATTATCTCCCGCTTTATCCTCTATTAGGGTCGCGGTGGGGTTCCCCATGCCCATCCAGGGGAGAACGTCTCGGGCGCTGGGCAGATAGACCCAGGACAGGGCGCGAATCCATCGCTGGGCACACACTCACTCACACAGACACACTCTATATGGGGCAATTTTGAGAATTCAATTGACTTGATCCATGTTTTTGGACTGTGGGAGGAAACTGGAGAACCCGGAGGAAACCCACGCAGACACGGGGAGAACATGGAAACTCCACCCAGATGGGGATTCGAACCGGGAATCCCTAGCGCTGAGAGGCGAACGTGCTAACCACTAAGCCACCGTGCCGCCATTGTTTCCATTTAACACAAGAAAATTTCACTGTGATCCCAAGCTTTTGAGCGGTAATATATATATATTTTTTTTATTTTTTTTTATTTATTTATTTATTTATTTACAGATTTTGCTGTTAATAAATAGTGTCAAAAAATCTTATGCATTTCCTGCTCGAATTTCCAATCTTAATGCAAATGAACAGACAGGCCTGAGTTATTTTTTTGGTTTTAATTGTATTATTCATTAAATTCAGCTAGTTTTAATAGTTATGATTTATTTATTTAAAGTATTATATTGTAAAAAAGTGGACTGTACAACAGCATTGCCTAGTTTTATATTTTGTTTGATGTTTTCCAATACACAAAACAGACGAAAAAATTATGTTTCATATAAAAGATGTGTTAAATTATTGACACTAAATAAACAAAAAACATGCAATTTAACACATTATGTTTAAACATTTGTATTAAACTGTAATCTCTTTTATTATACTGTATATTTACTATACTCTCAGTAATTAACTGAGAACAAGAAAACTCAATGTCACATTTCTTGTTTTGAACATCATGCTAACATATTTTAACATATCATTAAAACAATATTTGCATCAAATATTTCTAAAGGTGTAACTGAGTTCCTGTTTCCTGAGAAATCAAAAAATACCATCGTACAGAAGCCAAACTCAGCGCATGTCTGGTAGTACCACTGTCTGTATCCAGAGCTGCTGGTTTTATTCAAGTTGAGGATGGCATGCTCATGAGAGATATCCAGACATTGTTCCTGTGTCATTTCACGGTAAATCTACAAAAAAAAATAAATAAATAAAAAATAAAAAAATTATATATATATAGATCACACACACATTTTTTTTTTTTTTTTTTTTTTTTTTTAATGGTGGGATATCCACTTAATGCAATGCAGTTTGAAGTACTCCAATACACCAAAAATGGGACTGCATGAACAATACATATTAAAAACAGCACAGTATTTATTTTATGTATAAATTATTTGATATTGATATTTATACAGGCCTGCAACATATTGTGGCTTGGTAAAAGAATCCAGATGAAATCGGGAAACCATTTTCGCAATTCAATGGGTTATTTAAAAAATGTAGCATGTGAATAACTACTTTCATCCAACAACCAAACGCAAAAAGCGTCCCTGCTTTTATCTCCTTCATTGGCTGTAGTAGAGATCTAGCTGGGCCCAGTAGACCCTTCTTTGCTGTGCAGGCATCGCAGCAGTAGATAAACAGCTCAACGTCACTACTGCAACCAAGCCACACCTGGCACAGCACCCCGTTGTCCAGCTTGAAGCTGTCGTAGTTGGATCTCAGCACTTTAGCAACTGGCAGGACCACCTGTCAGTCCACGTGATTGGATGAACACAATGCCTCAATGGCCCACACAATTTTTGGATCTGCTTCCTGCGCCAGCTTAAAATCAGCCAGAGTTATCCAACTCAGTTCCATCACAGTTTCTCCAGAGGTGTTGACAACTGCACACAGCCCAATGATCTGAGATGCCCTCGACTCAACGCGCTGGCAATGAGTCCATCTCCGAGCACAGACAAGGCATCTTCGTTCCCGTGCTTCAGACCCTCCCGATGCTCGTTTGCAAAGTTATATTCCTGCAACAAGTTGATCCATCTCACCAGCTGGCCCTCTGGTTCCTTAAAATGCATTAGCCATGTTAGTGACATGTGGTCAGCTTGTAATGCAAACTCCCATATAAGCAGGGTCTAAAGTGGCTAAGAACCGGCAGCAGCTCACAGCGTGTCACGCAGTGATTCCTTTCAGGTCCATCCATTATCTTCCGCTTGTCCAGGGTTCAGGTCAGGGGGGCAGCAACCCAAGTAGGGAGACCCAGACCTTGAGTTCTCCAAATTGCCCCATATAGAGTATGTTTGTGTGAGTGAGTGTATGCCCAGCGATAGATTGGCGCCCTGTCCTGGGTGTATCTGACCAGCGCCTGAGACGTTCTCCCCTGGATGGGCATTGGAAATCCCACCGCGACCCAAATAGAGGATAAAGCGGAAGATAATGAATGAATGAATGAATGAATTATGAATATATATATACTGTATAATATATGAATGAATGAATTATGAATATATATATATATATATATATATATATATATATATATATATATATATATATATATATATATATATACACTATATATATAAAAAGTAGTATACAGTAGATATAAATATAGAATATAAATATAGCAGCATATAAAATGTATATAAACGGTACTGTGAGATGAGGATGAGGTATTTTGGTGGAGTGATGATAACATGTGTGAATGTCTTGTTAGATGGAATTTATGAGTCTTACAGCTTCTGCTATGAATCTGTTCCTCAGTCTGCTTGTTCTACACTTAATGCTCCGCAGTCTCCTGCCTGAGGGGAGCGGAACAAAAAGTGGGTGTGCTGGGTGAGTGGGGTCCTTCATGATGCAGGAGGCCCGTTTCCTGCATCTGGAGGTGTAGATGTCTGTGGTGGTGGGGAGACGGACTCCAATAGTGCTCTGTGCAGCCTTCACCACCCTCTGCAGAGCTTTCCAGTCTGAGCTCCCGAGTCTGGCTCTCCTCAGCCATTTGAGGAAGTAGAGCCGCTGATGTGCCTTCCTGACCAAGCTGGAAGTGTTGGTGCTCCAGGTGAGGTTGTTACTCAGGTGCACACCCAAGTACCTGTAGCTGGAGACCACTTCCACCGCAGATACCCTGACGTGTAGAGGCGTGTCATCTCTTTTGTCTTCTTAATGTTGATGTAGAAGTTGTTCTTTCTGCACCAACCCTCAAGGTGTTCCACCTCCTGTCTGTACATGGACTCATCACTGTCTGTGATACATCAAATCACTGCTGTGTTGTCTGCAAACTTCACAATATGACAGCTCTGATGGATAGGTGAGTAGTCATATGTTAACAGTGTAAATAGGAGGGGGCTCAACACACAGCCTTGAGGGGAACCAATGCTGAGAGTTTTTGTGGAGGAGGCGGTGTTGTGGATCATTACAGACTGCGGCCTGTTGGTCAGGAAGTCCAGGACCCAGTTGCAGAGGGAGGCGCTCAGTCCAAGTAGTGACAGTTTATTAGTTAGGGTCTGAGGGATCATCATGTTGAATACAGATGTAAAGTCCACAAGGAGCATACGGACGTAGGAATCCTTCTGCTCCAAGTGGGTGTGGGCGGTGTGGACCACAGAGGAAATGGCATCTTCTGTGGATCAATTGTTTCTGTAAGCGTATTGATGTGGGTCCACAGTGACGTCGATGATGGCAGATGTGATGTGGGTCATGACCAGTCTTTCAAAGCATTTGGTGACTATGGGCGTGTAGGCTATTGGCCAGTAGTCATTCAGCCCTGTCGCTGTGGAAATTATGTCTGCCAGGACCTCGGAGCTGATCAGTACTGTCTTTTAGCACCCATCCAGGAATGTTGTCCAAACCAGCAGGTTTTTTGTGGGTTGATCATACAAAGGATCTTCCTGACCTGTACTGTTGTCACACTGAGGGTCTCTAAATTTCTTAATCAGAATAATCTCCTTGATCCCAATCAGTCCAGTTTTAGATGTGGTCACTCCACGGAGACAGCATTGCTCTCTGTGATTGACTCACTTAAATCTGCCAAAGCCAAATCTCAATCCTCTGTCCTCATTCTGCTAGACCTTTCTGCAGCTTTTGATACAGTAAATCATCAGATTCTACTGTCCACTCTATCTGAATTAGGCTTTTCTGATATACATGACATCACTGAGCACAGTCATCCAGGTGCATGGTTTCTCTTACCACTGCTATGCTGATGACACTCAGCTTCATCTGTCTTTTTCCACTGATGACACCACCATCTCAAATCGGTCATCTGCCTGCCTCACCGACATATCAGTTTGGATAAAGACGCGTCATCTCAAATTTAATTTAGAAAAAACAGAGCTTCTCATTATCCCAGCTAAACCCTCAATCCATCACGACCTGACCTTCCAAATTGACAGCTCCACAATCTCCCCAACCGATTCGGTCCGGAACCTTGGTTTCACAATAGACTCCCACCTTAAACTCTCTGATCATGTTATCAAACCGCCCGTTCCTGCAGATTCCTTCTTTAAACATAAGGAAGATCAGACCCTTCTTCAGTGAACATGCTACCCAACTGCTTGTTCAAGCCCTAGTCCTATCCCGGCTTGATTATTGTAATGCGCTACTTGCTCGTATCCCAGCTTCCACAATCAGACCTCTTCAACTAATTCAAAACTCTGCAGCCCAGCTTGTGTTTAACCAGCCCAAGCGAACTCATGTCACTCCACTTCTCTTTTCCCTCCATTGGCTTGCTGTAGCTGCTCGCATTTAGTACAAGTCACTGACTCTGGCCTACAGAACCATTTCTGTATGTTCCCCCTCTTACCTTCACTCTATCTTTTCAAAATACACTCCGACTCGTTCACTTTGCTCCAATGATAATTGCGGCCTGGCAATTCCACCTCACCGAGGAGCTAATTCTCACTCCGTGGCATTCACCACTGCAAAATGGTGGAACGATCTGTCCATAAGGCAGAATCACTAAGCAGTTTTAAGAAGCTACTGAAGACGCATCTCTTTAACAAAATACCTGTTGAGCCTCGGGCAAGGTGGGGTCGTTGGGGCATTGTGCATCTCTGATTTTGTAGTCCGTGATGCACTTGATGCCCTGCCACATGCTCCATGGATCGTGGGACAAGAAGTGTCTTGGATTTTCAGAGCATATGTGGCTTTTGCCCTTTTTACCCCTGCAGTCAGCTCTCTTCTTGCCACTCGGAGTTGCTGTGAATCGCCGCACCTGAAGGCAGCATCCCTGGCTTTCATCAGAGAACGCACCTCTGCATTCAGCCAGGGTTTCTGATTCGGGTGGCAGGTCACAGTCTTGGTGGTGGTGACATCCTCCACACATTTGCTAATGTATCAGGGGACAGCAAGGAGCATCGCAGCAGGGGGTGGTATGCCGGCACCATCAAAATGGAGATGTGGTCGGAGAGCCCGAGGTGGGAGCAGGGGAAGGCTGTGTATGTTGGTGTATATACGGTCGAGTGTGTTGTTTCCCCATGTTGCAATGTTTACATGTTGGAAAAACCGTGGCAGAGCACTCGTCAGGTTCACGTGATTAAAATCGCCCGCCACCACGTAAAACGCCTCCGGAGGCTTGTTCTGAAGTGAGTTGATGTTTTCATGGAGCTCCTTCAGTGCGTTGTTAGCATTAGCATCTGGTGCTATGTAAACGGCAATGACGAACACCGCCGTAAACTCACGAGGCAAATAATGCAGATGAAATCTCACAGTCAGCTGTTCTGTTGCTTCAAATCAGTGGCTGTTTACCAGCACACAGTCATTTATGTAGATGCACACGCCGCCAGTTGCGGTCCGCTCGGAAGAGCTGTCTGTCGAAGAGTCCAACCCTCCCTGGAAACAAGTCAGACTTTCTGCAGGCCATGTGAACCAAGCTCCTTCTTCGACCCAAGTGAAGTGAAGCAAAGCACCTCCAACAAAATACGCCAAGGAAAACAGTCGAAAGCCTTATCCAGATCCACAAAACGCATGTAGACTGGTTGGACAAACTCCCATGAACCCTCGAGGATCCTGGAGAGAGTAAAGAGCTGGATCAGTGTTCCACAACCAGGACGAAACCCGCAATGCTCCTCCTGAATCCGAGGTTCGACTATCTAGGACTACTAGGCAGACTCTCTTCTCCAGTACCCCTGTGTAGACTGCCAGGGAGGCTGAGGAGTGTAATTCCCCTGTAGTTGGAACACACCCTCCGGTCCCCCTTTTTAAAAAGAGGCACCACCACCCCTGTCTTTCAGTTCAGAGGCACTGCCCCCGATGACCAAGCAATGTTGAAAAGGTGTGTCAGCCAAGACCGCCACACAACATCCAGAGCTTTGAGGAACTCAATACGGATTTCATCCGTCCCTGAAGCCCTGCCACCAACGAGCTCTCTAACTACTTTAGAAACTTCAGCCCCAGTGATAGACAAGCCTCCTCCCAGGTCCTCTAAATCTGCTTCCACTCCGCAGGGCATATTGGTGGGATTGAGAAGGTCCTTGTAGTATTCCTTCCACCGCATAATCACGTCCCCAGTCAAGGTCAACAGTGCACAACCTCAACTATATACTGTGTTAGTGGCACACTGCTTTCCCCTCCTGAGTCGCCTGACAGACTCTTCTTGGAGCTGACTGAAAGTCACTTTCCAAGGCCTCACCGAACTCCACCCATGCCCAGGTTTTTGCCCCCGTGATGCATGACGCTGCAAATCGCCTGGCCTGTCGGTACCGGTCAGCTGCTTCTGGAGTCCCACAAGCCAACTAGGCCTGATATGACTCCTACTTCAGCTTGATAGCATCCCTCACAAGGTGTAACCACCACCTTGGTCGAGGGTTACAGCCATGACTGGCACCAACTACCTTGTGACACCAGCTCCTGTCCGCCACCTCAACAATAGAGAAACAGAACATGGCCCATTTAAACTCGATGTCCCCTACCTCCCCCGGAATATGGTTTAAGCTCTGACAGAGGTGAGAGTTGAACATCTGTCTGACGGGTTCTTCTGTCAGACGTTTACAACAAACACGTTTGGGTCTGCCTGGTCATCCATTGCAGTGTAGCAGGCCTTTGTTGAATTCGCCCTCAGCTTCTCCAGAAAATCAGTGCCCAGGATGCATGAATTACATATGGGGCTCATTCAATCACCATGTGATAGTGGGCCACCCTCACAGTTGATGGATAACTTCCAGCACCCCATAAGTCCAATTCTCTCGCCCGTGACCATTGAGAGGTCCAGACGCTACTGAGTCATGATCGGCGTGCAGTTCTCCATGCCTGCCAACACACCGGGGCAGATCAGCGTCACACACGAGCGTGTGTTTAATAAAGATTTCAAGGCTGTGCCCTCGATCTTTGCCAGATCACCACCGATGCGGGCCAAGTCCAAAATAAATGGACCTTGAAGTAAGCCCGTCCCTCACTGAGTGACTACTGCTCACTTTCCTGCCAGGGCAACCAAACCACACTTGTTCGTTCTATGGCCTGGTTTACTGCCAGCAAAACAGCTGCCATCTTGTTGTTCCTTTCTCAGTTGTCGCTTTGCCTTTCGCCATCCCGGAAACGCTGCTGTGAAGTACAAACATTGTCTCGCACTCAGCCTCGTTTACCACCATCAAAAGCAAGTCGGGCCTCTCCACTGTGTTCAAAAAGCAATCCAAAGCACCGCTAACTCTGCTCCTTGAAGAGCCAGGCTTTAGTTTGCCGCAGCCTCATCCTCCGTTCACTAGGCAGACCTCATGATGATCTCTAACTGCTCCTCGAACGATTCTCAATCGGCGTCACCACCACGATAACTCAGCAGCTGAAACTGTGAACCTCCAACCATCAGTCCATTGTAGTGCTGCATGAGCAAGCTCTTTACTTCAGCCTATCATTCCCGCCTCTCTGTCTTGCTTCCTTCTCCAAGTGTTCCATCCTCTTTCTCAGAGTGATGGAGAGACTCTCGGACTCACTTTCTTTCATGAGCCCATCTTTCATGACTCCTGACACCAACTGTGGCATGGTGAAAGAACCAAGATAAAGTTAGGAATCCATTTTCGCAATTCAATGGTTTATTAAAGAAATGTAGAAAGTGAATAACTCTTTCCAACCAATAATCGAATGTGAACCGTGTTCCTGCTTTAATACCCTCCCTGAATGCATGATGGGAAACCCTGAGGCACACACCCCCATTGGTGAGCAACCTGCCAATTTGAACGCTGAATCTAAAATGGTGCCACCCTTAGTATCTACACATGATATCCATAAATATATGGATGCCCCATCACACCACAATATTCCAATTAATGTCAGAATGACTTAGCATTCACATTTTTGTTGCCATTTATTTTTGCCACATTTTAAGTGGTATTTATTTCTTATCAAATGTTTGTCAAACTACTCCCATGTGGCCAAATCAGCTATTACTGACCAATGTTTTTGATTAAATGAAGTCTGTGGAATCCAGGAACATGGTTAATCAGTGTAAGCTAGCTCTTGACCTTTATGCACTGAAATTCCTCCCAATTTCTTGAATGTTTAATGATGGACTGATAAAATTTAAATAAATTACTTTATTAAGCTTCATTTGTTTAGTTTTTTGTTCAGTAGTACACCTTGGTGTTAACCTGCTTAAGTTTCTGATCCCCAATCTGATCCCCAATATGGTAATATGATTAAGCATGGTCCTCTCTTTTTGTTTAGAAACACTTAAAAGCAGCTGGATTCTCTCACATTACTTAGTAAAGCTTTACTTTAAAATACTATAAAGTTTCTTTATCCTTGTGTGATTGTGCTCAACACAAGCATAAAACCCGACTACGCCACCTAGGGAATTACACCCTAGGAAATATTACGCTCGATAAAACCCACAAAGCACACAGTTCATTACAGACGTTAGACACGTGGGATGGAACTCAGCCTTAAATGTTTATTTGTTATCACAAGATTGATTTGTGACAATGTTTATAAAAGTTAAAACTGGTATATAAAAGCAAGGAAATACAATAAAGCTGTATCACAAAAACTCAAGAGTACTGGAGGTCTCACGCAGGAGGTAATCATTCCTTGTTCATCAGAAATTACTTGGAGGTTCTTTTTATCCTGGATCCACTCAAACACACACATACACACACACTACAAATCAGGAAAATAAACCTCAATTATGGTGAATTCAACCACAGTAGACCAGGTGCAAGTAAGAGATTTGAGGTGGACCCAGAGGAAAAGCTCCGATTGTCAGAGACACCACGTGCACTCAAGTCTCTGGAAGACAGGAGCAAGACCCAAACAGTTAATAACAATCCACTAAAAATCCTCCAAAGACCTCTCACAGTATTTCTCTTACAGAGTACAATTTCCTTATACTAGTTAAAATCAACAAAAGAAAGAAACAAATCCAATACAGTAAAAGTGAAGCAAAACATCAAAAACAAAGAAAGCAAAAAAGGAATAAAAATCTCTCAAAAGATTTCAACGTAGGCAAAACAGCAGGGGCTTGATAAAAGGCCCATCTGAAGCCAAGCTAGAGTAGCAGCCGGGAAAATACCTGCAAGAACACATTCCATAAGATTCAAGCATCCAATAGAGTTTTAATTTTGGAAAACCCCGTAGTTAGATCACTAAATAAAACATACCTGTACACGAGTATTACCATTAACAGGAAAAGTGATATGCTAAATAGCCAACTAGCATGATGACATGAGGAAAGAAGGGAAGTCCACGCCTCTTCTACGGTGGCTGCGCCACACCAAAAAGATAAGTAACATAAGCGAGATTTACACCAGTTACTTGTTTCTGTTCACTTTAATACTCTCAACCATCACTGAGTTATCAGAAAATATGGTGGCAGAGGTCTGACCTATACTAAAAATCTGTGGTGTACAGTGTAGAGAGATAGTACCCTTCTGTGTAAATCTGCATGATCAAAAACTAACATATAAAAGATAAATATGGTGTTTACATACCTCTACCAAAATGCCTATCTTACTTAACTTACATTAGTCACTCATATTGCTGCTCAAGTATGTACATAATGCAATACCTATACATTTATACTTATATACTTCACTTCTCAATGCTCCGGTCACTGTTACTACTTCACTTTATGTAAATAATGTATATATATTGCACTTCATTGACCCTGTACTTGTACTCTACACAATTACAATAAACTTGAATCTAATCTAAACTAATCTAGAGCAAGCATTCAGATTGCCTAGAGTAGCTCATCTCCTACATACCCCCATTTAATAATATTATGCTGATTTTAGTGTTTTTGACACTAGCTTGTCATTTGAAAATAGAACCCAACAATAAAACATGCTTTGTGAAATAAATATCAAATGCCCAGTGAATAAAAGCAGTTACAGTATTTACATCGCTATTTTTATTTTATTGCTTTTTATTTGTTTTATAAGGCCAATGTTTGCAGTACTCATAGTGTATTGTCAACTGTATACTCAACTGTATTCATAATGCTTATTGTTCCAGAGAAATCCATAGTTAAGTGCATACTATTAAAAAGTATGCAAGAGTGGAAACTGTTAGCATTTGAAACCTTTGTCAGTCTTGTCTCTATATGTGATTGTAACAGGGGGATTCGGGTGTGGACGATTGAGGAATAGAGACAGTGTTTCTCGCCAACAGGGCTTTATTAAAACTGCTTTTTAAAATTACATTTAAATTACAACTGTTGGCCAGTGTTCTTGATGAAAGCTCCCCTCCTTGTCATTCCGTGGAAACTCTCTCCCCACTGCATGAGATGTTACAGCTTATAAAGGCTGCACACGCTCATCTGGTCCATCATTAACGCCTCCGCCTTTCCTCCACCTGTGCCGCTGTACTACCTTCACACTTCCCCCTTAGCAGATTCTGGATGACGTTCATGGGAGGTGGGGGTGATGTCTGTGTGCATGATGCTGCCAAGAGAGGGAGAGAGATTGAAATCCTCCTGCCCCATGCATGCAGCTCCAATTCTGTCTGCCCATTGGTTCCCATCATCACCTCTCCAGTGCCCTGAGCCACTTGCATGCTATGTCGGTCAATAAAGACCCTTCTGTTTTCTGCTGTCACTCAGATGGCCACGCAAAAGTGGCAAGTATCCAGCAGTGCAGTAGCAGGCACCATCCACTTGTCCAGCCCACTCTGCTTTGCTCTCTGGGAAAGCCAAAAAATGGGCCAGGGTGTGCACCCCGCTAGAGAACATGCCTGCAAGGCTCACATGTGTCGTCCTTGGCCACATCCTCATTCATCCTAGGTTTTAGCACCAATATAACTGAGTGTACGAACTGAGTGTATTGCACATCTTGCCACTGTTATTTGGCATGTTTTTTGGGAGTTTAAGCATAGAAAACTTTAAAGCTGCATTGAGACAATGTTCTATTGTACAAAGTTGTTACAGTTAAAGTATATACATAAATAAATCAAAAAATTAAATATCTGAACTTTCAAAATAGGATGCAAGATCTCTACCTTTGCGAGTTTGATCAGTTTACTGTAGGCCTCCTCTTCCTTATCTTCTGTTTGGCTTTTTTCAATCATGATGTTACAAATCTGGGAAATGGAGAGGATCACGCTTTCTTCATTGTACTGTACACTTCCCATGAAAATATCAGCTAGGTTCTGTATGAGCTCAAGACTGTCCTCTGGGATCTTTGGTGCATTACAGCAGGCAAAATCTTTCACTACTTTTGTCTTGTTTGCACCCATCAAAACTTTCTCCAGGAACATGAAGGCCTTCTGAACACTTTTAATACACTGAGTAAGAAAACATAATACACCCTTAAACACAGGTAATTCTAGAACATAAAAAACATGTGATTTTTTTTTACCATAACAGAACCTCCTACACTCTCATCTGCAAGACCCTGCCCTACCACCTGCAGAAACAACACAAGTTATAAATTATAAGAGTATATGTACACAGATATATTTATGTTTGTTTAAATATTTCTAAAACCACAAACAGTAATAAATCTGCCATTATAAACATCATCAGCTTTAGAAAAATAAATCTATTCTGCCTCAATTCTGCACAAAAAAACATTAGTAAAGTAAACTTGTGCAACTGCTCACCATCAAACAATAAGGTCAACAGTGTTAGTATTCAATCAAACTGAGATGTTGTTATTATTGTTTTTCCCCCACATCTGGTACTAAAATAACTAAGCAAATAAAAAAGTATAATAACTCAGTATAAATTATGCTTATGTCAATTCAAATTACTGTAATATTCATTTATAAATTCTCAATAATATTGTACAATGCACATTTTAAAAATAATTTCTTTCATACTCTTTGACATTACATTTTTTTATCACTTTGCAGACAGAACGAACCTGGAATATTTAATGTCTGGTCAACATTATTTTATTTGCTAATAAACATCAATTCCTGCATTACAGTACTGCAACAAAAGTTGTTAGGGTACATCATTTATAATTTTGTAATGCTACCATTCATTTTCATCACACTTAAAAGTTGTTTGGTGTTTCAGGTGTTGCTTTATCTGATTCTTCCTGAAAACACATTTGAGTAACTCATGTGGAAGAATACGGTCACTGTACCATTCTTCCTTTTAAAATTATCCACATATTCTCCATTAACATTAGGGACAGATCAAGACAACAGACAGGCAAATTCTGTATCCAATTTCCTCCTCCCACAGATTTACACTTACATTTACATTTAGTCATTTAGCAGATGCAATCATCACTGGAGTGAAGTGAATGAGCCGGAGTGTATTTTGAAAAGATAGAGTGAAGTTAAGAGGGGGAAGATCCAGATATAGTCCTGTAGGCCAGAGTCAGTGACTTGTACTGAATGCGAGCCAATAGGGAATGAATAGGGAGCCAATGGAGAGAAATGAGTAGTGGAGTGACATGAGTTCACTTGGGCTGGTTGAATAGGAGTCGGGCTGCAGAGTTTTGAATTAGTTGTAGAGGTCTGATTGTGGCAGCTGGGATACCGGCAAGCGGAATAGAATGAGGGCTTGAACTAACAGTTGGGTAGCATGTTCAGTCAAGAAGGGTCTGATCTTCCATATATATATTCTCAATTGGACTTAAGATAGGGCTCTGGCTGGGCCACTGCAAAATATTTTTGCCAGCTAACCCATTATTCACCACTTTTGCTGTGTGTTTTGTATTGCTGTCATGCTACAATGTTCACTGGTGCCCAAGGCCATGTTTCTCTGTAGATTCCCTGATGCTGTTGCTGTGAATCTTTGTGTATTCCTCTTTTGCATATTGGTAATACTTGTAATAGAGTATTTAAGGAAAAACACTTCTTTCTTACACCAAATAAAAGATACATCATTGTGCCAAGCATTCATTCATTCATTCATTATCTTCCACTTTATCCTATATTAGGGTCACGGGGGGGGGGGGGGGCAGATAGACCCAGGACAGGGTGCCAATCTATCACTGGGCACTCACTCACTCACACATACACACTCTATATGGGGCAATTTGGAGAACTCAATTGACTTGATCCATGTTTTTGGACTGTGGGAGGAAAGCGGAGAACCCGGAGGAAACCCACGCAGAAACTGGGAGAACATGAAAACTCCACCCAGATGGGGATTCGAACCGGGAATCCCTAGTGCTGAGAGGCAAACGTGCTAACCACTAAGCCACCGTGCCGCCTTGTGCCAAACAATTTTAGTTAAATCTAACCACAGAAGTTTTCTAGATTTGCAAAGGCCAAACGGATGTGTGAATTTTATACAGAAAAGTCGTCCTCCTTGGTCTGTGTCCATGGAAATCAGAAGTGTGAAATACCTGTGGACTGTCTGCCTTAAGACATTGTTACCAGAAGAGCTTAGCTTGCACTTTTACACCAGTACTTACTCATATCATCAGATTCTCTATCACCGCTGGTACTTTTCCTGATTCTTTAAACAGGCCATAAGTAAAACCTCTGCTCAAAAAGGCAACCCGCAACTCAAATCTGGTCTACAGGCCTCCCTGCAAATCTCTGCAGCCCGGCTTGTGTTCAATCGACCCAAGCAAACCGATGTCACTCCATTACACATCTCTCTTCATTGGCTCCCTGTAGCGGCGTGCATTAAGTTCAAGGCACTGACTTTGGACTAAAGGACAATCTCTGGACCCTCCTCTTACCTCCAGGTATATGTAATGTAAACAAAATTCCATTCCCAGTTGACCCTTAGCGGTAGAATTTAATATTTAAAATTTACATTCCCAACTTGGCTCTTGTGATGAATGTCGCCCAGTGATTCAACCTCCCCATAGTGCTAATTCACCGTATCGCTCACTACTGCTAAATTGTGGAACAATTCCCAACTATGTCCGTAAGGCTGAGCCACAGCTTAAACTATTTGGAATATTTGCAAAGTGTATGAATAAATTTTGTACATGCAATTTTGTTTATTGTGCATTATTTTATTATAGTTTGGCAGGAGCCTCTGTCATTTCCAGTTAAAAAAATGTATATTTGCAAAAATGGAAATTCAAATTCATGTATATTTGCAAGAATGGAAATTCAAAATTTAAGAACAATGTATGAACACTCAATGTTTTAGGAAAATAATGTAGGCTACATTGATCAACAGTTAAAGGATTTTGAAAGGAAATTAGAACTTTCACAAGCTGTTAAATGTATGCAAACTGGTAAACTGGTAAAAGCTTAGGCCCAGATACTATTGAATTTTATGCTATGTTTTTTTATAAATTGGCATCATTACTATTAAACATGTTTAACGAGGCATTTTAATTAGGGAACTTTCCCATGACTCTTAATCAGGCTATAATATCACTAATAATATATTAAAGAAAGGTAAGGATCCTTTTAATTGCTGTTCATACCGTCCAATTAGCTCATTGAATGCAGATTATAAACTTTTATCAAAAACTCTTGCTCTTTGATTAGAGACAATATTACCTGCAGTCATATCTCCCAATCAGACTGGCTTCATTAAATACAGACACCATTCTTTCCATACATGTCATCTGCTTGATGTAATATATAGCCCCCCCCCTGAGCCTGGTTCAACAGAAGCCATAATATCCCTAGATGCAGAGAAAGCTTTTGACCGGGAGGAATGGAAATATCCTTTTTACATCTTGGAAAAATTTGTTTTTGGAGGAAAATTTTTTAAATGGGTGAAAATGCTGTACGCCTCACTGTTAGCGGCTGTGAGGCCCAATAATCTTTAGTCAGATTTCTTCCCTCTTTCACGTACTGCTAGTCAGGGCTGCCCTTTAAGTCCTCTGCTGTTTGCTTTGGCCATCAAACCCTTATCACTAGCTCTTTGTGGTGACCCTCGGGTTGAGGGAATAATGACGAATGGTCTGGAACAAAAGGTGTCCTTATACGCAGATGATTTAATTTTTTTTCTCTCTAACCTGCAAACATCCATTCTAACTGCTTTGGGAATACTCAAATCATTTGCCTGTATATGTGAACTTCAACCCCTATATAATGTGGACAGATGATGTCAGAAATATTTACAAGGCAAATTTCACTCCAATTTCAACACAATTCAAAAAGGATTTCACTCTATGGTCTATATTAAATTTGTCCCTAGCTGGCTAGCACTGGGAGGCTGAATTGGGGATGGAAATCCAAGAGGAGCTGTTGGATACAGCTCTGGAGAAAGTCCATAAATCTGCTATTTGCGCCAAACATGGACTTATACAGTGTAAAATAAATAATCTGTTTCATTTTACTAAATTCAGACTTTCTCAGATACATAAGAATATAACCCCATATGTGACAGTAGCCATCAGGCCCCAACAGACCATGTTCATACATTTTGGTCCTGCGCATCTCTGTTCCCATTTTGGTCTGAGATCTTCAAAATATTATCAGCGATTGTAGGTAATCCGGTTGAGCCTAATGCTCTTACAGCTTTATTTGGGGTAACCTCATTAGCCTCTGTTTTATCTTTAATGGCTGATTTCATATCCTTTGTCACTATCCTTGCCAGATGGCTAATATTTCTAAAATGGAAGTCTATACCTTCCTCATATACACATTAGGTTAGAGACCTTATTCATGTGTTAAAATTTGAAAAAGATTTGTTAAATTGGCTCATTAAAGAAATTGGACTACGTTAACAAAATATCTCTGGATTGCCCTTAATCAGCTGGATTTTATTGATGACCTTTCCTGTGCCTTCTCTCTAGTCTTCATATTCAGTTTGATATATCTAATAACTGATGGACACAGTAATATTTCAGTATTGAAATGAGGTTTATTTTACTAACAGAAAATGTGCAATATGCATTAAACCAAAATTTGACAGGTGCAAAAGTATGGGCACCTCAACAGAAAAGTGACATTAATATTTAGTAGATCCTCCTTTTGCAAATATAACAGCCTCTAGTCGCTTCCTGTAGCTTTTAATGAGTTCCTGGATCCTGGATGAATGTATTTTTGACCATTCCTCTTTACAAAACAATTCCAGTTCAGTTTGATGGTCGCCGAGCATGGACAGCCCGCTTCAAATCATCCCACAGATGTTCAATGATATTCAGGTCTGGGGACTGGGATGGCCATTCCAGAACATTGTAATTGTTCCTCTGCATGAATGCCTGAGTAGATTTGGAGCGGTGTTTTGGATTATTGTCCTGCTGAAATATTCATCACCGGCGTAACTTCAACTTCGTCACTGATTTTGAAGATTATTCTCAAGAATCTGCTGATACTGAGTGGAATCCATGCGACCCTCAACTTTAACAAGATTCCCAGTGCCGGCATTGGCCACACAGCCCCAAAGCATGATGGAACCTCCACCAAATTTTATAGTGGGTAGCATGTGTTTTTCTTGGAATGCTGTGTTTTTTTGACACCATGCATAGTGCCTTTTTGTATGACCAAACAACTCAATCTTTGTTTCATCAGTCCACAGGACCTTCTTCCAAAATGAAGCTGGCTTGTCCAAATGTGCTTTTGCATACCTCAGGCGACTCTGTTTGTAGTATGCTTGCAGAAACGACTTCTTTCGCATCACTCTCCCATACAGCTTCTCCTTGTGCAAAGTGCGCTGTATTGTTGACCGATGCACAATGACACCATCTGCAGCAAGATGATGCTGCAGCTCTTTCCTCTGCCTTTCTGATTTTTTTCTTGTCCCTGTGGTCTTCCATTTCCTTACTATGTTCCTCACAGTGGAAACTGACAGGTTAAATCTCTGAGACAACATTTTGTATCCTTCCCCTGAACAACTATGCTGAACAATCTTTGTTTTCCGATCATTTGAGAGTTGTTTTGAGGAGCCCATGATGCCACTCTTCAGAAGAGATTGAAATAGGAGAACAACTTGTAATTAGTCACCTTAAATACCTTTACTCATGATTGGATACACCTGGCTATGGAGTTCAAAGCTCAATGAGGTTACCAAACCAATTTTGTGCTTCAGAAAGTCAGTAAAAAGTAGTTAGGAGTATTCAAATCAATAAAATGATAAGGGTACCCATACTTTTGTAACCTGTTAAATTTTGGTTTAATGCATATTGCACATTTTCTGTAAGTACAATAAACATAATTTCAATCCTGAAATATTACTGTGTCCATCAGTTATTAGATATATCAAACTGAAATGGCTGTTGCAAACACCCAAATATTTAGAGCTAAAAATTATTAAGATTAATAGGGGTACCCAAACTTTTGCATATGACTGTATGTATATATATATATATATATATATATATATATATATATATATATATATATATATATATATATATATATATATATATGGTGTCATCATGGGCAAAATACAAATGAAGCTGAGCATAGCAGTGGTAAGAGAAAACATGTGCCTGAATGATAGTGCCCATGTAGTGTCATGTATTTTTATGGAGTTAGAAATTTCTCCATTCCATAACACTTTGAAGGTCCTTCCTGTTAGATAGGATTGAAACCATTTAAGTGTTGTACCAAATGAGCCTAATTCAAATAGAGTGGACAGTAGAATCTCATGCTTTATTGTATCAAAAATTGCAGCAAGGTCCGGACAGCAGGATGTGGGCAGAGGATTTAAAATTAGCATTGGCAGATTAATTGAGTGAACTATAGAAAGCAATGCTGTCTCAGTGGAGTGACCACCCCTAATACCAGACTCATTGGGATCAATGAGGTTGTTCTGAATAAGAAACATGGAGACCAGTATGGCTACCACCCATTTAAGTGTTCTAGAGTTAATAGTGTGTGTAAGAGCTGACGTGATAGAGGTAGCAATGGACTGAAGAAGGGTTGCTGGCATGAAGAATCCTGCAGATGTCCGATTCTGAGGCAGGGGAGAATGAGGAAAACGTTGGTAGATTGGATGTGTGAGATATTGTGTTGTGGAAATTGTGTTGTGGAATGATATGTGTTGTGTATGAAACCTGATGCCTTACATCTTCTCTGTGAAGAAGGTTGCACAGACATCAGCTGACAGGTGGGGGAGAAGGTGGAGTGAGTAAAGTGTTAAGTACTAAATAAAGTGCAAGCATCTGAGATGCATGTTAACTTGGACTGGAAGAACAAAGAGTGAAGCGAGTGAAGACTGGTAAGTTTCTAAATCTGAAAACAGACCAGACATGCCATTTTCTTTTAGCAGATTGAAGAGTAGTTTTGTTGTTTTCAAAGCACCTCTGTGAGCCAGGGATAGGAGGGAGAGCTGTGTGTTTTCCAACTGGATATTGGACAGACCTAGTCCAGACAGGAAGCCAAGGTAGAGGAGAAAGTGAGGGTTGAGAATTTATTGATGCAAGAAAGAGCATTTGTAACTAAGTAGGCAAAAACTGTATTTAAAAAAAATAGCTAAGATTGCAACATAGCTAATTGCTTTTATGAATGATCGAGGGAGGTGGAGGAACAGAAATAGAGAGCTGAAGGAAAAGGTGATCTGATTCATGAAGTAGATTGATGTGGACCTCAGAACTGAAACAAGAGCATGTCATGATGCGGTCAAGCTGGTTGGCAGCCTGGTGGGTAGTTGAAGTGCCGAGTAGGTGGATGTCCAAGCTGGATATAAGAGCAAGAATCTCAGTAGCGTAGGGTCGGTCTAAGGGAATTTTAAAATCACAGAGGACAACAAGAGGATAGCATCATCTGGGAGAGATGATCGTAATATATCAAGTTATATATCGGGGGGGGGGGGGGGGGGGGCGATAGAAGATCATATATATCAAGGGGGGGCGTTTCTGTGACGGTCAGTGAAATAAAACAGTGTTAGATTAAAGTGTAAGAGGAGAAAATTTCTATCAGACACAGAACCGACGTAGCAAATATTTGCGCCGTAGCAATTGAGTTCTCCAAACTGCCCCATATAGAGTGTGTCTGTGTGAGTGAGTGTGTGTCCAGCGATGGATTGGAGCCCTGTCCTGGGTGTATCTGCCCAGTGCCTGAAATGTTCTCCCCTGGATGGGCATGGGGAACCCCCCTGCGACCCTAATATAGGATAAAAAGCAGAAGATAATGAATGAATGAATGAATGAATGAATAAACTAAATAAGAAACACTTAACGAAGATAGCTAAATAAAACGTAAAACAGCTGAGGAGTTCCTAGCACTCCTTACATTGCCCCCCCACCCCCTCCAAAAAAAAAAAAAATAACTAAGGCGTGTTCGGGCACACAAGAGACTAAGGAGGGCTCAGACACATGAGAGACTAAGGAGTGCTTGGACACATTAGAGACTAAGGAGGGCTTGGACACAACTGACACCACAGACACATGCCCACCAGGGGGCTCACTCTCACCAGGAACCACACACACCAACTGCGATGCAGGGCTCACAGGCTCAACCCCCCCCCAACAGGACTGTGCTTAGCCTGGGCACTCATCAGGTGAGTTTGAGGGTGCTTAATCACACACCTTGAGAAGTCGTGGCATGACTCCTCAGAGGTGGTGAGGGATAAAGAAAGGATGCGGAGCGGGGAAGAAACCGCCAATCTAATCTAATGTGGTCGTGTGACATGTCATGTGATTTTATGTTACCTGGACAACATTTCCAAGATGTCCGTGTGCCTGACTGGCTGATGTCACAGAGCAAGCCAATTTTAAAAAAGCTTATTTTTGTTTTAAAAGGTAAGACTCAAGGCATTTATCAGTCATTTTCCTTCAATTACAGATCCTTGATGGCATTCATTCTGTCCTGTTTAAATTATTTCCATAATTTTATATAAAACAAATGAGGAAAATATTGTGACATGCATGTTACATCGGGACTTTGCACCCAAAATTTTTATTAAAAACCTCATGTGAATGAAGGAAGATTTTTTCCTCTTCTTTTCTGTCTATCCATGTGTTCTATTTATTAACAAAGGATATGGCTGTACTGGGGATTGTTGGACCTTTTCCTGAAGACCAAAGTTATGACCAAGAAAAATGCCTATGACCAGTTTACGCCTAGTCTCATGGAACACCAATGGTTTGAACAGCGCTCTTAAATTGGGTATGGTGTTTTCCCTTTTACGCCATCTACACGATGACATAATTTGCTTACAGGAAACCCACATTAAAACCACAGTGATCAACCGCATTAAAAAACCATGGGTAGGTCATCTATTTCACTCTAGGTACTCCGTGAGGGTGAGAGGGACGGCCATTATTATTTGTAAGGGTTTACATTTTGAACCAACAAAGGTAATCTCTGATCATAATGGTCACTTTGTGGTAGTTGCGGTAATGCTACCGGCAACTCTGGTCTGTTTATATGCTCCCACATGGGATGATGTTGACTTCTTCGACAAATTCTTTCTGAACGTTCCTAATTTGGACACCCACTGAATTGTTGGAGGCGACCTTAATCAGGTATAGGATATAGTTTTAGATCAATCTTCTTTTAGACAAACAGCTCTATCCAAATCAACTAACCGGATTTTAGAACTTAGACAAAGCTTTTTCCTTTTTTTCCGGTGTCCATCATACCTATTCCAGAATTGACTTTTTCCTAATAGATAATACGCTAATCTCCCAAGTTTCTTCTGCCTCTTATCATCCCATCATAATCTCCGACCACGCACCTACAATTTAATAGGCATTTAATTTATTAATTAAATGCCATGCTTTATTATTAGCTCTAACTGCCTTCCTTGTCTGTTTCTTTTGAGATGTCCCCCGGCTTCCTGGAGATCTTTATCCATGCTGACGAATACTGGATGGAACCTGACAAGGCGGTCCTGCAGGACACCCCCTAATGGATTCACATATAGTATTCCAGTTGTTAGTTTTTCCATTTGTTTAATATCTGTACATAGCTGTCCTACATTGTTGTTGCTGCCTGGCTGCTCAAGGAGGATGAGTCCCCCACTGAGTCTTGGTCCTCCCAAGGTTTCTTCCTTAAATAACAACATAAAAGGGAGTTTTTTCTTGCCACTGTCGCTTCGGCTTGCTCTTTGGGGGTTTAAAGGCTTTTCATTCTGTAAAGTTGCTTTGTGACAATGTACTGTTGTAAAAGCGCTATATAAATAAATAACTTAAAATAACTTGAACTTACATCAATTGACCTGCATCTGCCCATCAGCCGACCAGACCACAGACACTGGAAATTTAGTTCTTATATGCTTCCGGATGACAGTTTTAAGAAATTCATAATTTTCCAAATAAATTTCTACCTCTCTATTAATGATATACCTCACACTGGGATCCACTCTATATGGGAGGCTTTCAAAGCATTTATGCGTGATCAGATTATGTCATTTATTTCACACACTAGAAGGGCTGAGAGACTGAGACTGTTAGAGATTCTGAAGGAACTGCATAAAGTGGATGCTGCTTATGCAGTGAGTGCCTTATCTGCGGATCATAAAAGACGCCTTCAACTTCCTTCAGAGTATGATGTCCTAATGACCCATAAGGTCGAAACACAATTAAGACAGTCCAAACCATGCTCCTACGAGCATGGTGATAAGGCCGGAAGATTCCTTGCCTATCAGGCTAGATCAATTGGGGCCTCTAGGTTGATCCCTAGGGTTAGATCCCCCCTTTGGTGATATGGTCATAGACACTAAATTAATTAATCAAATCTTTGCAGACTACTACGCCAACCTTTATGCGTCTGAATCTCACCCTTCGAGTCATGCAGACTACATCATTTTTCTTGCCTGCAAAACTTGATGGGCTGGGTTCTTGATGGGCCCCCATTACAGATTCAGAGGTACAAATGGCTATTAGGTCTCTGCAGTCTGGAAAATCCCCGGGCCATGATGGATTCACGATTGAATTATACAAAAATTCTCATCCTTGCTTGTCTCAGTATTGGTCAGAGTATATAATAACTCACTTCTCAATAGCCGTCTACCCACGTCAATGTACAACGACTCTATGAGTCTACTGCTTAAGAAAGATAGGGACTCCACTCTATGTGGTAGTTAGGCCCATATCTTTATTAAATGTAGATTTTAAGATACTGGCTAAGGTTCTAGCCATTCGTCTCCAACGTATCCTAGTAGCTCCAAATCAAACGGGCTTCATACATGGCAGACATTCTTTCTTTAACACTAGAAGACTATTAAACATTTTATACTCTAGCCCTTCTGATTCCCCTGTGGTTGTTGTCTCCTTCAACGCTGAGAAAGCATTCGACAGGATGGAGTGGAACTATTTGTTTTTCATTCTAGAGAAGTTTGGATGCTGCCCTGAGTTTATTTCATGGGTTCATCTCCTATACGCCGCCCCAACTGCCTCTATTCTCACCAATGGTACCTTCTCATCACCCTTCCAGCTTGGATGTGGAACGCGTCAAGGCTGTCCACTCTCGCCTTAGTAATAGTAAATAGTAAATAGTAATTTGATGGCTACGTCAGCATCAGGGTTTTGAAGGGATTATGGAAAATCTCTTCAATCCCAAAAAAGGAGGAAAATCTTCTTATATGCAGACGACCTCCTCTTATACGTTTCCAATCCTGCTTCCTCTCTTCCCTCCATCTTAGATATCCTCCAAAAATTTGGCAAAATATCAGGCTATAAATTAAACCTTCAAAAGAGTGAGCTTTTCCCAACAAATGCATCTGCCCTCTCTGACCCACTAACCTCTTTGCCTTTCTGAATCACAAACAGAAAATTTAGATACCTGGGTGTCACATTTACCCGTAAATTTAATTAATTTAACCTGTAATTCAATTATTCGAGGAAAATTTTACTCCACTACTTGATCGGACCTCATCAGATTTGAATAGGTGGACTTCTCTCCCATTATCCCTTATTGGTCGTGTTAACCTGATTAAAATGAATATATTACCTAAATTTTTGTACTTGTTTCAGCATATTCCCATTGTAATCAACAAAGCTTTTTTTCAATAATATGGATAGTATGCTTACACCTTTTATTTGTAACGGCAAACCTGCACGTTTAAAACGGTCGTCACTCCAGCTGAGGAAGGCGGATGGGGGTTTAGCCCTACCCAATTTTCGACACTACTGTTGGGCCTGCAACATAAAATACATAAAAAACATAAAATAACATAAAAAACATAAAATAATCTCTGGTCCGAAGGTTTCTCTGTGGATAACTTCCCAACATGGGTCCAAATTGAACTTTCTTCTTCACGGCACTCTCTCCACTCCTTAATCTGCTCACAGCTTCCTGTCCCTGCCAAGTGCTTCCCTACCAACCCTGTAACCTGCGATTCTCTAAAAATCTGGAATCAGTTTAGGAAATGCCTTGGCCTTCGAACCGGCTCAATTCACTCACCCATAATTCATAACCATTAATTTCTCCCCTCCTCTATGGACTCTGCCTTGCAAAAATGGATAGAGAACGGTATTACAACCCTTAATTATTTATATAGATTAGGCACTTTGTGTCTCGACTCTTTCCCTACTTTTCCAACCGACCACCTGAATCCAAAATGTATCGAATTCTGGCTTTAAGACCCTCTCTGCAAAAATTAATATCTTCCACTTACAACATCATCAGTTTGACAGACACTGCCCCCACTAGTGTCCTAATGTCCACCTGGGAGCAGGACCTTGCCATACCATCTCTGATGAACAATGGGCCCGAATTCTGAGTAAAATCCACTCCTCTTCTATCTGCGCCAAACACTTCCTGATACAACAAAAGTGGTGCACAGACTACATTTTACAAATGCTAAGTTGGTCAGAGTATTTCCAGGCAGGAATGATTCCTGCACCAGATGTGGTCAATCACCAGCAGATCATCTGCATATGTTTTGGATCTGCAGTAAACTATTGGCCTTTTGGTCAGCTGTATTTGGGACACTAAGCCAGGCACTGGAAATACCAGTGGGTTTTAATCCTATTACGGCACTATTCGGGATACCCCTAAATTTCCAAATTTCAGGGACAAAACAGCGAGTGATTGCCTTCGGTACTCTACTTTCTAGAAGGGCTATACAGCATTGGGTCATACAGCATTGGGTCCTTAGTAAAAAAAAAAAAAAGTTTAGTAAAACCTGGCTGCCTGTACATTGATGGGTGTAAAGTCACCCCAGAGTAATGTTAAATAGAACTACTCTATTTCTACTTCTTTTCTTTATATATTTCTTTATTATGATTATTATTATTTTTTTTTTTATTAAATTTATTTTCCTTTTTTTAAATTACGTGTTAATACATATATGTATGTATGTGTGTGTATATATGTGTATGTGGATGTATGTATGTTTGTGTATGTATGTGTATATGTATGCATATATGTACAGTCATGGCCAAAAGTTTTGAGAATGATACAAATATAAATTTTTACAAAGTCTACTGCTTCAATTTTTAGAATGGCAATTTAACCATGGTTATCTCTAAAGAAACGCGTGCAGTCATCATTGCACTGCACAAAAATGGCCTAAAAGGGAAGAGTATCGCAGCTAGAAAGATTGCACCTCAGTCAACAATCTATCGCATCATCAAGAACTTCAAGGAGAGAGGTTCCATTGCTGCCAAAAAGGCTCCAGGTCACCCAAGAAAGACCAGCAAGTGCCAGGACCGTCTCTTAAAAGTGTTTCAGCTGCAGGATCGGGCTACCAGCAGTGCAGACCTTGCTCAGGAATGGCAGCAGGCAGGTGTGAGTGCATCTGCACGCACTGTGAGGCGGAGACTTTTGGAACAAGGCCTGGTCTCAAGGAGGGCAGCAAAGAAGCCACTTCTCACCAGAAAAAACATCAGGGACAGACTGATATTCTGCAAAAGGTACAGGGAGTGGACTGCTGAGGACTGGGGTAAAGTTATTTTCTCTGATGAATCCACTTTCTGATTGTTTGGGACATCTGGAAAACAGCTTATTCGGAGGAGACGAGGTGAGCACCACCACCAGTCTTGTCTCATGCCAACTGTAAAGCATCCTGAAACCATTTATGTGTGGGGTTGCTTCTCAGCCAATGGAATCGGCTCTCTCACAGTCTTGCCTAAAAACACAGCCATGAATAAAGAATGACACCAGAATGTCCTCCGAAAGCAACTTCTCCCAACCATCCAAGAACAGTTTGGTGATCAACAATGCATGATGGAGCACCTTGCCATAAAGCAAAGGTGATAACTACATGACTCAGGGAACAAAACATAGAGATTTTGGGTCCATGGCCTGGAAACTCCCCAGATCTTAATCCCATTGAGAACTTGTGGTCAATCATCAAGAGACGGGTGGACAAACAAAAACCTACACATTCTGACAAAATGCAAGCATTGATTGTGCAAGAATGGACTGCTATCAGTCAGCATTTAGTCTAGAAGTTGATTGAGAGCATGCTAGGAAGAATTGCATAGGTCCTGAAGAAGGGTCACACTGCAAATATTGACTTGCTGCATTAACCCATTCTAACTGTAAATAAAGGCTTTTGTTACTCATAATATGATTGCAATTATATTTTTGTATGTGATAAAAATCTGACAAACACACATAAAAACCAGAAGGCAGCAGATCATTTGAAAATATAATATGTGTCATTCTCAAAACTTTTGGCCATGACTGTATATGTACTGTATACAGTGGGTTGCAAAAGTATTCATACCCCTTGAACTTTTCCATATTTTGTCACATTACAACCACAAACATAAATATATTTCACTGGAATTTAATGTGAAAGACCAACACAAAGTGGTATACAATTGTGAAGTGGAAGGAAAATTATACATGAATCAACATTTTTTTTACAAATAAAAAAGTGAAAAGTGCGACGTGCAAAAGTATTCAGCCCCCTTTTCCCTGAGTGCAACCAATTGCATTTAGAAGTTGCCTGATGAGTGCTAATGACTCAAAAGGGTCCACCTGTGTGTAATCTAATCTCAGTACAAATACAGCTGCTCCGTGACGGCCTCAGATGTTGGTTAAGAGAATATTGGGGAGCAAACAGCATCATGAAGTCCAAAGAACACACCAGACAGGTTAGGAATATGGTTTTGGAGAAGTTTAAAGCAGGCTTAGGTTATAAAAAGATTTCCAAAGCTTTGAACATCTCACGGAGCACTGTTCAATCCATCATCCGGAAATGGAAAGAGTATGGCACCACAGTAAACCTGCCAAGACAAGGCCGTCCACCTAAACTTACAGGCCGAACAAGGAGATCACTGATCAGAGAGGCAGCCAAGAGGCCCATGATGACTCTGGATGAAATGCAGAGAGCCACAGCTCAGGTGGGGGAAACTGTCCACAGGACAACAATTAGTCGTGCACTACATAAATGTGGTCTTTATGGAAGAGTGGCAAGGAGAAAGCCATTGTTAAAAGAAAACCATAAGAAGACCCGTTTGCAGTTTGCCAGAAGCCATGTTGAGGACACAGCAAACATGTGGAAGAAGGTGCTTTGGTCAGACGAGACCAAAATTGAACTTTTTGGCCACAATGCAAAACGCTATGTGTGGCGGAGAAATAACACTGCACATCACTCTGAAAACACCATCCCCACTGTCAAATATGGTGGTGGCAGCATCATGCTCTGGGGGTGCTTCTCTTCAGCAGGGACCGGGGGAAGTTGGTCAAAGTTGATGGGAAGATGGATGGAGCCAAATACAGGGCAATCTTGGAAGAAAACCTGTTGGAGTCAGCAAAAGATTTGAGACTGGGGCGGAGGTTCACCTTCCAGCAGGACAACGACCCTAAACATAAAGCCAGAGCTACAATGGAGTGGTTTAAAAAAAAGAATATTCATGTGTTAGAATGGCCCAGTCAAAGTCCAGACCTAAACCCAATTGAGAATTTGTGGCAAGATCTCAAAACTGCTGTTCACAAACGCTCTCCATCCAATCTGACTGAGCTTGAGCTGTTTTGCAAGGAGGAATGGGCAAGAATTTCAGTCACTAGATGTGCAAAGCTGGTGGAGACATACCCTAAAAGACTTGCAGCTGTAATTGCAGCAAAAGGTGGCTCCACAAAGTATTGACTCAGGGTTGAATACTTTTGCTGAATACTTTTGCACGTCGCACTTTTCAGTTTTTTATTTGTAAAAAAAATGTTGATTCATGTATAATTTTCCTTCCACTTCACAATTGTATACCACTTTGTGTTGGTCTTTCACTTTAAATTCCAGTGAAATATATTTATGTTTGTGGTTGTAATGTGACAAAATATGGAAAAGTTCAAGGGGTATGAATACTTTTGCAACCCACTGTATGTACAGTTGCAATCAGAAATATTCAACCCTCACCTCCAAAGACATTATAGAGATGAGTAAGAAAGACAATGACAATAAATGACAAAAAAATCTAATTAAACAACAAACAGTATTTATTAATACAAATGTGTGTTATTTTGACAACAGAAGTTGACTTAATTTTGAAGTTCAAATGAAAAATGTAACTCTTTGCACACATGTGCATGTGCACTATTACTCAACCCCCTGCTTTAATACTTTGTGAAGCATCCATTAGCTTTTATAACTGCCAACAAACGTGTTTGGTAAGTACTAACAAGCTTCTTACACCTCTCAATTGGAATCTTGCCCCATTCTTCACGTACAAAAGCCTCTAGTTCAGACAATCATAAATATATGATTTGTTTGTTTCTTTCTTTCTTTCTTTCCACTCACATTTACAGCTCTTTTGAGGGTTGGGTGGGGTAGGCTAATACGGTTATTTTCTATATAATAGTTTTGCACACTAATTTTACATGCTTACTTCAACGGTATTGGTATACACGTGTGTTTATATAGGTTTATATAGGTTGGGGTGTTTTAGTTTATATTGCAACCAATGCCTGTTGTCTTTATTTGTGTTTAATTGTAAATACCTGTAGGATCATTATATACAGGTTTGTCTGTAATGTATACATTTTCAATAAAAAGAGATATTATGAAATTATTTTTTTTTTTAAACTCATGTGGCGTATTTGTCACAAAAAGAAAAAAGTTCTGCTGAGGTTATTTGGCTGATTTCAATTTAGAATCTTATTTGTTTTTGTATCATGAATAGCAAAAAGCAGTACAGTGTCCAGGATGCACTAGAAAACATTTAAGGAGATTACAGTGAGTTCGAGGAATGTGAAGAAAGCTCTGATGAAGACCCGGACTATACTCCCATCAGCACAGACATTGAAAATAATGAGTCTAGTGAGTCCTGTGATTCAGATGATAGTAAATTAAATAATGAACCACAACCCAAGATGAATCCTGGGCAGCAAAGTACTGGTTTTAATGGAAGAACACAGTTTTCTTGGAGAAGGAAACAATTCGAAGCCTGTATCTTCAAAGGTCAGAGTGTCACACCTCCAAATACTCATCACACTCCTTTGGAGTATTTCAGGAAGTTCATCACATCAGATATGCTTGAGTTACTGAAGGAACAAACAAATCTGTACAGTGTACAAAAATCTGAAAATCACAGTAATGTAAACACCACTGTCAAGGAACTGGAAAAACTAATTGGCCTCTACCTATGGGTCTTTGTCAGATGCCAGGGAATCATTCTTATTGGGAAAATGACACAAGATGTCCCATGGTTGCAGGCAACAGGTCACGCAATCGCTTTTAGACACTGCTTACATTCCTACATTTCACTGACAACACTGAAATGTCAAACAGGCAAGCCAAAGATGAATGCTGGAAGATCCGCCCCTGGCTCAAGATGTTTCGCAAACAATGTCTGGAAGTCACCCCAGAAGAGCACAACTCTATCGATGAGCAAATGGCGTCCTTAAGGGTACTCACAGCCCACCCTTGGGGATTAAAAATTTGTAGTAACAATCAGAAGCAATCGCTTGGCTGGGTGTCAACTCAAGGATGAAAAAAGTCTTGCCAAGGGAGGTAGAGGTACTGCTGATGTCAGAGTGGAAAAAAAGGAAAGCATTGCCATGGTCAAGTGGTATGACAACAAGTCTGTTACCCTGATCTCCTCCTAGGAGGTAGACCTCCTAGATGCATGTGTTTGTAGACAGAAGTACCACATGAGGTCATGGAGGTGGTAACTATACCTGATTTGGCAGACCATAATGGTGTCCATAGTAAATGCATGGCTGCTCTACCGTCGTGAATGTAAATTACTTGGAGTCAACAAGCCAATGAAACAAAGGAGCTTCCAGGCAGAGGTGGTATCAAGCTTAATTCTCTTGGGCTCACAAAGGGGTCGACCATCACTCAATACCACATCTCCACCTCCACCACCAAAGAAAGTTCGAGTTGGAGTTCCTGAAGTTGTTCGCTTGGACCAGGTTTTACACTGGCCTGTGAAATGTGTGATATGCAAGATAAATGCAACCACGACTCTCTGTGTGAAATGTGATGTAAGTCTTTTCTTTACGGAGGAAAGAAATTCAGCCTAGGCTGAACTGCCATAATTGGTGTTAATAACTTTTCAAACATGATGCAGCTGATAAAGAAAAACTGTTGATATTTTTGTGCTTTTAATGCACTTTGGTTTTGACCAAAAGTAGTTTATTGGTCACTTTAACAGTTCCAGTTATTTGTGAAGAAAACCTCTGATATATAGCTGTGTATAACGTTTTGTGTTGTAAAGCACCACTAAGGAGGATGTTTTTTTGTTAAATCCAAGAGCTAAAGTTTTTTCATTTGACAGAATGTTGTGGGAGTGGCATGGTGGCTTAGTGGTTAGTACATTCGCTTGGGATTTCCGGTTCGAATACCAATCTGGGTGGAGTTTCCATGTTCTCCGCGTGGGTTTCCTCCAAGTTTTTTCCGGTTTCCTCCCACAGTCCAAAAACATGGATCAAATCAATTGAATTTTCCAAATTACCCTGTAAAGAATGAAAGAATGTGTTTGTGTGCATGTCTGAGTGAGTGAGTGTGTGCCGAGCGATAGATCGGCACCCTATCCTGGGTGTATATTATGCTTTATTTATGCTTTTTACTTACTTTGTTATAAGCAGAGAAATCTAATTTTGCCTGAACTGGGGCAGAGGATGCCACTGCACCATAAATAAGATGAGGAAACTACAAACACACACACACACACACACACACACACACACACACACACACACACACACACACACACACACACAAACTGGTCAACCACTCCAATAAACTATTCCAAACTCCAGCAGGACTGCTGTATTAAGTGTACAAATTGAAATGACATATGAATTAAATGTCTACATTGGTCATTAAATAGGCATTTGTGAAATAGGCATTTGTGACTAAAATAAAAATTAAAACAGCTAGTTTACTGTTTATATTTGGGTATTACATGGCCATGATTACAATTTAAATGCTAATAAGAAAAATAAAATCCATAAAATCTTAATGCCACGCTTGAAATAATGATTTCTTTCTTCAACTCAATTGTGTTTCTCATCTTTTTCTATAACATTTAAATATCCTCTCCGTCCATATGCAGAGAAACTAATAAATTTTCTTATCTGTTATGTTTCATCTTCAACCATATCACTACCAATCTGATTTGAATTTTGAATGTATTGTGTCAACAATAAAATTTGTTCACTGGGGTCAAATCCTGTCTGTGGCAGGATAGCTGTGGAGTGGGGGGAGAAAGCGGAGCCATTATTAATGGACTTTAATTCCAGTTCATTAATGCACTTGACACGACTCCTTCTAATGAGTGTGCGCCCTTTAAAACCGGGAACATAAGATAAGATAAGATAAACCTTTATTTGTCCCACAATGGGGAAATTCACAACAATGGGGAAATTCACTAAATACTGATAAGAACAGATACTACACTTGATCTTAGCCAAAAGGACAAGAAGCGATCAAACGCTTTGTTCCAGAAAAAGCACACAAAAGTTTGACTTTTGCAAATACTCATCTGGACAACGAACCACATTGGCAACGATGTATGGCATAATTATAAACATGTAACTTCTTGTTAAAATGTAAATCTGAAAAAAGTAAAAAGCAATAGTATATATACATATATATATATATATATATATATATATATATATATATATATATATATATATATATATATATATATATATAATGTGTGTGTGTGTGTGTGTGTGTGTGTGTTTGTATAGCAGTGAAGGTAAACAAACATTATACACGGTGTTTATATGCATTGTAGGGCGATCAGACCTTTCCTCTGAACCAAGCAGAAAGTGCACCAGCATATGAGCCCCCAAAACTAATCCAGATGTTCTTTTGATTGAGCTTATACTTTTTGGTAATGTATTCATGAAAAACAGCCAGATCTGCAAGTCTGTAAAAATTTAAAAATACATATTAATATCTGAAAAAAGACAGTATTTTTGGTTTATACCACAAATAATCCACTTACTAATCCATCTCAACATACTGTTGCAGAAAATGTAATGTTCAGAAATCACTCGTTCACAGCTACATTGTGGATTGGAAAATATTTTTTTACAGCATTTTATTGAATTTATATTATTGTCCAAGGCAATTAAAGCCACTGACTATTCAATTAAATAAATAATAATGACACCAGTCATATAATGAGCTTAATCAGCCACATTAACAATTAATTCAGACTCTTGTGTTGAAAACAGACATAAATTTAATAGTATATTGGTGCCCTGCCCTGGGTGTATATGTACAGTGCCCAAAATTTTATCCCCTGGATGGGCATGGGCATGGGCATATACACCCTAGTAGAAGATCAAGCAGAAAATAAGATGAGATAAAATAATTTCCTCAATGTTCTCAAGACTTTGAAAAAATATATTATTTACAAATCTGTGGTTGGTTTAATTACAGATCTTACAAAACAAATTGCTACTTTAACATTACAGTGGTAACTTAAATATATTACTATAATATAATTTTATCTTCTTCAGCAGCTGTAGTCTTTTGCCTTTATATTAGTTGGGAACGGAAGCCCTGATGTAAATGCTGCATTTGTTACTGTTGTTATATATAATAACAGACAACTTTTGGCAGTGGTACTTTAAGAACAATAGATGTGGCATCATTAACAGTATTTTGGGATAGTAGTTTCCAGCATGCAGTAGCTATTACCTTTTGAATGAAATCTAAGGAAGAACAAGCAAATGGAGTGAACAAGTGACCCTGTAACAGGGTCAAGCGCAGCCAAGGTTCACTGATGTGCAAAAAATCTAGCTTATCTGGCCCAATCATACAGAAGAAACCCTGATTACCAAAATTACTAAATTACAAATGACTGTTTATGTCATTATGACAGCCACAAGTATGAGCATCTTTTAGCAATGTTGTTTTAAGATAAGATAAACCTTTATTTGTCCCACAATGAGGAAATTCTCAGCAGCAGATACATTTGAAGAAAGGTGAAAAGGGTATTTAGTCCTTAGAAAGAGATTTAAAAAATATAGGAAAAAGTTAAATAGAATATATTTTTTATTGGTATTGGCCTCAGTGAAATAATGTGTTGTTAAAAGATCAGCAAAAATGTTCTGGAATGTTTTAAGTACATAAAAGAACAAAAATTTAAATTGGAAATTGGAAACTCACGCTTGTTGGCTGGAGAGGTGCTGGAGTTTTAAGACCTGCAGGCCCCCAGTAATAATGCTTGATCCATAGAAGCGATGTTCAAGAGCCACCACAAGAGCCCCATATTGTTTTGCCATGGCAAAATGGTGGCCTGTAATACAGAGAAACATAAGATAGAATTATATCTTGAATGATTATGACACTATGAGACAAAATTTATTGTCTCTGTTGCATTTGTTGGAAATCATTACAAAAAACATCAGCATAACCTCATAAACAAACTGTATTTGTTTTATTAGTCTGAAGAAATCACTTATGAGGTTTCATAAAAGGTTATGAGATTTAACAAATATTCAAGCATTCAACAATTAATTTGACACATTGGATTACTTAAATAACACTGGGTATAATGCAGTCTATTAGAAGATAGGGAAACCAAAATAAGTACCAGATAACACGCTGAGCTTTGACAGAGGGCCTTCACCTCCAATGTAGAGAAAGACTGGTCCATTGGATTGCTTCCAAAAAGCATCATTTACAATGAATTTCTGAGCAGAAGAAAAGATTCCAGTAAAAATTAATTTGTCTTTTTTCTTTAAAAATTGATATAGAGAAAAGGTCAGATTTACAAAGATGTTAGAAGAGTACATGTTACAATATTAGCCTTTAATCAGAATGTGGGACGAAAGTAGAGTCCCCCAAGAAACCAAGAAAGACAGAGGGAGAACCCCACACTTCTCACTTAGCCCAACTTTTAAAATCAGGGAATTTCAGGCTGTGAATTATTAACTACTACATTGCTGTGCCACTTTATTCATTTATTCCTTCATTATCTTCTGCATCTTTCTATTAGGGTCGCAGAGCCCAAAGGAGAGAAGGTATTGGGCACTGGGCAGATACACCCAGGATAGGGTGTCGATCTATTTCTGGGCACACACTCGCTCACACAGTTACACACACAAGCACACACTATATTTGGCAATTTAGAGCATTCCATTTATCTTGAATCCATGTTTTTGGACTGTGGGATGATACCCACACAGACACGGGGAGAACATGGAAATTCCTTCCAAATTCAGTCAGTCTTCAAGTAGGCTTATACGCCTTGATGAAGTGCCTAAACACATTAAGTGGAATCAGGCAACCAGGTAAGTGTAAGGAGGATTTATTTAAAGCAACAGATACATCAGTGCTGGTCTGAGGACTAACGCAAAAGAGGAATAATAAATAACAGAAGGCAGACCACATGACAAACAGGACAACCAATAACACAATGTAATTAATTAACTTAAACAAGGGTGCTAAATGAGAACTAAGCAGTTACTTAACTGAAACAAAACTAAAACACAAATGGAAAGAATGAGCACGTTCCTTACATCACGCCCCTCCGAAAAAATGCGACTGATTCAGGAGGAGCAAATCCAGGATGCAGAAGGAGGTAGTATATAGAAGGAGAGGCAGAATAGAGTGGATGATGGAGATGGGGCCCAGGGCCCTGCAGGGCAAATTTCCACACAGGTGGAGAGTGAGGGGGCTGAGGAACCCACCAGTGTTGCTGAAGCTGGCTGTATGGCGCGGAGGCACTATAGAGTTGCAATAGCCCGGGAACAGTTTCAAAGTTGTGGTAGTAGCACAGGGACGTGAAGACGATGGTGCAGGACACATTCAATGGCACGGGGCACAGGAGCTGATTAGAGGTGCAGCGGTGGCACGGGAGCCGGTCAGCAGAAGTCTGGCCAGGAGGTCTTTTGGACAGCACGGAAATTGTTTAATACAGAGGTGCGGAAACCCTTTAACACGGTATGGGAAACATTTAATACAGGGGTGCAGAAACCCTTTAACACTACACGAAAACGGTTTGATACAGGGATGCAGAAACCCTTTAACATAATATGGGAACCATTTAACAACAGCCTGGCGTGGAGATGGAGGGCTCGGCGGAGTGTAAACTTTTGGCGGACTGCTTATCCCGCTCGAAGGACAACCAGTCCGACTCCAAGGGCATCTGGTCCGACTCGAAGGGAATCCAGTCTGGCACAGTGGGCTGCTTGTCCAGAACCATGGGGGCTGCCTTCCAGGGAAGACTATAGCTGTCTCCCCCTCGAAGGCGAGTGGCCTCAGGGTCCTCCACAAACCTGTTACATCCACAGACTGGGATGCCACAGGGAGAGTTGATGGGCCCACTCTTGCCCTCTGCCTTACAAACCTCCCTTTCAGCCTCCTGCACACTAAGCACAAAGACAGCTAGTATCCCAGCATGCATAAGACTGATCCTCTGAGTAATACCCAATTATAAAATAAACTAAATAACAAAAAATAAACCTAGGAGTTATGCTACAACTAGACGGAACTAACTGAAACAGCTCACACTCAGTTATTAGACCCAAGAGCCAATTCACTCGACGCGAAAAGGCAGAGTTGAATAACTCAGATACTGGGCTAGTGCCAGAGCCTACAGCCAGTAAGCGGAAGCAGAGTAAAGAGTGGGGGGCCCACGGCAAAAACAGATCAGAAATCTTACCAGAAATAAGATTCCACGTTAATTTGAGACCAGCATTCTGTCTCAACACGCCATCGGTCCTCGAGTAGGGCTGCACATAAGCTTAAATATGATTATATTGCTGTAAGGAATGAGCGCATTCCTACGCATTTAAGTTTAACCAAAGCAAATTTAAATATAAATAATAAGTAAAGTGGCAGTGGCGAAGTTATATTAAATTATATTGAACTTGTAAGTCATAATTACATTTAGCAGACGCTTTTATCCAAAGCTATTTACAAATGAGAACATTACAAGTCAGAAGTTATGAAGAAAACCAACTATACTGTAAAATCATCAAACCTGATTGTTATTTGATGCTGTGCCTCCCTTTATTATTATAATTTTTTTTACAACAGGTAGTTGCTAAAAAGATTCTTCTTCAGTAGTTTCTTAAAAATGCCAAGTGATTCTGTCTTACAGACAGAGTTGAGAAGATCGTTCCACCATTTTGTAGTGGTGAAAGCCATGGAGTGAGAATTTGCTCCTCTGTGAGGTGGAATCGCCAGGCGGCAATCATCACTGGAGCAAAGTGAACGAGTCGGAGTGTATTTTGAAAGTCATATAAAGTAATATGTATAAAAGAAATAGAAATAGAAAGCCTTTATTGTCATTATACCCGCATACACAGTATACATCGTATAAAGAGATTTAAGGTCCTCCTTAAAGTGCACATGGCATTATATATAAATAGAAAAAACAATAGAAAAGACATGTGCAAAAATGTACTGTGCAAATAGACGTGTAATGTGTAAAATGATATGCCAATTAGTGCAGGTTCCCGTTTAGTATTGTAATGGCTTTGGGAAAGAAGTTGTCCCCGAGTCTGTTTGTTTTGGCCCATATGGACCTATAGTGTCTGCGAGAAGGCAGCAGGTTGAAAAGGTGGAAGCCGGGGTGAGTATTGTCCTTTAGGATGTTCCTGGCGCTGCTGAGACAGCGTGAGTGGTAGATGGAGGTTATGGAAGGAGCAACCAATGATTTTTTTCAACTGTGTTGGTCACTCTCTGTAGTCTTCTTCTGTCAGCCTCTGTGCAGCTGGAGTGCCACACTGACACAGCATACGGCAGCAGGCTTTCGATGGTGGAATGGTAGAAGGTCACCAGCAGGCTTGTGTATAGTTGCTTTTTCAGGAAGTGAAGCCACTGCTGGGCCTTCTTGACCAGTGCAGAGGTGTTGACTGTCCAGGAGAGATCTGCAGAGATGTGTACTCCCAGGAATCTGAATGATTCCACTTGCTCTACACATTCACCATTGATGTAGTGTAGGGGCGACCTTGTTACATCGGAAGTCAAGGATGAGTTCTTTTGTCTTGGTGGTATTCAGTGCCAAGTTGTTAGTTGCACTCCTCTCACCAAGTTTTCGAACCTCATCTCTGTATGCCGCCTCATCACCCCCGGTTATCCGTCCCACCACCGTTGTGTCATCAGCAAATTTCACGATGATGTTTTCTGGGTGGATTGGACTGCATTCATATGTGCAGAGTAGAGATGTGGGCTCAGCACACAGCCCTGGGGGGAGCCGGTGCTGAGGGTGCAGATGGAAGAGAAGTAAGGGCCCAATTTTACCTGCTGGGGACGGTTGGTTAGGAAGTCCTTGATCCAGGAGCAGGTTGATGGTGGAAGCCCCAGATTATCTAACTAGGGGATCAGAATGTCCGATATAATTGTATTGAAGGCAGAGCTGTAATAAATGAAGAGCATCCTGACGAAGCTCCCCCATAACTCCAGGTGACTCAGTGCTGAATGAAGGGCGGTAGTTATTGCATCTACTGTGGATCTGTTTGTCCGGTATGCAAATTGGAGCGGGTCCAGAGCAGGGGGAGGCAGGTTCTGATGTGTTTTAGAACCAGTTTTTCAAAACACTTGGCAATGACAGGAGTGAGTGCTACCAGGCAGAAGTCATTTAGGCTGATTGTGGGTGATTTTTTGGGAACTGGGATGATCGTGGCTGATTTTAAACAGGCTGGGATGATGGCTTGTTCCAGTGACAGGTTGAAGATAATGGTAAATACATATGCTAGCTGGTCAGCACATGCCTTGAGCACCTTCCCTGGTACACCATCTGGGCCTGTGGCCTTCCAGGGGTTCACAGCACGAAGGGCCTGTCTCACATCGTCAGCAGTAAGAATGAGCGGAGGGGAACCAGAGACTGAAATGGGTTGTTGTGGGTAGGTGGGTGGTGGTGTGGTTGAATGTTCCTGGGACTCGAAGCGGGCATAGAAGCAGTTTAGTTCTTCCGCTAGTTATACATCTGAGTCACCAGGTGTCGCAGGGCAGCCTTTGTAGTTGGTAAAGGACTGGATGCCCTGCCATATCTGTCGAGGATTGTTGAGCTGTTCCTCTATCGTCCTCTTATGCTCTGCTTTGGCGGTCCTGTTACCTCTCCTTAGGTCGGCACGAGTGGCACTGTATAGTACTCTGTGTCCTGATCTAAAAGCTGCGTCTCGGGCCTGAAGGAGTGTGCTAACCCGATTTGTGATCCATGGTTTTTCTCAGTGACCGTATCAATGCAGTGCCTAGTGTAAGACAGAACAGTGTCTGTGAATTTGGCCAGGTCTTCATGATGGAAGGCTTCCCACAGTGTTTGGCCAGTGTATGGCACCTAATGTAATATTGCAAATGTAAATCATAATTTGGTATTGCACATATAAGTTATGTTATTACACATTTAGAGAGGAGTTCAAGAGTTGATGGCCACAGGTAGGAATGACCTCATGTACCGCTCCGTGGTGCATTTAGTAGGAATAAGTCTTAAACCAATGTGCTTTTATGTATGTGTCGTTCAGTGGGTGGGATGCAATTTCTATAATGGCCTTCAGTTTAGACAGCACCCCCCTCTCTGATACTGCCATCATTGAGTCCAGATTGAGTCCAGATTGAGTCCAGAGTCCACTGGCCTTTAGAATCAGTTTGCTTAGCCCAGGGGTCTCAAAGTGCCGGCCTGCGGGCCACATCCGGCCTGCGATGCAGTCTTATATGGCCCCTCATGGGATAACAAAATAAGCATTAATAAAAAAAAATAATTAAAAAAAAAAAAAATAAATAATAATTATAATAATAATAATAATGAAAAAAAAATAGTAATCTGGCCTGCAATTTAATTGAATTATTTATGCATTATGTTAATTTTTATATTTTATCTTAATTTGTAATGTGGTGTTTGTGTGTGTCTGTGTTTCTTTATTTTTGTGATTACGCTGCGTTGCCTGGTGATTAGCGCCAGGCAATGCTGCGTAAGCCCAACCCACTCGTAAGCTGCACGTCTCTACGTGTAACGGGTTGTACTCAGAAACGAAGCCAAAGTCGATGAACAGTATAACAGTCAATGGTTTATTGAAAACAGCACTCAAACCCCAGTAAATGTACTGATGGTGTAACGCCGCGATGAAGATGATCGCTGACACTCTCCAGAGAGGTAATTCACAAAACACAGGCAATAGAAAACAAGGTAACAGGGGAGCGCATTACCGAAGATCAGACACAAACAACCAACCCAACCGAACAGCTTAATAGAGAGATAAACAGGAAGTAGTAATTAGAACTCTGAAGAAGACCTCCAAGTGCCACCAGTGGCAGGAAGGGGAATAGCAGGTACAGAAGGTAAGGTGGATGTGACGCATGTGCTCACCATTCCCAGCAAAAACATTTTCTTAACTTTTTGTTGCATTTCTTTAATCTGGCCCCTAGTTGAAAACACAGCTTGGTTAGTGGCCTCCAGGTAATTTGAATTTGAGACCCCTGGTTTAGCCTGTTGACATCTGCCACGTTCAGCCTGCTGCTTTAGCATGCAAAGGCATCAATGACAGAACTCACTACCTCAGACCCTTAGGGGCAATAAGTTGGTGCTATTCTTTTTGCTCTACTGTAAGTAGCTAATACTTAGACTTGGTTGTGCTTCCATGTGTGCAATGCTGGTCTTACAACCAAACAACATTTGAATATGTGTTTGAGAGTAGCTGGAGTTGGACAGATGGCACAGGTCATCACCATGCCGCTGGTGGAGTTTTTTTTGTAGACGGGTGTACTACTTTCCCTCAACTATTAAGATGCTTTGTGACTTGTTTGGCTTAATTTTCATTCTCAGTGGTCCACCATTTCACAGTGTTTGAGAATTGGCATCATGGTGGGGTCGAAGCACCAGGCAACATTAAATACCAAGTCTCAAGAACTGTGTTTCAAGGTTACGGACAGGATCAGTAAGAGAGATTTTTGATTTTTGGTTTGGAAGTTCAGGTCATGATTACTTGAGGGTTTTGTTGGAATTATGAGTAGAGTAGTTGTTTTCACCAAATTTAATTTGAGTTGATCTGCCATCATCCATACAGATGTTATTTGAATATAATTTAAATCAGTCTCATTTGAAAACTGCAAAGCAAACGCAATATGCCTTTCAGAGTAATCGTTTATCTTATGAGTGAGCATGGTTCTGATCCCATAAGGTGAGGTATCACAACCTAAGTGCAATGACAGATCTGGGTTTTAATGTGTCAGTACCTTCTCTGATGTCAGTTAATTTGCAGTCATGAATGCCTGGTTTTTGTCCATTTCTCTACACTTGTGAAAGTTTTTTGTCTTATTGCTTTGTTTCTGAAGAGCACATTAAAGTTTTAGAAAAGGGTCATGTTCCGTCATTCATACAGCATGTGTTTCTTACAACTTTGAACAGTGTAGCCCCACTTAAACTAAAAAGATTTTAAGATAAAAGACCAAATTCCATGATATAATGAACAACTCATTCAAGATACAATGAATACCATTAACTTACAAAGTAACTCTGCTGCTTAACTGTGAATGAACCTGTGAATCTGATTCAGCAATGATTTTATGAATTTCTTAACTGATAAAAGACTTAACTCACAGCTGTATGTCATCACTCTGACGCGTGGTCACCTTTTTTGATTGTCGACAGAGGATGACCGATTCTTCAGTACTGATATCTATGTATTAGCTGTCTGGTTTGTTTACTGTGTTCTAGGACTCGTGATTTGAGCAGAGTTCTCCAGTCACCATGTCGCAGCTGATCACCAATGTCCCCGACACTGACATGCCTCCTCTGCTTGCCACGTCCCATCACTGCTTCTCTGACCCGAAGCGCTATTACGCTATGCCGAAGCGGGAATCCTGCCGCTTTACTCATGCAGTGCTCTCTCCATTTCCCCATCCACCTAAATTCCAGTGAGATTGATAAAAATCGGGCTGGTTATCTCCCGCCTGACCAGCAGTGTGTGCAAGTGGGCAAAAGCCACCTGTGAGGCTTGGGGCCCGTTTGTGCTCCCACTATGACAAGTATCCAGGTCGGTTTCAGCAATCGCTATGGAGTTCCGGACACTGGTAGGTCGGAGTTGGTGGATCAGTCCTGACGGTAATGTTCTGGAATGGTCAGTGCAGCAATATCCAGTGCAAGATCACTGGACGTGACATCAGTGCTTCACTGGACGAACTCATTTGCCTGGCAGTTCTGATGGAGTAACACCTTGCCACAGTTCCTACGGCATGCGCATCCATCACCATCCCCTGGTTCGAGCTCGGTTCTCCAATTGGACAGCAATAGGGCAGAAATGCAGCTGGGCCACTCAAGGCTTCCCAGACAGGAGCGGCAGAGACGCATGCAGCAGGGAATCTATGTATTGTGGTAGCACCCCCCACATCATCAAGCAGTGCAGAGTAAGACCCAGACAGTGCGTGCCTCCACCACCAGCGTTCCACACACAGCATTTCAGTTAGACTCTCTGATTCTCCACTACACCGTTCTTTGAGTCTGCGATCACTAATCTTGTTCAAGAACAGATCGATTCCGGCAACCGCCATAGTTGATTCCGGAGCTGATGGTAATTTTGTCATAGGTAGGGAAAATCAGTGAAGAACCTCGAGTCCCTCATCCAAGTCTGGGCAGTCCACTCCCCTCAGGAACCATAACTAGTACCACATCCAGGTTATGGCTAAAGTCATGCTACTTTGAACGTGTTGAACGGCTGTCTTTTCTCCATCTGTTTTCTCCGTCTGTTTCCATCATTTTAAGTTTTCCTTGGCTTCGGCGGCATGACTCCATGATTTCCTGGTCACGGTTTCAGGTCCTGGCATGGTCATCCAGCTGTCCAGCCCATCTTTCAATCACACGTGTCTTCAAAAGTCCCGCTTCCTTCTCAGGTACCAAAAAATTATCACCACGTCAGGTCATTATTAATATCGAGTCATGTTCTTTGGCCAACACTCTGCTGTCTTTCAGGCCTTCATTAGAAATGTGCTGCGGGAGTTCCTAAATGACGTTTTTGGATAGGATGATGGGATTCATCATAGCACTGCTCTTCGAAACGTCTACCTATTCAGATTTATGATCCTGGGATTTTTGCTGATTGGATTATGCATGGCCCTGGTGTATTCCAAAGTTAAGAGAGTTGGGTCAGTTGTCAATAGCCCCAAGAATCTGCCCAACATTTCGGCTTCCTTATCAGCTCGTCCTTGAACACGAGCTGCTTATTCCTCCAGAAGAAACTATGTTTTGTGTTGTTATGGTTTCCTGATCTGCTCTGCCCTGTCTCTCCTATGGCCTACTCCTTCTTTCTGCACCCTTTGGACATGTCTTCTACAGCTTCACGGCCATGTCTTTATGTCTGTATTTGCTTGTGTGCTAAAAGGTGTTGTTTTTTTTTTCCGAGCCCTCTTTTTTTTCCTACCTACTTCTAACTCACGGTGGTGGCACGACCTATTGCAGCGGCTCCCTCTGTCTCTGTTTATGGGGAGGAGAAACATATTTTGGTTCTCTGTATGTCCATGATATGCAGTGGAATTGACAATAAAGTATCCTTGTAATCCCAAGAAATTGCTTTGGAGTGCAGAGATGGATTAGGCATTTAACACCCTTAAAAGGAAATTTACCAACTGTTCTTACCCATCCGAATCCAGAGCTCCAATTTATTGTTGAAGTGGATGCTGCTTGCATTGGTGCAGGGGTGGTTCTGTCCCAATTAGTGAAGGGATTAGCTCGTGCAGGCCCTATCTCATATTTCTCATGCCAGTTCAAAGCAGCAGAGTGTAATTATGGGATAGGAGACTTGCAATAAAACTAGCCTTGGAGGAGAGGCTACACTGGCTAATGGGGGCCACTTACCCTGGTACTCATACTCACAAAAATACCACAAATTTTGAATAAGTTAAGGGAGCATGCCAGCTTAATGCCCACCAGGCCAGATGGGCCTTATTCTTTAACCAGTTTGATTTACATACCTCGTTTCGTCCTGGCCCTAAGAACAGCATTGCCGACTCACTGTCCTGTCTCCACTATTTCCACTCACAAGTTTGTAGGTCACATCCAATGGGAGATTGACCAACAGATCCAGAGAGCACTGGGCAACAATCACCTCCCACAAGGGTGTCCTGAGGGTGCTACTTATGTCCCTCTACAATATTGGGCTACTCAAGTATTGGTGGGAGACTTTACAGACCGATGTGCAAGACTATGTGTGTTCTTGCTCCACCTGAGCAGCCTGTAAGACTCCTCGGGAGCTTCGTGCTGGTAATCTTTATCTCTCTCCGGCTGGAGAGACCGTAATTTAACATCAAACTCGACTACGGGTCTGCCTCAGTCAAATGGTTAGACGGCTATCCTGTCAGTCATCTACCGCTTTTCTCGGGCAGTTAAACTGTTGGCATTCTGTGAGAAATTGTGGACCGCCATCAGTCCCATCTGGGGTTTTCACCCACAGAACAGTTCCCGTGAGCAATCGCACCAGGAACTAAACAAATTCCTACCGATCTATGTCCATCGTAATCCGTCTATTTGATCCCGCTACCTCGCTTAGCAGAGATTGTCACTTGTACACTGGCATCTCTCCATTCCAATGTGTCTTTGGGAACCAACCACTCTTTGCCCATGGGACAGGTCCGACACAGAGGCGCCGGCAGTCGATGCCCGGTTTCGGCGTAGTGAGGACGTATAGGCCGAAATCCACTGGTATAATAGCTTAGTAATTCGGTGGTATAAACAGTTTGCCAATTGTGCCGAAGTCCTGCACATAACTTTATGGTAGGGGACATGGTGTGGCTTAATACCTGAGACCTAGGGGCCTAGGTTTCTATGTCCATTTCATATCGTCCCCAGTCCACAAGAGTCCAACTGGGGGGAGATTCGACCAATGGTAATGTGTCCAACATTTACTCAGTTGCCTCTCTGTTGAACTCTTGTCAGCACAGGTGTAAGTTGTAGTATCTGTGGATTGGGAAGGGTTTGGTCTTGAGGCCCTCTCCTCAGGGTGTCTAGGACATCCTGGACAAGAGTCTCATCAGGAAATCTCATTGCAATCTCCTTGATTGTCCTGTTTCACACCCCAGGGGTCGGCTGCCATGGCAAGGCAACGCTCCAGCTCACAGCAAGGGGCTCCCCCATTTTAAATGCCTTTTTCAAGATGGAGTAATGTCACACACATGCACAGCCTCCGCTCCTCCTAATATGGGTTCTTCCACTTACCATTCTCTCACAGAGACCTGGATTAGGGCCAATGAATACCTAGCATTAAATGATGCCTCTCCACCTGGTTATACTTATGCTCATAAACCACGTCTTAGTGGACGAGGAGGTGGAGTGGCTACGATCTATAAAGAAAACACAAATGTAACACTTAATAATAAGTATGAGTCAAAATCCTTCGAAGCGCTTGTACTCAACATAAGCAGTTCATCTTCATTGAAGAATAAATCCAATCTAATGCAACTTATTACCATATACCGCCCTCCCGGCCCATATTCAGAGTTTATTAAAGAATTTGGTGAATTTCTCTCTAACATAGTAATCTCATCAGACAAGGCCTTAATAGTTGGTGACTTCAATGTTCACTTTGAAAACCCACTAGACTCATTTAAATTAGCCTTTGACTCCATCGTAGATTCCATGGGCATTACTCAAAGTGTAGTTGGTAAAACACATCGCTGTAAACATACATTAGACTTAGTTTTATCACATGGTATTAACATTAATAATTTAACTATTGTTCCACTATGTGAGGTCATCTCCAATCACTATTTGATAACCTACGATTTAGAAATTGATACTGATCCAGTCATTAAACCGCGATATGACATGAAGCGTACAATCATCCCCTCTACTGCTGTGTCATTCCTACAACATTTAAAACATTAATTAAACATTAGACTAGCATCAGGACCCGATGAACTTGAAAACACAGGGGATTACCTTAAACACATGTTTTCTGCAACCTTAGACAGTGTGGCTCCACTTTAACAAAAAGGATTAAAGATAAAAGACTCGTTCCATGGTTTAATGATCAAACACGCGCCCTAAAACAAGCCACTAGAACCATGGAGTGTAAATGGAGACAAACTAAATTAGAGGTATTTAGGGTTGCATGGAAGGACAGTATGACTAAGTACAAACATGCACTCAATGCAGCGAAGACTAAATATTATTCTGAATTAATAGAGAACAACAAAAACAACCAAAGATTCCTCTTTAGTACCATTGCCAAATTAACTCGAAGTGCTACTGAATCAGATTCACAGATTCACTCACAGTTCAGCAGCAATGATTTCATGAATTTCTTTAGTGATAAAATTGAAAACATAAGACGTAAATCATCTAATGCATTGTGTAGCGTAACCAATAATCAACCCTCAATGATTTCTGAAAAATCTAGTGGTAGAGAAAATAATATAGTACAAGAGTTAAATACCTTTAACCCCATATCTAAAAAAGAGCTTGTCTCATTAATCACACAATCAAAGACAACATCCTGTATGTTAGACCCAATACCTACAAACCTGCTTAAAGACCTCCTACCAAATATTACGGAGCCTTTTATAAACATTATAAATTCATCACTTAAAATAGGCTATGTCCCCAAAAATCTGAAGTGTGCAGTCATTAAACCATTACTTAAAAAACCTAATTTAGATCCTCTAATACTGTCCAACTATAGACCAATATCAAACCTTCCTTTTGTCTCTAAAATCCTAGAAAAAATAGTGTTCAACCAGCTATATCGCCATCTTCTAGCTAATAACGTTCATGAAGTTTTTCAGTCAGGTTTTAGGTCTCACCATAGCACTGTGACAGCCTTAATTAAAGTTGTTAATGTCCTCGGATAATAACCAAATCTCTTTTCTTGTATTATTAGATCTTAGTGCAGCCTTTGACACTATAGACCATAACATCTTAGTTGATAGATTAGAAAACATTGTGGGTGTTACAGGATCTGCACTCCAGTGGTTTAAATCCTACCTGACAGATCGATATCAATTCACCTGTGTTAACAACCAATATTCTGATCTTGCTAAAGTTAAATATGGTGTCCCACAAGGGTCAGTTCTGGGTCCACTCCTATTTGCATTATATATGCCTTCCATTGGGATCAATTATTCGTAAACATGGAATCTGTTTCCACTCATATGCAGATGATACACAGTTATATGTTTCAGCTAACCCTAATGATGGTTGTTCAGTCACTAAGCTCGAGGACTGCATCCAAGATATTAAAATATGGATGTCAAAAAACTTCCTACTGCTAAATTCTGATAAAACAGAGTTTCTGATAGTTGGACCCAAGGACAAAATTAACAAAGCTTCTAACACTATGTTAAACCTTGATAACTCTTTGATTAGACCCAGTTCATCTGTAAATAATCTCGGTGTCATTATTGATTCAGATCTCTCCTTTACAAAGCACATTAGCAATATCACTAGAATTGCATTTTTTCACCTTCGTAACATTTCGAAGCTACGAAATATCCTCTCCCTCCAAGATGCAGAAAAACTAATTCATGCTTTTATTACCTCAAGGTTAGATTATTGTAATTCACTTCTGACAGGATGTTCTAATAAATCATTACATAAATTACAACTTGTGCAGAATGCTGCAGCTAGAGTTTTAACAAAAACCAGAAAGTTTGATCATATAACTCCTGTGTTATCAAACTTGCACTGGCTACCAGTTAAGTTTCGTATCGAGTACAAAATTTTATTAATAACATATAAAATTCTACATAATCAGGCTCCACAGTATCTGAGTGAGCTGATTCAATTGTACCAGCCGACACGTGAGCTCCGATCTCAAGGTGCTGGCTTACTCTTAGCTCCTAGAATAAATAAAATTACTGCTGGTGGAAGAGCGTTCTCCCACAAGGCTCCTCAACTTTGGAATAGCCTTCCAGTTACTGTTCGTGATTCTGAATCACTATTAATCTTTAAAAATAAATTAAAAACACATTTATTTAATCTTGCGTTTAACTAATCCCCTGTAGATAAAGATTTAGATCTCAGACTTGGCTGTGTTGGGGGGTAATCTCTGATCAGTGTATGCTGGCATTTCACCTCTTCACCCACCTCATCATTAATGGGGGGGAGTGGCACTGGAATGATGCTGCGCCATCTCAACTATGTAGAGTCTGCAGTATCTGCCTCTTTTAGTTATGCTGCTCTAGTCAGTGATGCCGGAGTCACATGCTGCACTGTGTCAATTAATTACTTATTAATTAAATGCCGTGCTTTATTATTAGCTCTAACTCCCTTCCTTTGTCTGTTTCTTTTGAGGTGTCCCCCGGCTTCCTGGAGATCCATGGCTCTGCTTACGAATACTGTATGGATCCTGACAAGGCGGTCCTGCAGGACGCCCCCTAATGGACTCACATATAGTTTTCTAGTTGTTAGTTTTTCCATTTGTTTAGTATCTGGACATGGCTGTTCTACACTGTTGTTGCGGCCCGGCCGCTCAAGGAGGATGAGTCCCCCATTGAGTCTTGGTCCTCCCAAGGTTTCTTCCTTAAATAACAACATAAAAGGGAGTTTTTTCTTGCCACTGTCGCTTCGGCTTGCTCTTTGGGGGTTTAAAGGCTTTTCATTCTGTAAAGCTGCTTTGTGACAATGTACTGTTGTAAAAAGCGCTATATAAATAAATTACTTGACTTGACTTGACCATTCCACATCCCCAGATCATTAGGTGAAGCTGTGTATCATCACTAATCAATCATTAAGCCGGCTTTTCTCTTTTGTAGCGCTGAGATTTTTGGTTGCCAACAGAGTACAACCCATGTCCAGTCTTTCAGTGCTCATATCCACGTATAAGCTGTCTGGTTTGTTTACTGTGTTCTAGGACTCGCCACAAGTGGATTCATGATTTGTACCTGGTTCCCAGATTCTCTCATTCCAGTTTGTTGTTTCACTTTGTTTTCAAGGTTCTGGAAGACGCAATCGACTGGATGACGTCGGCTTGCCGTCTTTTCTTTTGATTGACTATAACGCTTCTCTTGGTTCCTCCGTTTGCATGACAGTATGACATAATGAATTAAATGCCCAATTATTTAACATTCTCTCATTTCCTGAAGCTACTCGTAGTGTATTTAAACCACTTACAAACAACATGGTGTGAAATTTTGCACATGAACGCATGGTCATTTTGCTTCAGGTTTCAATAATCTAATAATGAGCTTTAAAGGTTATAAACATTTGAAAATAGTGCTGTAAAATGTGAAGTGGAACTAATGCAGTATTGTTTATCTAGAAGTTTCATTATCACACAAAAGAACCAAATCTTTAAACGCAAGCCAGCCATGACTTACCTGACTTCCAAACAACTGCAAGAAATAAAATGGCAGAATTTTTTTTGTGTGTGTCTGACAGAAACAGGCTTCCATAATAACCATCTCTTTTCTTGTCTTATTAGATCTTAGTGCAGATATTGACACCAGAGGCACTCTGGGCATTACAGGATCTGTACTCAAGTGGTTTAAATCCTCTCTGACACATGAATTAAAGTGTAACTTTCATATATATATATATATATATATATATATATATATATATATATATATATATATATATATATATATATATACTCACTCTATATAGAGCAACTTGGAGAACTCAATTGACTTGATCCATGTTTTTGGACTGTGGGTGGAAACCGGAGAACCCGGAGGAAACCCACACAGACACAGTGAGAACATGGAAATTCCACCCAGATTGTGATTCAGACCGGGAATCCCTTGCGCTTGATCCCTTGAGTATATATACAGTATATATATATATATATATATATATATATATATATATATATACACACACGCAGTAATTTAATTATTAATTATTATTTTATAATAATTATTATTAATTTAATTATTTTTTTTTTTATTATTATTTTAATGTAGGCCTGACACTGAGGTTATCTTTATTAAGAATGCAAATTTATTTTAGACCTGAAGAAATGTTTTTGTGTTCCTGCTGTTGAAATGGTCGAGTCGCTGAAGAATTTGTCCCTCCACACATGTTGAACATCTAAACATCATGTGCTGCTCTGCTTTGTTTTCCTGGATTGCATGGACAAGCTCTCTTAACTTCCACAGCACACGTCCTGTACAATAAGAAGTTCATTACATCATAATAAAAAGAAAATTATTCATGCAAAGTGTTTGCACTAGGCCTGAAGGGAGGACAATTTTAAAGATATTTGTATGCATAAATTAAACTGAATTTGAAATATTAAAATCTTTTCTAGCCATTTCAGGTATGCTTCTTTGTATATAATTAAAAAGTGGATAAATGTTATAAATAAATGATAAAAGTGAATAAATATTTTATTTCATTTTCGTTATTTCTCATAATTATATATACCCAATTATTAGTATCAATGTTTAAAATTAAAATGCTTATTAAAGTGCATAGGTTTGCACTAATTCAGTAATGAAAAAAGTACTGTTATAATTTATTTAGCCATTCAGTAGTTTTAAGTCCTTATTAGAGCCAGGAGGATACTAAGCCTTTTTCAGGGCTCAATGGACTAATAACAGTAAACAAATTGTCAAACACTTTCTAACACTGCATAAACAACTATCATGTATCCATTGCAGATGTACAGTTATTTTGTTCAATTTATGTGCATAACATATCAGAGCATGTATATTGCAATAATCTCAAACATTTTCTTTCAAATAAAGCAGTACTTAGTAAATAATCTTTTCAACAACACCCTAATATTATATATATTTTGCAAGTACACAGTACATGCTAACATGGATCATTTTCTTCCTGTTACCTAAAAACAACACCAAGGTTTTCATATCACCAGATAATCCTGCACCATTTCTAATTTTAGGCTGATTAACCTATTTCAGTTAAAGAATTTTAAACACGATGAAATCTTACCTGATGTTGTAAAGTCAATAAAAAGTGTTATTGCCATCATATAAATCATAAACAGAGCCATTACGCTTGCCTTTGTCTTTTCCTCCCAGCTCAGCCAGACAATGCAAGTCTATTTATAGACTGGATTTCATACAATTAGCATAAATAGAAGATACAACAAGTAACGCTAACCTAAAACCAGGATGCTGAAATAAGCATATGATACCCTGGCAACTAATGGAACTACTCACATTACACACTGTAGCATACAAAAAAAATCGAGAATAAAGTAATAAGGAAAGTCAAAAGTCATGAGAAATGGGTAAAATGCTTAGTAGGCAAAAAACTCATTTAATGTAAGAATTTGATTATATCAGTAAATCAGGAACCTAAATAATTAACATTTATGTAATGATACACACATAGATTATCTAATAAAATCTTGTCTATTATTTAGAATCAGCAGAGAAATCAGTCCATGAAAAGGAGACAAGCTTTTGTTAGCTGAAATATGTTAATGTTGACTTTTTGTTTATAAGAATATAATTGTTAAAATATGAAGTTGATCAGGATCATAGTTACAAACTATTTGATTACATTCTTTTATAGTTTGGAGAAGGGCACTTCTTTGGGACTCTTCCTCTCTAGGGCTGCCTGGGCAGACTTGACAAGGTCTTGTGTCTGCAGCATACTCATGTTCCACGTAGCCTGGAAATAAAGAGAAAGTATTTTGCAAACATATTAACACTAATCCTTAAAACACATTTTTTAAATATTTTAAATAATATTAACACATTCTCCATAAAGAACAATGCATTTTCTATGAACTCTTCTGAAGACTTTAAAATTTTTGGCAAAATCATATTTTCTTAGAAAAAAATAAACATTACAAGTAAAATTAGTTATTGCTCATTTGTAATCAATCACACTTTAAAGAAAATGCACCACATAACAGTACCACAATTTCAAATGCCACAATATGTTCTATAGTGTAAAGACCATTTCAGAAGCAGAAAATTGTGCCATTTCTTGGTGTAATCATCAGACAAGTGAAACTGATTTTCTGATGTTTTGAGGCGCTTTTCCTTAGAAATATTTTTTTTCGGTGTTGTTTTGTTTTTTGTGTGAATGATCATGTGATTTAATAGTTGAGGAACTGTGTGCAGAGTAAAGTGTGTTTGCAAATAAGAGTATATAAAATGATTGAAATAACTCCCAGATTTCTAAACAGAAGGCATAAAATTATTTGGTTATTCAATTCTTAGGTTTTGTAACACCTAAACATACTTGTCTACTACAATTGTTTCTACAGTCTTAGGAACTTATTCAGAGCCTACTTGGTACGTTCTCTGAAAACTACAATGAACTTCAGGCAATTCTTTGTTTGCTTTTTCACTCCAGAAGAAAGATAAATTTCTACGAACTTTAATCATTCTTCAGTACTGTTGTGGCCATGCTGTAGCTAGTTGTTCAGTCTATCAAGTGCGATAACATTAGTCGTCATTTCTCTCACCATGTATTCCAGGCTCTCAGTCACGCTGTGGTCTCTAGAATACAGGAGATTGACTTTGGTTCCCTGAACAGCAACAGGACTCCGACCTGCAATCTCTCCAGCTATTTCCAGGGCTTGTGTCATCATAGTCTCTTTATCAGGAAACACACGACTGTAGACAAAAACAATGAATCAATCTTTTTATTGACAGCCTAACACCCTAGCTACCTCACCATATGCTGATGGGAGTGTTCTCATTGCCAATTTCATGGTTGCTGGAACAATTTAAAATGTGCCATGGTAAGGCTGGACATGACGCTCACAAACTCACGGAACCCAGTGGTCAAACTAATTGCTCGTTACAAGTAGGAAGTGGATTTCAGCGGCAGCCGTGAGAAAGGTTAAATCTGCCCTCTGCCACGGAGATATTGTCCACCATGTTTAACAAGGCAGAGAAAGACTCACCTGGAAAAAGGCAACTTCCAGCGAGCGCTGAATAATAGTAATAGACAAAGTAAAATGACTAAAGGGAGAAACCAGATGCTCCAAGACTATGGGACAAGCTCCTGGATGAGATGGGAGAGCATTAAGGGTAGAAAGCTTACCTGGAATGAGCTCTGGGTAATGGAAGCAAATATTCATCATCAGCTTCATCATCAGAGCCACGAATGGTGTTTTGCCTTTACCAGCAAAAGTTACATCTATGGCTTGGAGAAACCCTTACATGTTTCCTGTGCAAAGCTCCTGTAATGATCAAGCATGTCTTGTGACATCTGGAGAACCTCCATCATTTGTTGAGCAGGATAAAAAACAAATGTCAACCGCACATCACCCAATTTTAGCCCATTGAATAGAGCCAGAGATAGAAAGATGAAAGCAGATCTGGAACAATGGCTCATTTTCTCACGCTAAATTTTTAATAAAGGTTCAATAGCCGGACAGGTCAGACCAGGTCAGGCGCTGGAAAAAGTCATTTATACTATTTTTCACATAATACATTAATACATAATTTCTACATTTTTTCACATTACACCTGTAAACTCAAATGTATTATTGTATGTGATAGACCAACTGTTATGAGTCTGGTTCGGAGAGAACAGAGGAGACGTAGATGCAGAACAACTGTGGTTTATTGAACCAATCAAACAGCGGCGAGTACCAGGACTGGCAGTAAACCTGGTATCAAGCAGAAGAGATGAAAAGCACACAAACCAACACAAACACAAAATATAAACACCGGGGAATAGATTAAACAAAGAGAATGGGAAATAGCGTGAAAGGAGGAGCTAAATAGAATAGGAACAGGATAGAGGAGGTAAAGTGCTGGACGAGGCGGTAACCAGGGAGAACCGAGGATGGATGACGGGGAAGGAAACACACCGACGGGAACCTGGAACCGGGAGACAGAGAAGTGGTTAATCAAGAGATGGTTAAATGTGTTATGTACACCGACAGTGGAGAGGTTAGTAAGTAAAAGTGAGAATGTATTAGGAGTCTATACATAAATGATCCACCACATCCACCACAAAACGATCCACCACAGACAGGATGGTGGTGTTCCCTTCAGAGATGGGGAGGTCGGTGATGAAGTCAACCGCAATGTGGCTCCAGGGGCAGTGTGGGACGGGTAAGAGCTTGAGTTTTCCAGCAGGCAGTGAACAGGGGGACTTGGAGGCCGCACAGGTGGCGCACGAGGCGATGACCCTCTTGATATCGGCCCGATATCAGTACTTCTGCCGGATCTTGTCCATCGTGCGTTCCACCCCTGGATGACCCGAGCTGGTGTTAGTGTGCACCCAGGAGATGAGTTGCTGCCGAAACTGCAGAGGAATTTAGATCTTGCTGGGGGGGGATCTTCAATCTACTGGGTAGGGGTTCCCTCTGGTTCATCTCCTGAATATCACCGTCCAGCTACCAGGAGTCTGTGCGAATACACTGGGTGGAAGAATGGATTTGACAGGGGGATTTACGGGAGAGGATGTCCGCTTTAGCATTTTCCTTGCCCAAGGAAGAACAAGGACCACCGGGCTTGTCGGGCATTGAGGCGACACGCGGACTTCAAGAACTCCAGATTTCGGTGGTCCGTGATGACCTGAACGGGGAACTTGGCACCCATCAGCCAGTGTCTCCACTCCTCGAAGGCGAGTTTTATGGCGAGGAGTTCTCAGTCACCCACATGGTAGTTTTGTTTGGCGGGCGTGAGTTTTCTTGAAAAGTATGCGATACGGTGAAGTCTCGGAGGTTAGCCTTGTTGTTGGGAGAGGATGCCGCCGACACCCAGAGATGAAGCGTCCACCTCAACGACAAACGGAGACTCAGGATCCGGGTGGGCGAGCACCGGGGCCGTGGTGAATGCCCTTTTGAGTCTCCCGAACGCTGCTTCGGCCTTCTCCGACCACGTAAGTTTCTTCAGTTTGCCCCTTAGTAGACTGGTGAGGGGAAGTACAGTCTGATTAAATGATCTGATGAATCGGGGAAGAAATGAGCAAATCCCAAGACACTTTGGAGTTCATACTCACGGTGTGGGGGAAGACGGCAGGCGTGACCCTTGCTGAACACTGTGGCGAGGTCCTGGAACTCAGGAGGGACGTTAGCTGGTAGACCCTCTGCAGTGGACTTGGTAGCTGCCAACGTCTGTACCTTGCTAGGCGATGTCAGACAGTGGGAGTGGCAGCGCGGTGATCAGGCCAGGATATCCAGGGGGACCCAGGTCAAGGAAGGATTGTGGTCTCGCAGCCACGGTTGACCTAGGATGACGGGAGATGGTGGCGGACATGAAGAAGCTCCGCCACTCCCTGTGGAGCATCCCTAGGCGTAGGGAGATGGGGGCAGTGCGGTGGGTGATGCTCCCCACGTTCCTGCCGTTGACACCCTATATCTTCAGCAGCATCTTGATGGGAACCGTGGGCACCCGGAGCTTCCACACCAGTTTCTCGTCAATGAAGTCCCCCTCCGAACCTGAGTCAATCAATGCCGCTACCGAGCACACATTACACTTGTGAGCGAGTTGGATGAAAATGCGCAAACTGACTTTATGGGTGGGCTGGAGTGTGCTCACCTGAGGGGGCTTTGGGCTTCTGGGGGAATCCATGGACCTCTTCTTCTCTCTAGGGGTCTCAGCCTGCCTCCCCGGCCTCACTGGGCACTCCGGACATTGGTGTCCCGTCTCTCCACAGTGGCGCCGGATCCGCTCTCTCCTTTGTCTCGCCGTGAGCCGAGATTATCCCATCTCCATGGCTTCCTGGTCAGGGGTGGTGGAGGGCTGGCTAGGAGGCGGATGGTGGACAATCGGCGTGTCGTGGAAGTCCAGCTGTATGGCTAGCTCGACGACCTCCTCCAGACTCATATGAAGGGAGCGGTAAACCAGTTCGCAGCGTGGGATGGAGACCAGCTTTGAACTGGGAGATGAGCGCTACGTCATTCCAACCGCTTGAGGCTGCCAGCGTGCAGAACTTGAGGGCGTACTCCGCTACAGTCTGTCTTCCTTGGTTGAGCCTGCGCAGCTCGTCCCCGGCTGAGACGCCATGTTGAGGGTGGTGGAATATGCTGCGAAACGCCGAGAGGCAGCGTTGGAGGTCGGAAACCTCGGGGCCGTTGGCCTGCCAGACGGCCATAGCCCAGGAAGATGCCACACCGGTGAGCCTGGAGACGAGGACGGCTATGCCGTTGCAGTCCGGGATGGGCGGTCTGCTGGTGAGGAATAGAGAGAATTTTAATAGAAACTCCTCACAGCTCTCAGGGTCCCCTGAATAAAGTGGCGGTTCAGGGATTGGAATCATCATTGCAGGTGGTGCAGGTGGTGTGGTGCGGGTGCCGCACTGGCTGTGGCTGTCGGAGGGACCATCGCAGCCCCCACTGCGAGGTTCTGGACCTGCTGGGTGAGAGTCTGGATCGCCTGACCCTGGACGTTGAGCTGTTGGAGCAGCCGCTGGATCAGTTGTTCCGCCGTCTCCATGGAGGCGAAGTATTCTGTTATGAGTCTGGTTCGGAGAGAACAGAGGAGACGTAGATGCAGAACAACTGTGGTTAATTAACTAAAACTAAGGGAAGGAGGGAAAGGACGGGGACGAGGGAAAGAGAGAGAGGGAGGACGAGAGGTCGGTAGAAGCGGGGGACAGAGAGAGAGGAACACGCTACTACTAAACACACTCGAAATCGCACTCACCCAACGGAGACCAAAACACGGAAGTACACAAAGAAAGACTGCAGAGAATATCACTCGGATAACGCTCGGTACAACGTGGAACGACAAATACTTTGTGCCCGACCAGCGAAACGGAAAGCCTTATAAAGGAAAGAAAGAACCCGGAAACAATGAACCTCACCTGGTGCATGAAGAATGCGCGCTGATTAGTATGCAGGGCTAGGGGAACGCGCCGCAGCGCTGCGGTCTCTGACACCAACACATAGTAACAAACATTTTTAAAGTAAAATGAAAATGATACATGGTTTTGAAAATCTTTTATACTGCAAGGAACACCTTTCGCTGCATTTACAGCTGCAAGTCTTTTTGTCATATGTCTCATCCAGCTTTTCAAACTAAAGGCTGAAATGTATAACTATTCTTTTTTACAAAAGAGCTTAAGCGTTGACTGGGCCATTGTAACATGAATATGCTTTAATCTTTTTAAAGGCCATCCTCTCCAAAACTCAACCGTTTACTCTTAATCTTGATAATTCTGTTGTCTTGCCATACACTCAGTTTTAAAATCTGGGAGTTATTCTCAACAGCCATCTCTCTTTTAAAGCACACATTTCTAGCATCACACGATCTGCCCACTTTCACCTGAGAAACCTCCGATCCTCTTCAGCCGGTCAGCTCACTGCCCCTCCAGTCCACCTGTCCACTATGGGGCAAGAGCCTAAATGCAAGAGCATTTAGCCACTCTGCTTCATCTCTCTGGAACAACCTCCCTATCCAAATTCACAATATTGACTTATCAACCTTTAAATCCTGACTCAAAACCCACCTCTTTACAATTACATATCCCTAAATTTTCATTGCACATTTCTCTGTTCGTTGTTTTATGCGATAAGTGAATTAATGTATTTAAATCTGTTTGTCTGATTTTATTTTATCCCCTTTTATATTGTGTCCCTTTTAACCTTTGTAAGGTGTCCTTGAGTGCCCTGAAAGGCACCATTTATAAATAAAATGCATTATTATTATTATTATTATTATTATTATTATTATTATTATTAATCTAAACCAGGGTTTCTCAAATTTGGGTCACTGAGCCATTCTGGGAAAGTTGCAGACAGCTTGTAAAAAGTAAATGCAATGGATCAGATTTGGCATTTGTCTTTGTTTTCGACAGTTGCTTCAGATTTACGGCATGATCACGTGACGACACTTCTCATTGTACTCGTTAAATTTCTGTTCTTTTAGCTCAATTATGGGACCAAAAAAACAGCACAGCCCATCGAAAGAATAAGAGCAAAAACACAAAAGGAATTCATCAAAAAATATGAGAGCGATAAAAAGGTTAATGTAGCAAAGGGCCTTAATACGCTTACAAAACAGAGATTGAAGATGTTCAAAAGTTATTATTAATTAAAATAAAAAAACATATGGTGGGAAATATGAATGCCATTCTCTTAAATGTTCATTTACTATTTACATTAGTCTTTTAAATTCTTTTTTTTTGCTAAAAATAATATTAAAACTATAATTAATTTGTTCATCTCCTGTATTAAACACTACATTTATTTTCCATAAAATGTGTATTTATTATGGAGTCTCTATAATAAATGAACTGGATTTACATTAATTTAAATGGAAATAGGAGCTTGAGTTTCATTGATTATTTGCAGATGTATTAGCAATAAAAACAGAGGTTCCATTGAACACTAAAAAAAATCTTTATCTTAAAAAAAAAAAGAAAAAAGAAAAAGGAGACAGAGAGAGGTACTTGTCAGACTGCTCAGCATTCTCATTGCTATTAAATCCATAATTCCTATATGTCTATATGTCTTATATATATATGTCGAATATATATACACACACACACATTATTTATAGACAGAGACACAGTTACAAACAAACATAAGAGCATAGAGTACCAAATATTAAATAAATATATTTGTTGTAACTAACAAAACAATATCAAGAATAACAGTGTGTCACACTTGTCTTACTGTGGGCTAAGCACGGCTGCGAAAACGAAGCGCAGAGCCGCAGCGCTCTAACGCGCAGAAGGGAGCCAGGCACTCAGGTAGCAGGAACACGAATTTATTAATGGCGTACAGACACCAAACACACCAGGTACATAAACAAGTGGACATAATTAGGACGCGCACGGAAGACAAGGAACACCGGAAATAAATACATGAACACACCCCAGCACGTGCCCCAACACACCCAATGACACTACAGAGATAATTAGCTAACAACACACGGACAAGACAGCTAATTAACTAAACCATGACACAGAAACACAGAAACCGAAAAACACCAGACCCAAAAAACAGAAAAACAGGTGCCCTAGGCACCCATTACACAGTGATACAATTGTGCCTCTATTTTTAATTACTGCAAAAAGGAAAAGAGAAGACAAAAAAGAGGGTTGAGGAAGAGAAAAAAAAAAGGAGGTGCTCAATCAATAAATAAAGAGGACATTTTTAATATGAAAAAAAAGGGTGCCATTTGCAATGAAATTAGCTAATACAACCGTTGGGAGTTGCCAGAATCTTTTCCATTTTTAGTGCCTGTAAAACTTCCGCAAGTTAAAGTTGAGATTAGAGGATTGGGAAATTTCCACAGATAAAGGATACAACATTCATTCATTCATTCTCTCCCGCTTTATCCTCTATTAGGGTCGTGGTGGGGTTCCCCATGCCGATCCAGGGGAGAACACCAATCCATCGCTGGGCACACACTCACTCACACAGACACACTCTATATGGCGCAATTTTGAGAATTAAATTGACTTGATCCATGTTTTTGGACTGTGGGGGGAGAACAAGGAAACTCCACCCAGAACCGGGAATCCCTAGCGCTGAGAGGCGAACGTGCTAACCACTAAGCCAGCGTGCCGCAGGACACATCTTGCCATTAATGAGGTAAAAGCAAGCAAACATGACAGCATGGCTAAAAAATGAGAGAGACCCAAGAAATATCCAAAAATGGCCAGGAAGGCATCCGGAAAAATATCTACAACAGTGACCTTAGGGAGGAAAACAAAATGGTTGGCCCAAAAAGCAGACAATGAGCGGCAAAAATAAGGGGAACCACCACATCTATTATAACAGTCAAGTTATAAAAATTTAGATAATTGTGATTTTGATTGATGCACTCTATGATGAACCTTAAATTGTAAAAATTGTCTGACACAGGGCACACAGTACATATGTTTTTTGTTGCCCTTCTCCATATGTCATCAGAAATACAGTGCATCCGGAAAGTATTCACAGCGTTTCACTTTTTTCCACATTTTCTTACGTTACAGAATTATTGCAAACTGTATTACATTAATCTCTTTTCTCAAAATTCTACACAAAATACCCCATTATGACCATGTGAAAAAAGTTTTCTTGAGAGTTTTGAAATTTTATTAAAAATAAAAAACTAAGAAATCACATAAGAAAATTTACATAAGTATTCACAGCCTTCGCCATGAAGCTCAAAATTGAGCTCAGGTGCATCCTATTTCCACTGATCATCCTTGAGATGTTCCAGTTGATTGGACATGATTTGGAAAGGCACACACCTGTCTATATAAGGTCCCACAGTTGACTGCATGTCAGAGGGCAAACACGAAGGATGACGTCAAAGGAATTGTCTGTAGACAAATCTGGGGAAGTAAATGGAAGAAGTTTGGAACCACCAGGACTCTTCCTAGAGCTGGCCGGCCGTCTAAATTAAGCGATCGGGGAAGAAGGGCCATGGTCAGAGAGGTGACCAAGTACCCGATGATTACTCTGTCAGAGCTCCAGCGTTCCTCCGTGGAGTGAGGAGAACCTTGCAGAGGGACAACTATCTCTGCAGCAATCCACCAATCAGGCCTGTATGGCAGACTGGCCAGGCAAAAGCCACTGCTTATTAAACGGCACAAGGCAGCCTGTTTGGAATTTGCCAAAAGGCACCTGAAGGACTCTCAAACCATGAGAAAAAAAATTCTCTGGTCTGATGAGACAAATATTGAACTATTTGGTGTGAATGCCAGGCGTCATGTTTGGAGGAAACCAGGCACTGCTCATCACGAGGCCAATACCATCCCTACAGTCAAGCATGGATGTTTTTCAGCAGCAGGAACTGGCAGACTAGTCAGGATAGAGGCCAAGATGAATGCAGCAATGTACAGAGACATCTTGGATGAAAACTTGCTCCAGAGCGCTCTTGACCTCAGGCTGGGGCAACGGTTCGTTTTTCAGCAGGACAACGACCTGAAGCACACAGCCAAGATCTCAAAGGAGTGGCTTCAGGACCACTCTGTGAATGTTCTGGAGTGGCCCAGCCAGAGCCCAGACTTGAATCCGATTGAACATCTTTGGAGAGATCTGAAAATGGCTGTGCACACACATCTCCCATCCAACCTGATGGAGCTTCAAAGGTACTGCAAAGAAGAATGGGCAAAACTGCCTAAAGATAGGTGTGCTAAGCTTGTGGCATCATATTGAAAAAGACTTGAGGCTGTAGTTGCTGCCAAAGGTGGTTCTACAAAGTATTAAGCAAAGGCTGTGAATACTTATGTAAATATGATTTCTTTGTTTTTTAATTTTAATAAATTTTCAAAACTCTCAAGAAAACTTTTTTCACATGGTCATAATGGGGTATTTTGTGTAGAATTTTGAGGAAAGAGATTAATTTAATACAATTTGAAATAAGGCTGTAACGTAACAAAATGTGGAAAAAGTGAAGAGTTGTGAATACTTTCCGGATGCACTGTATTAGCCCCTACTCTACCCACGCACGCCTAGTCTTAAGGAACATGAAAAAGTGCTATGAGCTGTGAGTATATTAAAGAAATAAGAAATTTCTGAAAGGGGTTCAAATTAAATAACAATTTCCAAGGTTGGGATACAGATAGATTGAATGTTGTATGAAGGGAAAAATGTGGACAGGCAATGCCTGAGCTACAAACAATGAAAAAAAAATGTGACTAGCGGACGAGCAATCCAATATACACCATAATATATCAGGGACCTTGAGCCAAAAAGGAATTCTATGAATATGTACTGACCAATTGTAAAATAGGAAATGTGGGAGAGAGAGTCCACCAGATCTAAAACTTATATATATGATAAACGAATTCTGGGTGAACTGCCACTCCAAATTAAAGTTGGAAATCACTCTATCTGATTCTGAAAAAAAAATTGGAGTGAATCACTGGAACAAATTTTTTTTAATAAAAACATAAACTTAGGTAAAATATTCATTTTCACAAAATCAATCCTAGCAATTATGGACAGTGGAAGAGATTCCCTTTAATTTAGATGGGATCAAAGAAGATAAAAATTAGTTTGGACTGTGGCTTCTAGTGAATCAGTGATAAAAAATAACCCCAAATATTTAAACCCACCATCCATGACGCGAAAAGGAATATTCGTTTTAACCATTAGTTTAGCTAATGAATTCATAGGATAACAAATACTCTTCTGAAGGTTCATCTTATAACCAGAGAAGGACACAAAACCTGTGTTCACTTAAATAATCAGCATAAAGAGAAACCCCCACACAATTAATACCTTGAAACTGCGGTAGCATTTTCAGTGCCACAGAGAGGGGCTAAATGGCCAAAGCAAACAACAAAGGGGATAAAGGAAATTGAATGTTATTGGTACGAACAAAGGCATGTGAAACACTATATAATAGTTACACCCAGGAAATAAACTTAGGTCCAAATCCAAATCTAAGTAAAACCTCAAACAGGTATGGCCACTCCCTATCGAAAGCTTTCTCTGCGTCCATTGATATAACCATCTCTGGGTGAATCACAGAGTCATCCATAGAGATCACATTAAGTAATGTTTGAACATTAGAAAATAGATAATGGCCTTTAATAAATCCATTCTGATCTGACAAAATAATATGAAGAAGGGCATAATTCAACCACAAATTCACTTCACTTCTGAAAGGATGTTCTAATAAATCATTACATAAATTACAACTTGTGCCAAATGCTGCAGCTAGAGTTTTAACTAAAACCAGAAAGTTTGATCATATCAGTCCTGTGTTATCAAACTTGCACTGAAATTCTACATAATCAGGTTCCACAGTATCTGAGTGAGCTGATTCAATTGTACAAGCCAACACGTGAGCTCCGATCTCAAGGTGCTGGTTTACTCTTAGCTCCTAGAATAAATAAAATTACTGCTGGTGGAAGAGCGTTCTCCCACAAGGCTCCTCAACTTTGGAATAGCCTTCCAGTTACTGTTCGTGATTCTGAATCACTATTAATCTTTAAAAATAAATTAAAAACATTTATTTAATCTTGTGTTTAATTAATCCCCTGTAGACCCCCCTGTAATCCCCTGCCTCTTTTAGTTATGCTGCTCTAGTCAGTGATGCTGGAGTCACATGCTGCACTGTGTCAATCAATCACTTATTAATTAAATGCTGTGCTTTATTATTAGCTCTAACTGCCTTCCTTGTATGTTTCTTTTGAGGTGTGACCGGCTTCCTGGAGATCTTCATCCATGGCTCTGCTGACGAATACCGGATGGAACCTGAATATTAATTGGACTGGCAGGACCGCCTTAATGGACTCACATATAGTTTTCCACTTGTTAAATATCTGTACATGGCTGTCCTACACTGTTGTTGCTGCCTGGCCTGCTCAAGGAGGATGAGTCCCCCACTGAGTCTTGGTCCTCCCAAGGTTTCTTCTTTAAATAACAACATAAAAGGGAGTTTTTTTCCTTGCCGCCGTCGCTTCGGCTTGCTCTTTGGGGGTTTAAAGGCTTTTCATTCTGTAAAGCTGCTTGTGACAATGTACTGTTGTAAAAAGCGCTATATAAATAAATAAATTGAACTTGAACAAAGCTAATAATTTGGCTAAATTTTATAGTCAACTTTGAGCAGTGATAGTGGTCGAAAAGAAGAACAAAGTAATGGGTCCTTATCCTTCTAGAACTAGATGCCTCAGAGAGAGTAAAAGGGAGTACATCAATGAACAAAGTCTTACTATAAACTTGTAAAGGAATGGGGGCAAGTTTGGAATCAAGTTTTACAAAAATCAGTGGGAAATCCATCTGGACCAGGGGCCCTTCCAGACTGCATTTTAGAAATAGCTGTAAGTATTTCATCCAGATCAATAGAATCATCCAATGTATTCATTGCAACACCTCCATTTATTGACTTGGATATGTACAACTTTTTATTCAAGGATTCCCAATTGATACGGGAATCCCTAGCTCTGAAATGCGAACGTGCCGCCCCAAAATAGAACCACAAAGCCACCGTGCCGCCCCAAAATAGAAATATAAAATATAAATATAGCATCATATGTAATGAGAAATGTAGCAGAAACTATGTATATGAGTGTAAACAGTAGCAAGATATGTAAACTTTGTAGCATGAGGCAGCTGATGAATTGTTTTGTAATGAATGATAAGGTGACCAGTTAGGGAAAGTGTTGTGGTGTATAAAGTGTCCATGAACATATGTTATTTTTTGTTAGGTGGAGTTTGTGAGTCCCACTGCTTCTGCTATGAAGCTGTTCCTTAGTCTGGTTGTTCTACACTTGATGATCCACAGTCTCCTGCTTGAGAGGAGCGGAACAAAAAGTGGGTGAGAGGAGCGGAACAAAAAGATGCAGGCCCTTTTCCTGCATCTGGAGGTATAAATGTCTGTGGTGGTGGGGAGAGTGACTACAATAGTCCTGTGTAGCCTTCATCACCCTCTACAGAGCTTTCCTCTCTGCAAATGAGCAGCTTCGGTGCCACACATTGATGCAGGAGTACAGGACGCTCTCCACCAGACATCAGCAGAAGGAGATGAGGATGGAGCTCCCGAGTTGGCTATTCTCAGCCGTCTGAGGAAATAGAGCCGCTGGTGTGCCTTCCAGCCCAAATTGGAAGTGTTGTCGCTCTGGAAGGTGTACCTTTAGCTGGAGACTACATCCACCATATAGGGAGGGTGGGCATGTTGGCCCTTTCTGAAGTCTACAATCATCTCTATAACTGCCTACTGTAACAGGTGCCTAGGGCACCTGTCACCTGTTCTGTGTTTCCTTTTGTTCTTTTGAGTTAATTAACGTTCATTTTTTTTTTCATTTAGTTAATTAACTCCTTCTTGTTATTGGTTTTTTGGTGCACGTGATGGGAAGTGTTTATATATTTATTTCCGGTGTTCCTCGTCGTCCGTGCGCGTCTTAAGTTTCATGTCCACTCGTTTTATGTACCGGTGTATTTGGTGTCACTACACCTTAATAAATTGTGTTCCTGCTACCTGCGTGCCTGGCTCCCTTCTGCGGCTCTGTGCTTCATTTGCGCATCCGCGCTTAGCCCACGGTAGATGAGTGTGACGGAAAGACGCGCCATTCGTTTGGGAAGTCCAGAGCCCAGGTAGGCTTTTCTTAAATTTTTCTTTGGGGGGGCCGTATAGCCTCGTACTCGCGGCGCGCTCCGACGTGTCTGCGAGTGCGCCGTTATGCAGAGCCCTCCGTCCTGGAGCCGGGGGAGCGGCTCGAACAGTGTGATGTCAGAGTATGGCGACTCCGATGATGAGTGGTTGTGGAGGTATGGCTATGAGGCGCTTTGTGCGGAGGAGGGCCTTGACCTGGTCGAGGTGTCCGATGATGAGGCGGGCGACTCATACCTGTATGGGCATATTCGGCCCATACGCACCCTCCTCAACTCTCAGGAGTTCTGGACAGACGCTCCGGTCCAGCTTGTTAAACCCCCCGTGGCGAAATCCAGACGCAGAGTGCACCGGCGTGTCTGGATCGGATCTGGATTGCGCTGCGAGGGGGCGGTACCGGAGCCGGCGCTCGAGGGGGTAAATGTGGATACATGTGGCGTGAGCGTGGTGTCTCGTCTGTCTCGTGTGTCCAGTCCATCTTCCCGGTGTCAGATATGTCCGTGTCTTTGTGTTTGGGCATTGCGGTGGGGGTGTACCTCTACTGTGTGCAGGATGGCGATCCCGAGGTGGAGGTCCACCCAGCGTGTGTGCCGGCCGAGGTCCGCCCAGCGTGTGTGCCCGCCGAGGTCTGCCCAGCGTGCGTGCCCGCCAAGGTCCTGCCAGCATGCGTGCCCGCCAAGGTCCTGCCAGCGTGCGAACCCGCCAAAGTCCTGCCAGCGTGCGTGCCCGCCAAGGTCCTGCCAGCATGCGTGCCCGCCAAGGTCCTGCCAGCATGCGTGCCCGCCAAGGTCCTGCCAGCATGCGAACCCGCCGAGGTCCTGCCAGCGTGCGAACCCGCCGAGGTCCAGCAAGCGCATGAATCAGCTGTCACTGTGGAGCTTTAGGGGACCAGGATGATGGTGGCAGTCTTCAGGCAGGTGGGAACAGCTGCTTGTCTGAGGGAGACATTGAATACATATGTCTGAATATGTATTGAATAAGGACCTCGGAGAGCTGATCAGCACAGTCTTTGAGCACCCATCCGGGGATGTTGTCCGGACCAGCAGCTTTTCAAGAAATGATCCTCCGAAGGGTCTTGCTGACTTGTGCTGGTGTCACACCAAAGAGGAGCTCTTCTCCCGGAGACAGGGTGAGTCTGGTGCTGGAGGCGATAGAAGGGTCCACAAAGCGGCCATAGAACTTGTTGAGAGCCTCAGGCAGGGTGGGGTCTTTGGGACATTGTGCATCTCTGGTTTTGTAGTCCGTGACGCACATGCCCTGCCACATGCTCCGTGGGTCCTGGTGCGAGATGTGTCCCAGAATTATTTTGAGCATATGTGGCTTTTTGCCCCTATAGTTAACTCTTTCATTTAGCCGCTCTGAGTTGCTGTTATGTCGTTCGACCTGAAGGCAGCATCCCTGGCTTTCGTCAGAGAATGCACCTGCATTCAACCAGGGTTTCTGATTCAGGTAACATGTCAACAGAAGATGACAGATGTGTATTCCTTCAGATTTAGCTCCCCCATCATACTCCGCAGCATCCCTGAAGAAATGTTAATCTGTACATCTGAAACAGTCCAGCAAATCAACGTTGCTATCGCTGGGCTACACAGTGTGGGTCTAGAGCGTCGAAGCAGAGGGTGGTATGCCGGCACCATCAAAATGGAGATGTGGTCAGAGAGCTGGGGGGGGGGGATGGCTCAATATGCATCTTATGTTGGTATAAACACGGTTGAGTGTCTTATTTCCCCATATTGGAATGTTGGCAGAACGCTCGTGAAATGTATCTAGAATTGGAAAGGCCGTTAAGAAGATGGGTCAACAATCTTGAAGGTCTATCATTACTTTCATAGTACTTACTACGAGAAAATGAGAGGAGCAGCTCAGTTTCCTACGTGGTCAGAAAGTCAATTTGCTCCTTATGTAAGGATGTTAAAGAAGAAATAGAATTAAGATGATCCAGATTAGCAAGTCTATCAGTGAGCTTCTTTAAATCAACCCTGCATTGTTTATTAGAGTGGGCAGTGTACAATAATTTGACTCCTTAAATAAGCTTTAAGTGTTTCCCAGAGAAGAGCTGCAGAGATGGTTTCATAAGCATTCAATTACAAAAAAAAATAATCTACAGAAGACATAATATGGCTACAAACATCATCCTCTGCTAGACGAAAAATTCCAAGCCTCCAGGAAACAGAATGGCTTTGGGTAAAAAAAGAAAGACTGAAAGAACAAGATCATAAATACAACGGCTGAAATGGGTTTTCTCCGCAGGGTGGATGGGCTTTTCCTTAGAAATAGTGTTAGAAGCTCTGTCATTTGGGAGAGACTCGGAGTAGATCCGCTACTCCTCTGCATCGAAAGGAGGTCTGGGTATCCCTTCTTGGGTTGCTGCCCCTGTGACCCGAACCCCGGACAAGCGGAAGATAATGGATGGACGGATAGTATTTTTGTTTTGTCCTAATTCCTGGATAAACCCCTATACATATTTAAATCTAGTAAACAATTTAATCAGGTATATTATGTACCTGACCAGTCCAGAGCTCTTGGCTTCATCAGCATACATTTTCCTTGCAGTCAAGGCCAACTCATTTACCAGACTGAAAGACAATAAAATCTTAAGAGCAAGTCATAAAATAAACCTTCAATTTAGTGTTGAATATATACCATACCTACGACTGCCAATTACTTTAGGAAGTCGCTGTAATGTTCCAACATCAGCTGCCAGGCCGATATCCACTTCCTGAAATACAGTACCAAGTAAGCATGATTCAACACCACTTGCCATTGTAGCAATGTGGGAACAAATGATTTTTTATGATTTACTCTAATTATCATTATAATCTTACTATAAAGCCTAAAAAAATGGGACTTTATTTTATGATATTGTAATAAAGTAATATGCATGCACTGAGTTATTTTTTGCGTTGTTAAAAAGTACTGAAATATGACCTTGTACTGGGCTTCATCTCCAATAAGCTCTGTAATTATAATTTACAATAAATCGTTTTCCTGACATTAGATCAGGTTGGTTCTCACTCATTTTCCAGTTATGCAACTACCACAATGATAGAGAATGTGTGTTTGTTTAAGTACTTTTCTCAACTTATCAATCTCTAAATCATCACAGCCCTGGTCAGTGAAAGGCAGTATGTTTTCGGGAATGCCACTGTTATGCCAACAAAATTGTATATTTTAAAATGCAAGGAAAAAATTTATATATTAAAAGTCATATAACTGTGCAATATTTATTATTCATTTATTTAGTCATTAAGCAAACAATTTATTATATATATATATATATATATATATATATATATATATATATATATATATATATATATATACATATATACACACACAGGTATATATATACACATATACATACAGTCAAGCCCGAAATTATTCATATCCCTGGCAAATTTTGACTTAAATTTACTTTTATTCAACCAGAAATTTTATTTTTGACTGGAAATGACACAGGCATCTCCCAGGAGATAATACGATGATGTACAAGAGGCATCATTGTGGTAAAAAATTTTTTTTATATAATAAGCAATCAAACGCTTCCTGTAAACAGCTTTTTGCATGTATTCACTTGTATTTTTGCCCATTCATCTTTAGCGATGAGCTCCAACTCTTTGAGGTTGGAGGGTCTCCTTGCCATCACCCTGACCTTTAGCTCCCTCCACAGATTCTCAATTGGATTCAAGTCAGGACTCCGGCTGGGCCACTGCAAAACGTTAATGTTTTTGTCAGCTAACCATTTCTTCACCAATTTTGCTGTGTGTTTTGGGTCGTTGTCGTGCTGAAATGTCCACTGCTTCCCAAGGCTAAGTTTCTCTGCAGACTGCCTGATGTTTTTGAGAATCTTGATTTATTGCTCTTTTTTCATGGTGCTATTTACTGCAATCAAGTTCCCTGGTCCATTGGCTGAAAAACACCCCCAAAACATTAGGTTCCCACCACCATGTTTGACAGTGGGGATGGTGTTCTTAGGGTTGAAGGTTTCTCCTTTTTTACGCCAAAAGAAGGACACATCATTGTGGCCAAACAAAATACCAGAAGTCTTCTTCTTTGTACAGATGAGCATTTGCAAAAGTCAAGCGGGATTTTGTGTGGCTTTTCTTGAGAAGTGGCGTACTCCTTGGTCTGCGTCTGTGGAACCCAGCAGTGTGCGATGTTCGTTGGACTGTGTGCCTTGAGATGTTGCCACCAGCAGATCCCAGATTCACCAGAATGGCCTTGGTGGTGATCCTTGGATTTTTCTTCACCTCTCTCACTATCCTCCTGGCCAGCACAGGTGTCACTTTTGGCTTCTGACCACATCTTCTGAGATTTTCCACAGTGCAGAACTGCTTGTATTTTTTAATAATACTTTGCACTGTAGCCACTGGAACTTGAAAACATTTTGATATGGCCTTATAGCCCTTTCCTGACTTGTGAGCAGCCACAATGCACAGCCGCAGGTCCTTAGTGAGGTCCTTTGTCTTAGCCATGACTGTAAGGGTAATTAGGATGCTTTAAAACAGCTTGGACTACTTGGTATGGTATAGAACTTTGGATTTTCCCATAGACTGTGACAGATTGCAAAGGGTATGAATAATTTTGGACATGCCAGTTTTTGTTCAGATGTGAATAGAAGCTGAGAAATATTTTTTTTCCCACAATGATGCCTCTTGTACATCATCGTATTATCTCCTGGGAGATGCCCCGTGTCGTTTCCAGTCAAAACATAAAATTTCTGGTTGAATAAAAGTAAATTTAAGTCAAATTAAATTTGACTTAAAATTTAAGTGTGTGTGTATATATATATATATGTATATATATATATATATATATATATATATATATATATATATATATATATATATATATATATATATATATATATTAGTGTTTGTAAAACAGATGTGTTTTGAGTTGTTTCTTGATGATGCTAAGGTTGGTTAAACTCAAGAAGGGCTGTTTTAAATCAGCTGTAAAGGCCTGATTGTGCAGGCTGGGAGACCGGCGAACAGTGCATTACAATAATTGAGCTGGGATAGGATGAGGGCTTGGACAAACAGCTGAGTAGCATGTTCAATTAAAAAAAGGTCTGATCTTTTTTATTTTTTTGTCAGTCTTGATTTTTTAAAAATAACAAAAAAATGTTTTAATACTATAATATAGCCTACACATTTCTCCAAATGCTCTGACCTCTCCATATCTTTGTTCCAACCACCCAATAAACCATAGGAACAAGTTATAGCAAAGTCCATACTTTGCAAATTTACATACATTTACTAGCGGCAGATGGTGATATAGTGTAAAGGTTGAAATTTTAGTGTACATTGTTAATATACACAAGTTAATATGCAAAAGAAAAGTTATCATACCTTCACCTGAAACCAAGCATCTTGTGTACACAAACGAATATCACAAGCTGTGATCATATCCACACCTGCCAAAGTAATTTATTAAAATTTACTAAACATTTTTATCTTCTAAGGGAAAGTCACTAACATGTAAAGGTAAAAACAATCCAGCCAAAATTAAAAAATTAATGGTCTCTATGCAAGTACATTCCTGTATAAAATTAAAAGATACATAATACCTCCTTACCTGCACCAATACAAGCACCATGTATTGCCACCAGCACAGGCTTTGGACACTGCAAAGACAAAATCCCAACCTTAGTAAGAAAAGCAAGATTTCTCCAGAGTAGTATTACATTTAGAGATATAAAGTAATTTGTTTAATAAAAATGCATGGCTAAAGCAAGCACAACACACAAAACCATGAATTAAATCATATTTAATAACAACAAACAATTAGTGTTCACATTTTATTGTGCACTAGTTGGTTGTTAGTCTAAACAACAACTCTGCTGCATACTGAATTAATATCTTAAACATAGTAAACGAATAAAACCAAGTATATAATATCAACAACACACTCAAAATTGATTTACGTAAAATCTGATCCTCAATAAAGATGAAAATGCTCTGAAAATATCAATGTAGCATCCTGGCAGAGAAAAGAATTAGGTTTATTCAAAAATTATTTTCTGGTTTAAACTGAGTAGTTAATACCTAGTCATTGAATAGGAGACAATTCAATACAGTACGACATGGAAATCCATCATCACTGAGCAAAGCAGCACAACTAACTGGGGCAAATTCTGCAGAGTACCCAGTCAAGAGGGATTCTAGAAACGTCAGGATTTAGATTCTAGATGACAATCTTTATTGTTGACTGTCTTTGTCTTTTTTCACTGTCTGTGATAGTATGTCAAGAGATCCAGTTAATTGCAAATTTGTTAAGGAAGAGTCAGTTTATAGAAATGCTAACAGTAAATTTTAATAGGGAATGTCCTGCCACCTTTATTTTATATGGGCAGTACTCAGACACAGGCAATATTTGCCCATTAATGTTGTGACAGTGCTTTTTTGTTGTACATATGGTGAAGAAAAATCTCACACAATGGCTGATGTATACAATGTGCCAGGGTTGGGAGTGCCAGGCCACTCCTCCCTGTTTTCTGATTTCAGTTTTGGCCGTTCGGGGTTCCCGTAGGTAGGGCCCATCCCCTAGAGCTGAGATTGGGTCCTACCTAATCACATCTGGCCTATTCTCCGGCTGCAGCATCCCGGCTACTTTAGCTCGGCGCTGGCCCCGCCATGAGCTATTTCCACCGCTGCAGCAATTGTCTGCGTCGGTCGCATCCCGTCCCGTGTTCTGTTCTGTGTTCTGTTAGGGTTGCGTCCGGTGCTCGGTTTCTGCCTCAGTAGACCAGGACCAATTTCTGTGTGGGGTTGCTGTGGTACTGGCTCTCTCTTTGTGTGTCCAGGAGGCGGAGAGGAATCAGGCGGAGAGAGAGAGCAAGGTGTCCAGTGGAGCTCAGGAGGGTCAGTCCAGTGGTCCAATGGGGAGGCTGTGGTCACTAAAGATCCCCGTACGGGACCACTTCACACCCGCTCTGGTCCATGGACCGCCCGCGTTGGACTGTGTGCCCCTCGGTCGGAACCAATTTTCCCCTGCTCTGGACAGTTTGCCTGCTGCTCAGGCGACTAAGGACCCGATTCCCGATACCCAGTATATGGACCAGGACTGTGTGGCGCTCGCGTCCACTCGGGTCTCCTCTGCGTGCACTCGGGTCACCTCTGCGCTCGCGTCCACTCGGGTCACCTCTGTGTTCACTCAGGTCATCCCTGCGGTCGCGTGTACCCCGGTTGCCCCTGCGGCCGTGTTCCCGTCCACAGCAGAGCCCGCGTTAGTCTCTCCTGCCCCTAAGCCCGCGTTAGTCTCTCCTGTCCCTGAGCCCGCATTAGTCTCTCCTGTCCCTGAGCCCGCGTTAGTCTCTCCTGTCCCTGAGACCGCGTTGCGCTCTCCGGCATCAGAGTCCGCGTTGCGCACTCCAGCACCAGAGTCCGCGTTGCACTCTCTGGCACCAGAGTCTGCGTTGCGCTCTCCGGCACCAGAGTCCGCGTTGCGCTCTCCGGCAATACACAGCCAGCAGGTATCGCCCCTAATAGGCCACGTCGCCCTCAAAAGGTCACGGCGTCCCCGCATCCTCAAGAGGTCACGTCCCCCTCGTGCTCTCAAAGGGTCACATCGTCCCCACATCCTCCAGGGGTCACGTCGCCCTCGCGCGCTCAAAGGGTCATGGTGCTGCCGCGCTCACAAAGGGTCACGTCGCCCCCGCATCCTCAAGGGGTCAAGTCGCCCCCGCATCCTCAAGGGGTCACGTCGCCCTCATGTTCACAAAGGGTCACGGCGCCGCCGCGCTCACAGAGAGTCACGTCGGCCCCGCATCCACAAGGGGTCACGACGCCTCCGCGCTCTCAAAGCGTCACGTTGCCGTTGCTCTCAAAGGGTCATGGTGCTGCCGCGCTCACAAAGGGTCACGTCACCCTCGCGCCCTCAAGGGGTCACGTCGTCTCCGCATCCTCAAGGGGTCACGTAGCCCTCGCGCTCGTAAAGGGTCGCGTCACCCACATGTCTTTAAGGGGTCACGTCGCCCTCGCGCTCGCAATGGGTCATGTCGGCTCCGCGCTCTCAAAGGGTTAAGTCGCCCCGCATCTTCAAAGAGTCAAGTCGCCCTCGCGGCATTTATAGGCCAGTCCGCCTTAGAACCCTCAAGGGGTCGCGTCGCCTTAGGGCCCAAAAAGGGGCGTCACTGTCCTCGTGCCCTCTATGAGACTTCGCACCATCCACAGGCCTCACCGCCATCGCGTCCTCATAGGGACCCGGGTCCCCTTTGTTTTTTGTTTTTCTTTCTTTTCCCCGGGTGCCTTTGCCCCCCGGTTGTTTTAAGGGGACGATATGTCAGGATTGGAAGTGCTAGGCCACTCCCCCCTGTTTTCTGATTTCAGTTTTGGCCGTTCGGGGTTCCCGTAGGTAGGGCCCATCCCCTAGAGCTGGGAGTGGGTCCTACCTAATCACATGTGGCCTGCTGACTACACTTAAAGCGCGCATGCGCCCTGAGTCAGCAGGCCAGCATTGTATGTATTCTTTATACATGTGGTACGCTTATGTTACGTTCGGTGTTAGTTTGTTTGTTTGTTTAGAGGTTTGCTCCCGGCACGTTCCGCCGTGCCTTCAGCGGCGTTCCCGCTGATTCATGGGATTAAAAACCTCTTTGTTGCCTACCTGGCCGCCTGGCTAGCTTCTTATCACACAGCACCGTGCAGCGCCGCCGGTGGTCGGACGGCGCGCTTGTAACACAATGACACCCAAGATAAAACATATTTATTAATTATAGGCATTGCATATACAGTGCATCCGGAAAGTATTTACAGCGCTTCACTTTTTCCACATTTTCTTACGTTACAGCCTTATTCCAAACTGTATTACATTAATCTCTTTCCGGTTTTAGATGTGGTCACTCCACGGAGACAGCATTACTCTCTGTGATTGACTCACTTAAATCTGCCAAAGCCAAATCTCAATCCTCGGTCCTCATTTTGTTAGACCTTTCTGCAGCTTTTGATACAGTAAATCATCAGATTCTACTGTCCACTCTAGCTGAATTAGGCTTTTCTGATACGACACTTGAATGGTTCCGATCCTATCTCACAGGAAGGACCTTCAAAGTGTCATGGAATGGGGAGATCTCTAACTCTCACCAAGTACGCACTGGTGTGCCTCAGGGCTCTGTACTTGGTCCTCTCCTCTTCTCTGTCAGACAATTGTCTCGGGGCACAAATCTGGGGAAGGATACAGAAAAATTTCTGCTGCTTTGAAGGTCCCAATGAGCACAGTGGCATCTATCATTTGTAAATGGAAGAAGTTTGGAACCACCAGGACTCTTCCTAGAGCTGGCCGGCCGTCTAAATTGAGCGATCGGGGAAGAAGGGCCTTGGTCAGAGAGGTGACCAAGTACCCGATGATTACTCTGTCAGAGCTCCAGCGTTCCTCCGTGGAGAGAGGAGAACCTTGCAGAGGGACAACTATCTCTGCAGCAATCCACCAATCAGGCCTGTATGGCAGACTGGCCAGGCAAAAGCCACTGCTTATTAAACGGCACAAGGCAGCCCGTTTGGAATTTGCCAAAAGGCACCTGAAGGACACTCAGACCATGAGAAACAAAGTTCTCTGGTCTGATGAGACAAAGATTGAACTATTTGGTGTGAATGCCAGGTGTCATGTTTGGAGGAAACCAGGCACTGCTCATCACGAGGCCAATACCATCCCTACAGTCAAGCATGGTTGTGGCAGCATCATGCTATGGGGATGTTTTTCAGCAGCAGGAACTGGCAGACTAGTCAGGATAGAGGGAAAGATGAATGCAGCAATGCACAGAGACATCCTGGATGAAAACTTGCTCCAGAGCGCTCTTGACCTCAGGCTGGGGCGACGGTTCATTTTTCAGCAGGACAACGACCCGAAGCACATCTCAAAGCAAGAGCTCAAAGGAGTGGCTTCAGGACCACTCTGTGAATGTTTTGGAGTGGCCCAGCCAGAGCCCAGACTTGAATCCGATTGAACATCTTTGGAGAGATCTGAAAATGGCTGTGCACAGACGTCTCCCATCCAACCTGATGGAGCTTCAAAGGTACTGCAAAGAAGAATGGGCAAAACTGCCTAAAGATAGGTGTGCTAAGCTTGTTGCATCATATTCAAAAAGACTTGAGGCTGTAGTTGCTGTAGTTACTTGAGACTTGAGGCTGTAGTTGCTGTAGTTACTTGAGGCTGTAGTTGTGGTTCGACAAAGTATTAAGCAAAGGCTGTGAATACTTATGTAAATATGATTTCTTTGTTTTTTTTAATTTTAATAAATTTTCAAAACTCTCAAGAAAACTTTTTTTCACATGGTTATAATGGGGTATTTTGTGTAGAATTTGGAGGAAAGAGATTAATTTAATACAATTTGAAATAAGGCTGTAACGTAACAAAATGTGGAAAAAGTGAAGCGCTGTGAATACTTTCCGGATGCACTGTAAGTGAACTGCAGTTTTCTGGGGTGTGACCTAATAACACTTAGTATACCAAGTATATGGTAACTTGTGACAAATGAAGTCTAATGTATGTTTATGTGACTTGTTGCATCTACTACAATCTAAGAAATGACCTTGAAATCAAGAATGCATTAAAAAACTACTTGTATGGGTATACTATTTTTCCTTGTGGTAGGAAGCAAACAGAATGAACTATCCAACCGACTGCAAATTGCAAGGAGACATTACTTAAAATGACGACATAAAAAGTAGATACCTTTTTTTATTGGACAATATTTTAGTTTCTATCTAAGTGAACAAAAGTAAATGTTAAAGCAATAAACTCACAAACAAAAAATCTTGAAAGGATCTGTGCTCAGTTCTATAAAATATAATCTGGATTTTTCTCCAGATATATAACCCTGATATTACTACCTTAACTAAATTACACTTCATGGTTTTATTACTTTATTGCTACAATTAAAATAATTCACTAGCAATATAATATAAAAAAACATCTTGAGGGACTGAATGCTTATTTTCTTGAACTACTCATGTCACATACTCTTAATGCTTGCATATTTTAGCTGCAAAGTAAAAAAATTGAAGAAAACCTTTTCAATGACTGAGAACGTGTCCTGAAATTTGGAAATTATGCGGCGAATGTAGAATGCCGTTCTGGCAGCATCCTCTACATCATGGTGTAACAAATCACCAGCCAGGTCCATAAGGTCAATACCTACAAATGGAATAATTTAAAAAAGTGACGTTTAATAGTTATGCAAGCATGCATTGTATGAATCAGCACCAATAATAAACATTTCTAATGCCTATATGGATACAAAGAGTAGCAAAAACACACACAAAAAAAAAATGTTTATATTCCTAACTAATCAGAAAACTTTATTAATCACTGGGGGTAAATTGCAGTTGTCACAGGTTATATGTGTACATGTTATAATATACAGAAGAAGATTAAAGGACTATTAATAGTGATAAATGCATAAATAATTAAAAAGCATAAGAATAAGATGCAATATTATATTATTTTATAATTCTGATAGTAATGTTACTAAACATTTAGAGAATAGTTATACAGTCTGATGGCCAAGGTAGGAATGAAATCAGGACTAGAGACAGGAGTTCACACAACAGAAAGCTTTATTGCAGACAACACAACTATACACAGACTTGCCGTGTCCACATTGTCACAAAGTAGCTTTACAGAATTAAAAGCCTTTAAACCCCCAAAGTGCAAGCCGAAACAACAGTGGCAAGAAAAAAACTCTGTCATGTTGTTATTTTAAGGAAGACAACTTGGGAGAACCGCGGCTGAGTGGGGGACTCATCCTCCTTGAGCGGCCTGGCAGCATCAACAGTGTAGGACTGCCATGTACAGAACTGACTAGAGCAGCATAACTAAAAGAGGCAGATACTGCAGACTGCAGACTTAGTTGAGAGGGCTCCCAGGAACAGCATCATTTCAGCGCCACACCCTCTGCTAATGATGAGGTGGGTGAAGAGGTGAAACATCAGCACACACTGATCCCAGATTACCAACCCAACACCGCCAAGCCTGAGATCTACACTTTTATCTACAGGGGGTTAATTATATGCAAGATTAAATAAAAGTGTATTGAATCTACTTTTAAAGATTAATAGTATTTCAGAATCACGAACAGTAACTGGAAAGCTATTCCACAGTTGAGGGGCCTTGTGGGAGAATGCTCTTCCACCAACAGTAATTTTATTTAATCTAGGAGCTAAAAGTAAACCAGCACCTTGAGATCTGAGCTCACGTGTTGGCTTATATATTTGAATCAGCTCACTCAGATACTGTGGATTTGTAGAATTTTATATGTTATCAATAAAATGTACTCAACACAAAATTTAATTTGTAGCCAGTGTAAGTTTGATAACATTATCTGGTTTTAAAACTCTAGCTGCAGCATTTTGCACAAGTTGTAATTTATGTAATGATTTAATAGAACATCCTGTCAGAAGTGAATTACAATAATGTAACCTTGAGGTAATAAAAGCATGAATTTATATATATATATATATATATATATATATATATATATATATATATATATATATATATATATATAAATAATACAGTGCTGGCCAAAAGTATTGGCACCCCTGCAATTATGTCCCATAATGCTCCAGTTCTCCCTGAAAATGATTGCAATTACAAATGCTTTGATATTAAAATGTTAATTTGTCTTCAATGGAAAACCACAAAAATAATTCTCAAAAGGCCAAATTGGATATAATTCCACACCCAACATAAAAAAAGGGGGTAGACAAAATTATTGGCACCCTTTGAAAAATCATGTGATGCTTATTTAATTTGTGGAATTAACAGCACCTGTTACTTACCTGTGGCACATAACAGGTGGTGGCAATAACTAAATCACACTTGCAGCCAGTTAAAATGGATTAAAGTTGACTCAACCTATGTCCTGTGCCCTTGTGTGTACCACATTGATAATGGAGAAAGAAAGACGACCAAAGAATTATCTGAGGACTTGAGAAGCAAATTTGTGAGGAAGCATGGGTAATTTCCAGGCTACAAGTTCATCTGCAAAGACCTGGATGTTCCTGTGTCTACCGTGCACAATGTCATCAAGAAGTTTAAAACCCATGGCACTGTGGCTAACCTCCTTAGAGTGGACGGAAAAGAAAAATTGACGAGAGATTTCAATGATAGATTGTGCGGATGGTGGATAAAGAACCTCGACTAACATCCAAACAAGTTCAAGCTGCCCTGCAGCCCGAGGGTACAACAGTGTCAACACGTACTATCCCTTCAGCGTCTGAATGAAAAGGGACTCTATGGTAGGATACCCAGGAAGACCCAGAGACATAAAATAGCCAGGCTGGAGTTTGCCAAAACTTACCTGAGAAAGCCAAAAATGTTTTGGAGACAAAAGTAGAGCTTTTTGGGAAAAGGCATCAACATAGAGTTTACAGGGAAAAAAACGAGGCCTTCAAAGAACAGAACAGTCAAACATGGCGGAAGTTCCCTGATGATTTGGGGTTGTTTGCTGCCTCTGGCACTGGACTGCTTGACCGTGAACATGGCATTATGAAGTCTGAAGACTACCAACAAATTTTGTAGCATAATGTCAGAGGTCATGGGTCTTCCAGCAGGACAATGACCCAAAACACTTCAAAAAGCACTAGAAAATGGATTGAGAAAAAGCACAGGAGACTTCTAAAGTGGCCAGCAATGAGTCCAGAACTGAATCCCCTAGAACACCTGTGGAGAGATCTCAAAATGGCAGTTTGGAGAAGGCACCCTTCAAATCTCAGGGACCTGGAGCAGTTTGCCAAAGAAGAATGGTCAAAAATTGCAGCAGAGCATTGCAAGAAACTCATTGATGGTTAACGGAAGCGTTCGCAGTTATTTTGTCTAAAGGTCGTGCTACCAAGTATTAGGCTGAGGGTGCCAATAATTTTGTCTGGCCCATTTTTGTAATTTTGTTTAAAATGATAATTGATTTGACTTTTTTTTCATTCTCTTTTGTGTTCTTTCATTGCAAGCAAAATAAATAGATATTAATACCAAAGCATTTGTGATTGCAATCATTTTCTGGAAGAAATTGAGTATTATCTGACAGAATTGCAGGGGTGCCAATACTTTTGTGTATGTGCTTCCAAAGGAGAGATCTGAATCAATGATGACACCGAGATTTATTTACAGACGAACTGGGTCTAATTAAAGAGTTATCAAGGTTTAACACATTGTTAGAAACTTTTTTTGTCCTTGGGTCCAACTAACTCAGTTTTATCAGAATTTAGTTTTTTGACCTTCATATTTTAATATCTTGGATGCAGTCCTCGAGCTTACTGATTGAACGGACATCATTAGGGTTAGCTGAAATGTACAACTGTGCATCCTCTGTATAAAAGTGGAAACTGAGTCCATGTTTACGAAATCGATCCCAATGGAAGAACATATAGGGCAAAAAGGAGTGGATCCAGAACTGACCCTTGTGGAACACCATATTTAACTTTAGCAAGATCAGAAAATGTTAACACCGTTGAATGGATATTGATATCGACTACTAGATAAGATTTAAACCACTGGAGTTCAGATCGTGCAATGGCCACAGTATTCTCTAATCTATCAAACAAGATGTTGTCGTCTATCATGTCAAAGGCTGCACTAAGATCTAATAAGACAAGAAATGAGATTTGGTTATTATCAGAGGACATTAATAAGCCATTAACTACTTTAAGGCTGTCTCAGTGCTATGGTGAGACCTAAAACCTGACTGATAATCTTCATATATTTTATTAGCCAGAAGATGGCGATTCAGCTGGTTGAACACAATTTTCTTTCTAGGATTTTAGAGACAAAAGGAAGGTTTGATATTGGTCTATAGTCGGACAGTATTAGAGGATCCAAATTAGGCTTTTGTCTTTGAGTGTGTAATTAATGAGTCAAGCTCTTATTTAGATATTTATATTAAACTCTTGTACTACTGTATATTATTTTCTCTATATTAATTCTCTATATTTTCTCTATATTTTTTTAGTAACTGGTGAGTGTTGTTTATTGATTACGCTACACGAAGCATTACATGATTTAAGTCTTTTGTTTTCAATTTTATCACAAAAGAAATTCATAACATCATTGCTGCTGAACTGTGAGTGAATCTTGTAGGAATGATGCAGCAGTAGAGGGAATTATTGTGCACTTCATATTATATCATGGTTTAATGACTGGATCAATATCAATTTCTAAATCATAGTTTATTAAATGATCAGTGATGACCTAATTTTGTGGAACAATAGTTAAATTATCAACGTGAATACCATGTGATAAAATTAGGTCTAATGTATGTTTACAGCGATGTGTTTCAGCAACTACAGTTTGAGTAACGCCCATGGAATTGAGGATAGGCTAAAGTGTCAAAGGCTAATTTAAATGTGACCCCTTAAGGATGCAGAGGCGCCGTGTCCCTTTTGAGGGCGCGAGGGAAACATGACCCTTTGAGGATGCGGGGACAACGTGACCCCTTGAGGATGCGGAGGCGACGTGACCCTTTGAGAATGCGGGGGAGACATGACCCTTTGAGAGCGCGAGGGCGACGTGACCCTTTGAGAGCGCGAGGGCGACGTGACCCTTTGAGAGCGCGAGGGCGACGTGACCCTTTGAGAGCGCGAGGGCGACGTGACCCTTTGAGAGTGCGAGGGCGACGTGACCCTTTGAGAGCGCGAGGACGACGTGACCCTTTGAGAGTGATACTTACGGGATCGGATGCCGGAGAGACTCCCGCGGATTCAGGTGCAGGAGAGAACAACGCGGTCTCGGGTACTGGAGAGGTTAACGCGGGCTCGGGTGCTGGAGAGGCTAACGCGGACTCAGGTGCTGGAGGAAGCGCAACCGCAGGGGAAAGCGGGGTACACGCGACCGCAGAGGTGACCCGAGTAGACGCGAGTGTAGCACAATCTTTGTCCATATGCTGGGTGTCTGGCATAGAGACCCGTGTCTCCTGAGCGGCTTTCAAACTGTCCAGTACGGAGGGCACCTTGTCCAGAGCGGGACGTGGATGATCCCGAACAAGGGGCAAACAGTCCAGCGCGGGCGAATTACGGCCCAGAGCGGTAGTTAACTGGTCTTGAGTGGGGACCATAGACGACCACTGCTTCCTTATCGGACCACTGCTAAATTTAACACAGATGATGTGCTGGACACCTCGCCTAGTCTCCCAGCCTCTTTCCTCTCCGCCTCCTGGACACAAAAAGAGAGAGCCAGTACCACAGCAACCCCAGAAATAGAAATAGGTCCTGGTCTACCGAGGCAGTAACCGAGCACCGGATGCAACCCAAACGGATTACGGACGGCTCGGGACGGGACGCGACAGACGCAGACCGGAACCCGTAGCCCAAATCGATGCCCCGAACCCTGCAAGGCGTGCAGATGTGGCTGCGCAGATCGCTGACGGAAGGTGGCGGAATGCTGACTACGAGCGGCAGATCGCTGATTACGAGCGGCGGATCGTGAAGCGGCACGCTGACGGCTAACGGCAGAACGCTGGTGGTGAGCGGCGGCACGGTTACCGGTGGAGCGGAACGGCTCGCGGGGCGGCACGTTTATGGCTAGCAGCGGATCGCTGAGGACAAGCGGCGGAACGCTGACGACACATGGCTGCTTACGGGCGGTGAGTGGCAGATTGCTAACAACGGGCGGCGACACAAGCGGCGGATTACTGGTGGAGCGAGGCGGCTCGTGGAGCGGCACTCTGGCAGCTAGCGGCGGAACGCTGGCGGTGAGCGGCAGAATGCTCGTGGCTAGCGGCGGATCGCTGACGACGCGCGGCGGCTTACAGGATGGATTACCAGCGGCATAGCTGGATGGCTGGCGGAGCGAGGTGGCTCGCGCAGCGGCACGCTGACAGCTCGAGGTGGCTCGCGATCAACGTGGGGCGGCTCTCGCAGGACAGAGTCCCAAGCCGCAAGCTGCGAACAGCACCCTGGTGCTCGCTAACTGCGCGGAGCGGATCACGGGTCCAGAGGCTGCAAGGCGGGTTGCTCACAGCGTAGAGCGGCACGCTGGCGATGCTCGCGGATTACCGGCGGTGTAGAACCACTCGCAGAGCAGATGACCGGTGGAGCTGAGTGGTTCGCGCAGCGGCTCGCTAACAGTGTGGGGGCGTCTGCGAGGCGGCTTACCGCCGGCGTAGAACAGCTCGCGGAGCGGATGACCGGAGGGGCGCAGTAATTCCCCTCATCGCTCCAACCTCCGAAGAGGGAGAAACAAAAGCAAAAATAATGGCGTGGCTACCGCCAAGCTAATGTAGCCAAATGCTGCAGCAGGGGAAACAGCTAATGGCGGGGCTAGCGCGGAGTTAATGCAGCAGGATGCTGCAGCCAGAGACGCGGCTAAGGGCGGGGCTAGCGCCGAACAAATGCCACCGGGATGCTGCAACCGGAGAAGCAGCTACTGGTGGGGCTAGCGCCGAGCTAATGCAGCTAATGCTGCAGCCGAAGAGATGGCTATTGGCGGGGCTAACGCCGGGCTACAGCAGCCGAATGCTGCGGCTAACAAACCTAACTGCTGGAACAGACCGTGACACGGGATACGTGGCAGCGGGAACCACAACAAAAAAAAAATAGAGGCCCGGACGCGGACTCCTGGGCTTCGCCCGGTGATGAGGCCAGCATTCTGTAACAATAGGTGATGCAGTCCGTCCAAAGGCGGCACTGCGCGGTGCGATGTAGTAGATAATGATCGAGCCAGGGCGACCAGGTAAGAAGTACAAAGAGATTTATTAAATAAAATAAAAACGTAACATAAGCGGAATGCATATAATGCTGGCCTGCTGACTCAGGGCGCATGCGCACTGAAGTGTAGTCAGCAGGCCACATTTGATTAGGTAGGACCCAATTCCAGCTCTAGGGGATGGGCCCTACCTACGGGAACCCTGAACGTCTAAAACCGAAATGAAAACAGGGGGGAGTGGCCTAGCACTCCCAACCCTGACAAAATGAGTCTAGTGGGTTTTCAAAGTGAACATTGAAATCACTATTAAGGCCTTGTCTGATGAGACTATGTTAGAAAGAAATTCACCAAATTCCTTAATGAACTCTGTATATGGGCCTGGGGGCGATATTCAGTAATAAGTTGCATTAAAGTGGATTTCTTCTTCAATTAAGATGAACTGCTTATGTTGAGTGCAAGAGTTTCGAAGGATTTTGACTCATACTTACTACTAAGTGTTACATTTATGTTTTCTTTATAGATTTTGGCCACTCCACCTGCTCGTCCACTAAGATGTGGTTTATGAGCATAACTATAACCAGGTAGAGAGGCATCATTTAATGCTAAGTATTCATTTGCCCTTATCCGGGTTTCTGTGAGACAAAAGACAATTAGGAAGCTATCAGTAATTATTTCTTGAACTAGAGCTAGGTCACTCTCATTTTGATGAGAGTGACCTAATGTTTAATAACCCAAGATTTAACCTAAAAGTGTTTCGTATATTACTAGTAATATTAATGAGATTGGCACACTTTTCGGACTCTTTTTGTTTTTTGCTCACTGCGATACTTAATAACTGTTTTAATGGTAAGGGACCTAGTTATTGTGGGTGATGACTCCTGGCAGTTCGCAGGCAGTTGGTAAGGCCATTCTGTCTGCTGCCTGGCCTTGGCTCGGAGTTGTTGATTTTCAGTCCTATCTGAATAAATACCCTATCAGCCATGTTATTCGACATGAGCGCAGCACCCTCCCGGGAAGGATGGATACCATCCCATATCAAAAGGCCAGGCCTTCCCTGAAAAGTAGACCAATTTTCAAAAAGGGCAATATTGTTTTCAGAGCACCAATTACACATCAAGCAATGCAGAGACCATAACCTGCTGTAGGTTTTGCCGCCACACCTAATTGGTAAGGGATCAGAGACTACTTCATCAGACATCATTACAGCACTTCCACACACCTATTTAACATTAGCCTTAGTTATAGAATAGAATAGAATTCATTGCTTGTCATTTATTGTCATTGCTCATTATAAACAATGACATGCAGTTTGCATCCA
>JAFMOC010000634.1:0-125000 GCA_019802505.1 Corydoras sp. C115
GCTACCAAAACCAGAGAGTACATAGACGCCGGACTGCTGCTCAACTCCCCGTACTTCTCTGTGTTGAGGAAGGAACGGAAGGTCGACCTCATCATCTCCCTCGACTTCAGCAGTGGAGATCCCTTTGAGGTGACTGACACACTCACACTCACACACAAACACACACACACACACACACACTCACACACAGAGTTCATCCATCCTTTATCTTTAGCTTAATTCTCTACTAGGGTCAGGGGGGGTTCCCCATGCCCATCCAGGGGAGAACGTCTCGGGCGCTGGGCAGATACACCCAGGACAGGACGCCAATCTATCACTGAACACACACTCACTTACACACACACACTCTATATGGGGCAATTTGGAGAACTCAATTGACTTAATCCATGTTTTTGGACTGTGGGAAAAAAAACAGAGAACCCTGAGGAAACCCACACGGACACGGGGAGAACATGCAAACTCCACCCTGATTGGGGTGTGCCTCCGTGCCGCCCACACACACAGTTCATGTATGATAAGTAGTTTTTATTTGAATTGCCACTACCTTGTGTAATAATGAAATTATATAAAAAAAGTCTGGAGCTGACAATAAAATAATTAAAATGAAATGAATCTTTAGAATATTATTATTTCTTTTATCTCTTGGATCAGTAATGAGATTTTTTTTTTTTTAATAGACGGTGAAAAAAGCAGCTGAGTTGTGTAAAGAGCTGAAGATCCCCTTCCCTAAAGCCGACCATTTTGATCCAAAACCAAAGGACTTCTACGTGTACAAGGGGAACCCCACTGCTCCGGTGGTGATCCACATTCCTCTGTTTAACACTGTTAACTGTAACGGTGAGTCCAGATTTCACACTGATGAATCTCATTCTGTATTATTAAGATCTTATCATTCATTTTTGGTCTGTGGTTATTTTAAAGGAAATATTAAGAAGTGGGAGGACAGATATTCCACCACGACTATGACCTACACTCCTCAAATGATCACGGATCTGATGGAGAAAGCTGCCATGAACATCAAAAACAACAAAGGAAATCTGCTGAATGAGATCAGAGAAATCATTAAGCAGAAGAAGTAAAGTCATCATCACGCGTTAAAACCACGGCAGGCCGTTCTGTACACGCTGCCGTTTCTGAACCTTTAACGATGATTAGTGAACAGGGCTTTGGGTTTCCTTTTTTCTCATTACTTATGAAAACACTAATAACATTTAAATTCTACACTAAAATCAGATAAACAGTGAATCTCTATCCATATCTGAATGATTTGTTTGTTATTTTAAAATCATAAATGTTTTCAGTTTTACTTTTCTTTCATTAAACTGTACGTTCAGCATCAAACACACGGCTGTTCCTCTTTTTATTTCATGTTCAACTTTATTTTAATGTTTAATTTAACTTAATGTTTAATTTTACACATGTTTTTCTATCATCATAGCAGACATGGAAAAACATATTTCCTGGGTGTAACGTGTCACGTGTCCACCAGAGGGCGATAAAAACACTTCAGTTTTACTTTTCTTTCATTAAACTGTACGTTCAGCATCAAACACACGGCTGTTCCTCTTTTTGTTTCATGATCAATTTTCTGGGCCACATCTGGCTGTCCATGTCTGACCCTCATGGGGTCAATAGTAAGTGGACAGCTTACATTTATTTACATTTGATATCCAGCAGTCCGTATAGCTGCGTTGTCTTGTTCAGTCCTTCATAACAATCGCAGTTTCTTATGACGACTCAGCAGAAAATAAATCTTTTTTATTGACCAGCCCTCCGTTTTCTCCCCTGGATCTGAATTGAGGATTTGACTACTTGCCCTCTCGACTACTTTCTTAAAATCTTTTAAACAGGATGTAGTTCCACCGCTGCATTAAGCACCAACACTCACCCCGAATCACGGTTACCCTGTTTGTCCAAAATGCTTGAGCGTGTGGTACAGATCTCAGATCTCAGGTTTCTTGTGCAGAAGCACCTCTTCAGTCCTGAGACAGCTTTGTTTTCCGTGGTTAATGCACAAATAACACCAAATCAATCCTCTGTCCTCATTGTCCTGGACCTCTCAGATTCTGTTTCCACTTTAACCAAAGGCTTCTCTAAAACAGCTCTCGAATGGTTTCAATCCTATTTTAAAGAAGGGACCTTTAAATTGTCAAGGAATGAGGATGTTCCAAAATCTCATCAAGCTGCCACTGAGGTGCCTCAGGGCTCACCATCTGGTCCCTTTTCTTTTCCTTGTACATGTCCTCATGAGGCTCAGACATTCAGGCGCATGGTTTCTCTTGGTGTTATGCTGACGACGCCCATCTTTACGTGCTCTTTGCCCCCCATCTCGAAATGCCTGCGTGCTTCACCGTCATGCTTGTTTGGATGAAGGAGCCTTCATCTCAAAATAAATAAAAAAGGGAGTTCTTGATAATTTCGTCCTCCACTCCCAGCACGATTTCTGTAATGCAGTACCTTTCGGTTCTCCGGCGTGTACGATCAGGCCTCTACAGCTGATCCCATACTTGGCAGCTCGTCTTGTGTTTGACCAACCCAAGTGAGCTCATGTTTGTCTACCACCCATCACTCTCCACTGGCTCTCTGTAGCTGCCCACATTCAGCACAAAGCACTGACTCTGTTCTACAGGACATGAACTGGATCTGCTCCCTCCTCTGTCTTCCTCGATGTCTTCCCGATGCGTTCACTGTGCTTTAGTGACGAATGTCGAACTTTGGAATCATTTTCCGTAACTTGGGAATAATCCTAATTCGTTCTTTCAGCATTTTCATGAAATAACTCAAGACTCATCTCTACGAGAAGCACTTTAATAAAATTTTATTAAAATTAGGAAAGTATAAATATGGAAGTCTAGGCATTCACAGAAGATTGGATAACGTTATGATTAATGATTAATTAACGACACTGCAGTGAAGCCGGTTCCTCATTAACTACTGACCTGTCTGTAAATACAATGTAATTATCCATCCATCCATTATCTTCCACTTTATCCTCTATTAGGGTCACGGGGGGGGGGGGGTTGCCCATGCCCATGCCCATGCCCATGCCCATGCCCATCCAGGGGAGAACGTTTTGGGCACTGGGCAGATACACCCAGGACAGGACGCCAATCTATCGCTGGACACACACTCACTCACACACACACACTCTATATGGGGCAATTTGGAGAACTCAATTGACCTTGATCCATGTTTTTGGACTGTGGGAGGAAACCGGAGAACCCGGAGGAAACCCACACGGACACGGGGAGAACATGGAAACTCCACCAAGATGGGGACTTGAACCGGGAATCCCTAGTGCTGAGAGGAGAACATGCTAAACCACTAAGCCACCGTGCCGCCCATATAATGTAATTATAAATATAATCAAATATGTTTACAAGTATGTACCATAAATAAAATCTGGAATTACAGATTTGTGTAATCAGCGGTGATCAGTCGAATCAACGGCACAGTGGCTTAGTGGTTTGGCATGTTCTCCTCTCAGCGCTAGGGATTCCCGGTTCGAATCCCCATCTGGTTGGAGTTTCCATGTTCTCCCCGTGTCCGTGTGGGTTGCCTCCGGGTTCTCCGGTTTCCTCCCACAGTCCAAAAAACATGGATTCAAGGTCAATTGAATGCTCTATATTGCCCCATAGAGTGTGTGTGTCTGTGTAAGTGAGTGAGTGTGCCCAGCGATAGATTGGTGCCCTGTCCTGGGTGTGTCTGTCAAGGGTTCTCCCCTGGATGGGCATGGGGAACCCCCCCTCCCCCGCCCCCCCGCAACCCTAATAGAGGATAAAGCAGAAGATAATGGATGGATGAATGAATGATGGGAAGCATGATGTGGGGTGACGGGTTTTAACAAAGACATGTTTGGTGATCCCTAAGTTTGGCAAACACAACAGGTGATAAAGCCACGAAAAGAGCAGTCTGTCTTTTAAAGGGTCAGTACATCACACAGATGTCCGCTTTATAAACAGGGTTTAGAATGATCACCCAAATAAACGTGTTATTGGCAAGAAAGACACACAGGAATTTTGGACACCGCCCTCTCTGTCCTGAATCGGCGCTCTATCTCTCCGAACAGGACGTCAACATCCATTCAGTTCCTGTGGTTCCTGGCAGTAGTTCTTTATACCCTGAATGAGGAATTCTGGGCCTGGCACCAGCTGCGTTCAGCACGAACTCCATCACGCAGAAAAAAACACTGTTCAAATAAGAAGTCTAAATAGAGGCACTTTGTTAAATGTGGTGTCTAATAATTCATTTTATAGTTCATTAATCTGAAACCTCTGCACACAGCCGGTCCGCCCCCTGAGAACAAGCGGCTTTTTATCACCGCGCACATCTGCTCTGCATCTGGAGCCACACGTTTCATTAATAACGCTCGTGTAACGAATTTCCTTCGATTGAAATAAAAAGAGTCCGTCGTTTTAAAAAGCAGATCATGTGAACGTGAAGATAAACAGAGTCGCTGGTACGTTATTAAAGACAACACCTGACATTCTGAACCTGATCTGGAATTTGGCGGGATGTCGCCTTTTCCCCCCCGAACTGACTCGGGTATAAATAGCTGTATTAGGAGGTGGTAAACATCTGCTGCCACAGAGGCGTGAGAGAGAGGGGCCACGCCGATCCAACGGCGTCCAGCACGGCTCACACAAATAGACTTCACATAAATCATCCTCGTTCTAAGCTGCAGTTTGGATCAACCACCGAGTCAAACATCCAAACCTCGAAATATACACGTGCCACTGCCCAGGACTGAGTCCCGCTTTAAAAAAGTCTCCATAACTGAGAACTGAGTTCATTCTGCTAAATCTGTTCCTCTGAATCCAGTCCAACCCCCACAACATTACAGAACAATAAAGAACAATCAGTATGAAGATCACCCCCATGGAAACAGCAAGGATCGAGAGACAGTGAGAGACAGAGAGACAGAGAGAGAGAGAGAGTGTGTCTAAAAGTTTGCAGATTTAATCAAATGTCAGATAAGAGTTACATAAAAATCTCTCTCTCTCTCTCTCTCTCTCTCTCTCTCACACACACACACACACACACACACACACACACACACACACACACACACACACACACACACACACACACACACAATACATTAGTTCTAAATTACTGAAGGCTCTCAGAGTGTAAGTCATGATTTCTGTGTCCTGCATTAAACCCAAACAGTTTACTTTCTTCTCACTGACACTTTGTACAAGAGCTCAGTGGAATATTCAGGTATGAGGCAACCGTTCCAAAACACTCACACACACACACACACACACACACACACACACACACACACACACACCCACCCGCGTGTGTATAGCAGTGTTTGTATAAGTATTGTCTGTTTCTTATATACAGATTTCACTACACACATTTCCATTGACCTCAGAAATGAAAAGTTACATCACACACACACACACACACACACACACACACACACACACACACACACACACGCACACTTCAGACACTACATCACTAGATCCTAATGAAGTTGTGCATGTTCTGTTTGTAGATGCAGGGTGTGTGTGTGGTGTGTGTTCTGTGTTTTTGTCGTTTCGTGTTTGTTTTTAGTCTAGACGATGATCAGTGTCGGGTTAAAAACAGATCAGGGTCCATGAGAGCGCCTCACACAGGAAGGGCTTGGGAACAGGGCCGTCATATTTTCATCTGTTGATGTTTTTAGTTCTGTAATCTCTGCTCCAGGGCGATGCTGGCTTAAAAAAAGATCTGCTCTTAAGAAAGAAGTTTCATTCTCTTTTTAAACCTTTAATTTTAGCTTTTTTAAATTTGTAATGTTAAAGAATAACAGTCTGGTAATCAAACTCCTGTTGTATCCCATCTGCCTCAAGGCTGGACATGGTGATTCTGAGGTTTACCTCACCACGGCTGGACACACCGTCTCCTTTCTGCTCCAGATTTCTCTGTTTCTTATAGATGCCCTTTTGATTTAAAATAACTTGATTGGCTTATTTAGTCTATAAATAGATCAGACTACAGAAAAAGCACAGACATGATGGTCTGAAGTTCAAGTAATTTATTTTTTACAACAGCACATCATCACAAAGCTGCTTTACAGTGTTATAAGTCTTTAAAACCGCCAAAGAGCAAGACGAAGTGACAGCGGCAAGACAAAAAAACTCCCTGTTATGTTGTTCGAAACCTTGTGAGGACCGAGGCTCAGTGGGGGGACTCATCCTCCTTGAGTGGGGGGTGCAGCATCAACAGCCATGTACAGATTGTGTGGTGATCATGTGACCCGTATTTAACAATTGGAAAAACTCTGATTAGTTTCACTAACTTGCTGTTTAAGTTACTCAGACCTGGTTAGTCTCAAAGTAACGGTCAGTTAGTTGGATGGACGGATGATCTGTGATTCTGTGGGGCTGCTTTTCCTCCAAAGGTCCTGAAATGCTTGTGAGGACGCATGGAGTCCATGAGGCAGAGACATATTTACTGCAAAGACCTGTCTGTCTGAGTGAGCTATAAAAACAATTCCCAACACACAAATATGTAAAACCTGTACATTTTAATGTAAAGGACTGCGGAAAACATCCCGTTTCTGTTCTACATTACCGACTGCATGAAGACTGGAGGTTGGAACGTGGTGCTGGTTGAAAGCTCTGCAGGAACATGTCCGTGATGTTATATAACGTTTGTTTAATGATTTACGGGAACATTTATTTTACCCCCAACTCCATCCATGTGCCTGATATGATCTGTGAAGTAGATCTGTCCATCTTTCCATGTTTATAAAAGTCTGTTCCCGTCAGTAGACGGCATGCAACGCCTCTCCTCTTCACCTCCATCCACCTCCATCCACCTCCTGCCCTCAACTGCCCTCACGTGATAAACATCTGCCTCTCTACCTGCCTGACTTGCCTTCAACTATTTCTCTGTGACTTTGCCTTTCCATGTTTATGAACTTCAGGACCAGACAGTTGTTTTGTCATGCCACACACACACACACACACACACACACACACACACACACACACACACACACACACACCATCAGATAAATGTAAAAAAAAAAAATTATATTACCTTAAACACTCCCAAATCTCTCCCACTCTGTCTGTGTGTGTGTGTGTGTGTGTGTGTGTGTGTGTGTGTGTGTGTGTGTGTGTGTGTGTGTGTGTGTGTGTGTGTGTGTGTGTGTGTGTGTGTGTGTGTGTGAATGAGTGCATGCAACTGGAAACCCTGAGCTAATAGTCTGGTGTGATTCAGTAAACACAGAAGTTGGAACAGCCTGATAGAAAGAATTTAAGGCGCTGTGTGTGTGTGTGTGTGTGTGTGTGTGTGTGTGTGTGTGTGTGTGTGTGTGTGTGTGTGTGTGTGGGGGTGTGTATGTAAAGGGGTGGGGGACTATAGGATTTATAAAGGCTCATTGCATCTTGAAGACACAGATTATTACTAACAGAACCATTTGGCATCCATCAGTGGTAGGTGAATTTCAGTTTCTCTCTCTCTTTGTCTCTCTCTCTCTTTGTCTCTCTCTCTCTCTCTCTCTCTCTCTCTCTCTCTCTCTCTCTCTCTCTCTCTGTGTGTGTGTGTGTATTTGCAGTGAATTTGTGCATCTTTTTAAGTGTGTACTTATTTATTTAATAAACCTCTGTCTTTGTCAGCATGGTTTTTGGATTTGGTTTCAGTCAGTATAAATATCCTCAATTTATCATTAATAATCTTATATTATCTGTTATATTCTGTTATTATTAAATGCACCCTGCATTCATGTTTCATAATAAAGGTCTTTCCTAATTGACTCTATCACCTGTTCTTTATTTTAATGATTGTTAATCTACAGACTCTGAGGAACATCAGAACATTTAGCATTGTGAATCATATCCTCATCTGTTATCTCAGTGCTGCTCATTACCCATAACCCCCAGCAACTGCCCCCTAAACTTCAACATTACCCCTTGTTTTCTGAAACCTTTTTTAAAACCATTTAATCATTCACCTGTCCTCCAATTTCATTACTTCTCTCCTCATCTCGCCTCAAAATTCATTTGAAGTGTTTCTAAATGTTCAGATCTTATTTTTTTTATCCTTAGCCATGAAGCAGAGTCTTTAACGCTGTGTGCAGTTTTAACACCTGCAGAGTCTAAACCCAAAACTCACTCACATAAAACGTCTCAGCCTCGAAAATAGACACAAACACATTCCTATAAAAGTCTCAAAGTCAGGAGTCAGCAAGTACTGTCTCTCCTATAAAGACTCGGGAGACGGAGACGGAGTGAACGTGTTCAGATTGTTGTTGTTGTTGTTTTAGGTGGGAACCATGAAGTCCGTTCTGCAGTGCGCGACGCTGTGTGTCCTCCTGGCCATCGCTGTCTCCTACGGTATGTCCTTGACTGACGTCATGGCTCTTAATTTATTCTTTTGATTGTTTAATTAAGAGCCTCGTCAGTAACAGAATGTTTGTCTCGGGTCTCTTTACAGATTCTGAGGAAAGTAATGAGTCTTATGAAGGTAAATGAATTCATGCCATTCCGTTTCTTTAGCGCGTTCTGTTACAGACATGCTGAGAATCTCTCCAGCGTTCAGACGGTGTTTACAGAACTCAGTGTGACCGATTGGAAGCATGTGAGGTAGATTAAAGTGAAGGCTTTAGGTTTATTAGAGGAGAGGTGCAGGGCTGTTAGGTAGGTTTAAGAGTGAGCCTGTGGTGAGGGGTGGTGCCCTCATGGTCTCTTTGGTATTACTGATCAGGTTCTGATCTGACGTTATGGATATGATGGGATATGTTGTAAAATTACAAATCAATCATTATTATTATTATTATTATTACTATTATTATTATTATTATTATTATTATTATTATTATTATGATCCCAGGATGAAATACTGACTGGTTGCAAATATGAATGTTTCTGTCCCTGACTGCTGACTGCTGCTGGTTTAAGTTTAAGTTTATTTAAGTTTACATGTTATGTTTTGGTCTTTAAACTGGATAATCATCCACATATTTATGATCCTCCTGAGATCTCTTTTTCTTTAATGTTGTTAGTGATTTGTAAAGTGTCTGTCCTGGTTGCTATAGTAGGACCCCGAAAACATCCATCCATCCATCCATTATCTTCCGCTTTATCCTCTATTAGGGTCGTGGTGGGGTTCCCCATGCCCATCCAGGGGAGAACGTTTCGGGCGCTGGGCAGATACACCCAGGACAGGGGGGCAATCTATCACTGGGCACACACTCACTCACACACACACACTCTATATGGGGCAATTTGAAGAACTCAATTGACTTGATCCATGTTTTTGGACTGTGGGAGGAAACCAGAGGAAACCCACACGGACACGGTGAGAACATGGAAACTCCACCCAGATGGGGATTCGAACCGGGAATCCCTAGTGCTGAGAGGAGAACATGCTAAACCACTAAGCCACCGTGCTGCAGACCCCGAAAACAGATATCAATAAATCTGTAAAGATGCCACCCGGTGGATTTGTAGAGATTTGCATTCATTTCCTAACATTTCTGTCTTTGTTGTGCAAATGTATTTTAAATTAAGCATTTTTAAATGATGTGTCTCATAGATCTGTTCTTGAGGCCCAACAGAGCCAACACATTCTTCTCATCGGCTCGGAACAACTACAGACGGTACAGACACACACACACACACACACACACACACACAGAATGATTTTAATGCTGATATTTGATTGAAACAGACAATGGGGTTACAGAGTATTAGCATCCTGATTAATAGACAAGATATGAATCAGTGATAATCCCATCTCCAGCACACAGAATGAGGAGCTCGGATTGTTAGTGTCATTGTAATTATTAAAATCAGTTCATAATTAAACCAGGATCTCTGAATGTGATTTGTAGGCCAAAGTCTCCGGCTGAGCAGCGCTCTGAGGTTTGTGAGATGTACTATCAATGTCGGATTATGGCTCGTCATTATGGATCTCAGACAGCCTACAATAGGTTCTTCACCAGGCCGCAAGCCAGCCATGGACGTCGTTACTGAGATTAACTCTGGCCCGCGCTGCCTTCACCGATATCTAACATTATCATAACCACAGCTATGTTAGCGTTTCATTTTATGTGCGTTTGTTCTCCTTCTCTTTTATTCTGAATCGGCTTTAGTGCAGCCAAATAAAATAAACTGCAACAAATCCAGGTTTAATATAATCAGATTAAATCAGAGCAATGCAGAAAATCAACAGAGAGAAACTAAAACAGGTCAGATCCAACCAGAACCTTATAAACAGGATCCGATCGAATTATAATCAGACGAGTCAATCTAGATTAGATTAATTATACATCATCATATACCAGATTTATAATTGAATGAGAATCAGATTAAACAGGTTTAAATGAACTGAAATGAAATCAGATTATATGAAAGACAATAATCGGATGTGGGATCAGATTCGTTTGATGATGTTTGATGTTCTGAATGTTTGGATCTGGCTGAAGCAGACCTGATCAGACGATTCAGTCTGATTAGGAGAATTTATTTTTTATGTATATTTTTTTGTATTGACTTGTTTTACTTACATTTGTGGTACACACTTATTTTTTCACTTCTGTTCATGATGTTAACTAAAACAGTTTATGAAAGTTGGGTGTGATGTTTGCTTTATTTCTGAACACGGTGTTTATTCAGAATGACGTCTTAATTTTTGACGTTAGTGACGTCACCGTCACGCTGCCTCCGTCTGCAGAACAGACTGTTCTTTCTAATGAAACACGTGGTGTATCAACATCATCCATTTATTATCTTCCACTTAATCCTGTATTAGGGTCACACAAGGGGGGGGGTGTAGTTTCGGGTGCTGGGCAGGGCACCAATCTATCGTTGGGCACACACACTCACACAGACACACACACAGACACAGACACACACACACACACACACACACACACACACACACACACACAGACACACACTATATGGGGCAATTTAGAGTGTTTTTGGACTGTGGCAGGAAACCGAAAAACCCAAATGATTTTTTTTTTTTTGTATTTAATTTTATTTTACCAGACAGGTCATTAAGAACATATTCTTATTTACAATAAGGCCTGGCAAGGAGCAGCAGCGACTTGAAACAAAAGGAAAACACTCAAAACAAGGTGAAATAAAATAAAAATAAAAATAAATAAAGTAAAAAACAATCAGCTAAAACAATTACAAATGTCAGAAAAACATTCCAGATGCGTTTCTTAAACTCATCAGCTCAGATAACTGTCTCTACGTGTAATGCTAAACCACTAAGCCACCGTCCAAAACAAATTATGACGAATAGAAAATAATAATTTTATAAACAATTATCCAGAGAAAGTTTTATTGAAAACTAAATTTTTAATTTGACTTAGTGTTTAGCATGTTCTCCTCTCAGCACTAGGGATTCCCGGTTCGAATCCCCATCTGGGTGGAGTTCTCATGGCATGTTCTCACCGTGTCCGTGTGGGTTTCCTCCGGGTTCTCCGGTTTCCTCCCACAGTCCAAAAACATGGATCAAGTCAATTGAATTCCCCAAATTGCCCCATATAGAGTGTGTCTGTGTGAGTGAGTGTGTGTCCAGTGAGAGATTGCCCCCCCTGACCCTAGTAGAGGATAAAGTAGAAGATAATGGATGGATGGGTTTATTCCTCACATTGTTTTATGTGTTAATTGAGCTTCATTAAACTTTACAGATTATAAACTTACAAAACTTATTAAACTTACAGATTATACAATTAGTATTAAGTTACTGAATAATTATTAATAATTATAATTATTTTTAGGAATATTGATTGATTTGTATGAAGCCCCTCAGTTTCTGCTTCATTTCTGTGTTTTGAGTGTGGCTTCAGCTGAGTGTGTTAAAGAGAGCTGTAATCTTCCTCCACCAGCTGTGGAGGTGAGATGGTGACCGGGGGGATGGACAGAGTGATGGAGGGAGACGGAGAAAGTGGAGGAGAGGACGAGAGAGGAAAACAGAGAACAGAGAGAGATGGAGAGAGAGGAGGATTAACAGGGTAGTACGGAGACAAAGGTGCAGGAGGAGAGAAGGAAGGGAACGGATGAGGAAACTGAGGAGGAGGGGGGGACGCAGGCGGCGAGGCAGGACGGAAGTACGGAGAGAGAGGGGAGACGGGAGGAGGGGGCGGGGATGGTGGGGGCATGGAGGGCGGGGGTGGTAGGGCAAGAGGGTAGTACATAGGAATCTGAGTGGCCATTGAGAAGTTCCCGCAGGGGGAGGAGGCAGACCTGGGCTTCGTCCCAAACATCAGCGCCTTCTTAGTGTAGTCGTTCAGAGTGGACACCCCGGCACTCATACAGCAGGTGAAGGCCACCCACGCCACGCTGGCACAGACAAAAGACAGGACGGGCATGTCAGATCACATGACCTTAAATATGTAGTGAATAATTCTGTGTGAGTTCAGAGTTCCGTTGCCTTTCTGTCTCATAATTAATTAATGAATTAATTACAACCGTCTGAAAACTCTGAACTATTTTAAAAAAACCTGATGAAGTTCACCAGGGCGGCACGATGGCTTAGTGGTTTAGCATGTTCTCCTCTCAGGACTAGGGATTCCCGGTTCGAATCCCAATCTGGGTGGAGTTTCCATGTTCTCCCCGTGTCCGCGTGGGTTTCCTCCGGGTTCTCTGGTTTCCTCCCACAGTCCAAAAACATGGATCAAGTCAATTGAGTTCTCCAAAATTGCCCCATATAGAGTGTGTTTGTGAGTGAGTGAGTGTGTCCAGTGATGGATTGCCCCCCTGTCCTGGGTGTATCTGCCCAGCGCCCGAAACGTTCTCCCCTGGATGAGCATGGGGAACCCCCCCCCCGCGACCCTAATAGAGGATAAAGCGGAAGATAATGGATGGATGAATTATTATTATTATTATTAACCAGCCGACCTCTTAATTCAATGAAAAACCTCAGATTGAGATCGGCATCGGTTTGATTTTGTAATGAGATGCAGAAACTGAAGGAACTCCTGAGAGAGACTCACTAATAAGCCCAGGAATAACTGAAGCGGTGAGGTTTGAAGTCCTCCGGGCCGCTGGACGCCGTGACCTGGAACACCTGCATGAACATCATGTGAGCCACCATTCCAACTAAACCTGAGAAGAGAACACGATTTGAAAAGACGTTAATAAACATTTATTAATATGTAGGTTTTGAAATAAAAGCTAGTGTAATTAAAGGTTTTGGAGGAGATTTTATTCATGACCAACAGAACGGGCTCTGATTTTACATGAGTTTACCTCCCAGTACGGTGAAGACGGCAGCGTAAGCGTTCAGTATCTCTCCCCATCGACAGCCTGCAGACCCCCACATCACCAAACACACCTGAACCATCAGCAACAAACAACTGACACTCAGCAAAGAGATGTGCATCAACTCCATCACCACACACAACCAGAAGATCCCTACAGAGAGAGAGAGAAAGACAGAGAGAGAGAGACAGAGACAGAGACAGAGACAGAGAGAGAGAGAGAGAGAGAGAGAGAGAGAGAGAGAGAGAGAGAGAGAGAGATGAGATGTGACACAACAGAGATCCCTACAGAGAGAGAGACAGAGACAGAGACAGAGAGACAGAGAGAGAGAGAGACAGAGACAGAGAGACAGAGAGAGAGAGAGAGAGAGACAGAGACAGAGAGAGAGAGAGACAGAGAGAGAGAGACAGAGACAGACAGAGAGAGAGACAGAGACAGAGAGACAGAGAGAGAGAGAGAGAGAGAGACAGAGACAGAGAGAGACAGAGAGAGAGAGAGAGAGAGAGAGACAGAGACAGAGAGAGAGAGAGAGAGAGAGAGAGAGAGACAGAGAGAGACAGAGAGACAGAGAGAGAGAGAGAGAGAGAGAGAGAGACAGAGAGAGAGACAGAGAGAGAGAGAGAGAGAGACTTATATAGTGGCACAGTGGCTTAGGGATTTGGCATGTTCTCCTCTCAGCGCTGGGGATCCAGGTTCAAATCCCAATCCGTTGTTTGCATGTTCTCCCCGTGTCTGTGTGGGTTTCCCCCGGGTTCTCCAGTTTCCTCCCACAGTCCAAAAACATGGATTTAAGGTCAATTGAATGCTCTAAATTGCCCCATATAGAGTGTGTTTGTGTGTGTGTGCCCAGTGATGGATTGGCGCCCGAATGTTCTACCTTGGATGGGCATGGGGAACCCCCCCCCCCTCCGACCCTAGTAGAGGACAAAGCGTAAGATGATGGATGGATGGATGGAGTTTGTTCATATCTACCTTTCTCATCTGGAGGTGTAAGAGTCATAAACGTGCGACATTTCTCTTCTGAAATTCAAACACAAAACAATTAGGAAACACACACACACACACACTTGTCTGTCAACAGTAAGATGTTAATGAATTTTTCTGACACGAATCATTCGATTCATAAAGTTCATCCACATGTGAGTGTGATGTGAGGTTTCCATCGTCTATAAATATCCTGAAGCTCAGATCTCAGAGATCGGCTCGGCCAGGGATTTAAATAATGCTGAAAAAGAAGAGAGTCTCTATAAAAACTGTACTTTATAAAATTGTCGAACCGGGTGGCGAGCACAGTGTGAACACATTGAGGTGGGGTGTGGAGGTTTTGCTGGCCGTTCTCTCTGCAGGGCCTATAACAACCTGGCCATTATTGGGGCCAATAAGAGGAGGGCCATTATGGAAGTCACTGAGGCAGCAGAAGTTGCCTTAAGGTGGCTGTGGATGAAGAGAGGAGAACCGTGGGTGCGGTAGCGCCACCTGGACACAAGCTGGGGCCTGATCAACCCCAGTTGGGTCGCCTGGGTGAGAGTGTATGATGTTTGAAAGACCCGAAACACTCCATGACCCCAGGTAACATCACTGATGATGTGTCCAGGTTTGTTAGAAGAAGTCTGAAAAACTCTATTCAACGTGAGATAACCTGCAGAAACACACTTTATTATAAGAGTCATTAGAGTTCATGTCTGAATGAGACGATGTGAGGTCAGCAGTCCTGTGACTGAGAGGATTTATCACACACACACACACACACACACACACACACACACACACACACACACACACACGCATGCTCTCACCCCAGACGTCAGTGTGAATGTTTTCCTCACAGCAGCTCCAGATTCCGGCATGAAAGGTGGGGAAGATGAAGCGGTCGTCGCCGGTCTCCCAGGTGAACTGGGTGGAGCCGTTGGTGAACAGGTCAGACGGTGTACAGGTGCGCCGGCGCAGTGCAGAACACAGAGGTTTGGGAACCTTCTGTACCCCCGAGCACCAATGAGATGATAACAGAGAGAAGAACGACAGAAGGAGAGAGAGCAGCGTCTGCAGGAACGATATTCGAGGGGAACGCAGCTTGGAAATACACACCATCTACACACACACACACACACACACACAGACAGATTATTTATTTTCCCATCTTTGCATCTTCTGTGGGCGGCACGGTGGCTTAGTGGTTTAGCATGTTCTCCTCTCAGCACTAGGGATTCCCGGTTCGAATCCCCATCTGGGTGGAGTTTCCATATTCTCCCCGTGTCTGCGTGGGTTTCCTCCGGGTTCTCCGGTTTCCTCCCACAGTCCAAAAACATGGCTCAAGTCAATTGAGTTCTCCAAATTGCCCCATATAGAGTGTGTGTGTGTGTGTGTGTGTGTGTGTGAGTGAGTGTGTGAGTGAGTGTGTGTCCAGCGATGGATTGGCGTCCTGTCCTGGGTGTATCTGCCCAGCGCCCGAAAAGTTCTCCCCTGGATGGACATGGGGAACCCCCCCCCCCCCGCGACCCTGATATAGGAGGATAAAGCAGAAGATGATGGACGGATGGACCTTTGGTGAGCGCTTGAATCTTTTAACTGAATCTTTAGCGCCACATGGTGGTGTTTAGTGTTCAGTGCAGCCATCATTAACCCCTCAAAAAACCACATTATGTTTTTAATTCATTCATTAGCTCTTGCTTTATTTATTTCCCGCGTCATGGCTCTGTATTTATCATGAGTTTATTTAAACCGTGTTACAGAGCAAAGCTTTTTATTGATTTGTAAAAATAAAAATAATAATAATATATAAAAGGTTTATTTTGTTGACACAAAAGTGATACATTCATTATCTTATGCGAAAGGGCTGATGTTTTAATAATAAATAATAAAACAGGAATTAACCTAGTTCAGTTAAAAACAAAATCTAATAATAAAATATGAATACATTTACAAACAAATGTCTTTACAAAACATATCTGCGTGCTAACAACAGTTGTGGAGAACATACCCAACACCAGCATTCAGAGTAATGAAATGTAATGATTACGTTAATATAATAAACTCACCGTTTCTCGCTGCAGGTACGAACCTCCATCTGTTTCTGAACATCTGAAAACAATATCACTCTCTCTCAGAGTTTTAGCTCTAATCCCCTCGAATCCTCATCTGTTCCTCACCCAGGATCACTGCATTGTGTGTGTGTGTGTGTGTGTGTGTGTGTGTGTGTGTGTGTGTGTGTGTGTGTGTATATATATTTAAACTCCATATGCCCCTTTTATAGAACACCATACTGTAATAATAAATGGATCAGAAAAGCTTCTGAAGAACGTAAATGTTAAGCTGGATGATTTATAATGACACTAAACCCAGAAGAGTTGCTCTCATCATATATTTTACATACAGAACATTTAAAGGTTTTGTACAGAACAACAATGATATTTTAATTTTAGGTATGAACAAATAATATGCCCTGATCAAATTTGATTTTAGCATCAATCACATTAACCCTGAGATTTAAAACACGTGACATGTGATTAAAAAAAATCATCCATGCACAGGTTACCCAGAATGCCTGAGTTTATAAACTAAAATGTAATTTCACATTGTATTGTTGCTTAACTTCTCACTTTGTGTTTTGTAGCTTAAAACATTCAATATAAATTCAGACATTATACAGAACCAGGTTTTAAACTTCAGCACAAAAACAAAAGCAGAAGTTTTAAAAGCAAATGAGTTTATTCCAGATGTTTGCCTGCAGGTCAGGCATGTCGTCCAGTCGATGTACCGGTACGTACAAGAACACTGTGCAGAATAACACCACCCTCTTTGGGCTGGGACTGAAAATAGATTAATTAATTAATTAATTAGTTTTTTTGTTTACTTTTTCTTCCTCTTTTAAATGACCCGATTGTTTTATCATTACGTGTTACAAAACTGAAGACCAAGCTGTACTCAAAAGTATTAAAACCTCCTTTCTGAACATTTTGTTACAGTTAATTTAACTTAATAAATCAGGATTCATGTTGATTCTGATTTATTTATTTGTTACATATAAATTTGTGACAGTTATAAATGAATAATAAAATGCAGAGGTTGAATTATGTAAGGAGTTATAAGAAAAGAAGAGAAAATAAATAATTTACAATTTGCTTCAAAGAAAGATTAAGACCAAATATTCATATTAGTTATGCATATTAAATAAAAAAAAACAATATGGTGTGCATTGGTTTCAAGAGGTTTTATGTTGAGTTCCATTTTTAATCTTTTTTTTTAAATATTAGAATCTTTTTCTTCCTCGAAAGACAGCGCTGCATAAACTGAAATCTATTGATGTAATCTGAATGTGGACTCTAGGGGGCAGTGCGGATGTTACTCTTCATTAAGATGTCAGCAAAGACAAGAAGAAGCGCAGGGGTAAGTGAATCTGCACGTGTTTGTGTTTAAATGTCGAAATGTTTTAATTGTGAGATATTACTGCAATCAAACATTTTATTATCCACAAAAAAACATTTGGACTCCTTTCTCAGTTAAATTTCACAAAACTATTTCTCTAAACAGCAGTGAAAACTTTTTTAAAAATTAAAAAACAAACTATGCTTTTTCTGGTAGTTTACGATTTAAAGCTATATTAAATATGTTCATTCGTTTATTAAAAATCTTCATATTTATTAAAATACGGCGGCAATATTTTTAATGTTTGCCACGATTTGATGAAGCGTATTTTTTGTGTAAGTGCAATGAGTATTTCTTTCCACCAGAGGGCACTATTCACATTAAAAACACCGGGTTTCTAGGTTTCGTTTTGAAAATCCTTTGAAGCCAAAACAACATTTAAAGGTTTAGTACTTCAAAAGGATAATACTGACACATTTCATTTAATAAAGAAATGTTTTAGGATATGATTAATATTATTAATTATCTCAGTATAATAAGCGGCAGAACCCAGCAGGTGTAGAATTCTTTATGTTTTTGATTTATTGCTGCTCATGTTCCGTTTGGAAATGCGGGGGGGGGGGGGGGGGGTTGTTACATGTGACCCCACTCGGGGGGAGGGGGGGGTCATCATTTTGGGGGTTTTGTTGCTCAGGTGCTGAAATAATTAATGATCCACTTACATTTTGCAAACATTAAATATGAGCAAGTGTGAATTGTGGAGTGATGTGATTTGTGTTGACTTAAAAAAAAATAAAATCGCACTCATTTAATGTAAAATAAAAAAAAGCGTTGTATGTGAGATTTCATCATTTAAAATTCCACTAATGTGATTTATTATGATCATTACAAAAGAATACATCTTCATTTACTGCAAGTACACAATTATTGATTTAATTACAGTCACTGACGAGACCATCACTGAGTAAGGTGCACATTTATCAGGAAAAAGGAAGCTGTAATCATAATTAACTTTTAAAATTAAACACAATACAGTATTTAAATCCTTCTTTGATTATTCATGCACAAGTTTACAAAGAATATAAGCTAAGCATCAAGATATAAACTTGTTCTTTTGGCCTCGGTCTCTGCACAGTTACCAGGTTTGTTTTCTGGTGTACTATCTTTTTTAAGCTCTAGAGAATACAGAGCAACACAGCGCTTACAAGGTGGTTTCTCAACATGGATCTCTGTTACAGCAAAAGCTTTACACTCAACTGAAGCAGGAAGTTTAATTTTTCGTAGCCCTCTGTCTTCAGGGAACACTGACATCACAGCAGTAGAAACAAACGGATGCCAATAATGTGTACATGAGATTGCAGTCATAATGTTTCTCTCATTGTCACCTTCACAGGACAGAGACGCCCCGTAATGGGTGACCCCATCTCTCTTACAAACACAAATGACAGTTGAAATCAGTGGGTATCCACGTCCTGATTTACATTTAAAGTTTATCATGTTTGCTTTTAAAATGTCCTTTATCATCTTCTCATCTTCACCATAGAGGCAATGAACCTATAAATAACAAACCAAATATTAATTTAATGACAGAAAACAGAGAGCCTTTAAAAGATTCACACGTTTTCACTTTAACTCATCATTTACCCACCAACTTCAGGAAGAAAGAAAACGGCGTCTGCAGAGGTACATGAGAATCAAAACAGTCAAATGCTTCTTTATATTTCATCTTTGTCTTTTCAAGTATTTCTTCGTCAGCAAATATGATTTCCTTGTGGTAGTTTGCAACATGAATATTTCCAAAGAACAAGATGCTATGAAGCAGCTTTAGAAAAGAAATAACGTATTAATCATAAAAATGATCCCATTTCATCATCATCTGCTCAGTCCTGTGCTGGGGGGGGGGTTCTCCATGCCCATCCAGGGGAGAACATCTCAGGCACTGGGGAGATACACCCAGGTCAGCACACCCATCTATCGCTGGGCACACACTCACACACATTATTTGTTACCAAGTTATCATTATAGTTCATTAGAAATTTTAGGATTAATGGTGATAATGGTGTAAAGCTGTTTTGCGTGGCCGTGTATCAAAGCAGTCTGAGTACAAGCACATGAGCAGAGATTACAGATATTAGAGATGCACCGAAATACATTGAAATAACATTTAATGAACTCTCCCCATTTTAACCGCAATTTAAAATGATCTAATAACCACAGAATATAAAAAAAAAGCCTTTAGCCATGTTACAATGACAAATAAATTAACACCACCTCCTAAACACTGTTTGGCTATATGACCTAAATAAGTTAGGCAGCCCATTTTGAGTGATTTGAGATTTTAGTTGCCTCAGCGATTCTGTTCTTTATTCTTTTTGGAGTTATGATTGGCTTAATTGCTTGAAACCAAATGAAAGAAACTTTAATGTGCCTCGGTTACACACTGTGGAAAAAACAACGGCTTAAATTTCAACTCAAAATATCACAGCATCATTAACAACGCCATTGTTCAGAATAAAATACTCTGTCTTTTCCCTTATTTCTGTTTCTGAGTCCAAATCTGAGTGTATGTGCAGGTCCACCCCCCCCCACACACACACACACAAATCCTACAATTTCTAGTTAAATTTAAAAACAGTGAAAGTAGATTCACAGAGGGACCATGACTTCCAGGATGAACTTACTTTATGCAGTAAATGCACTTTTTCCAAATTGGCTTCACCACATTTGTGAGCAACAAGAGCCATGGCGCTATTGTAAAGTTGAAATGCATTGTTGGGAAATTTGTCTCCTCTCAGTTTATTCCTGACCCTAAAGAAATAATACACAATATTTCTGCAGTATTAGCTTCACAAACAGTTTCTGAAATAAGAACCAGCTGTCGGTTCTTTATGTTTAGTCACTTGTTACATAAATCAGTATAACAATGACATTACTGTTTAAACAATAGAACTGTAGAACCTTATCATGCAAGCTAAAACTTTCAAATTAAAGGGTTTGTGAATGTCTGTTCGGACACAACATTTTTATTATTTTTTTTACTTACCTTTCTTCTCTTGTTAATTTGTCCTGTTTAAAAAAGTCATACAGAACACATATGAATAATCACCACAATAAATGCTGATCAAATGTGCTAGAAAGGTTTTAAGAAAGCAGTGCTCATTACCGCAGCCATCTCAGATGATCAGTGCTGCATCTGCACTTCGGGTTCTGTTTATAATGGCGGCGCAGAGGAAAAGGAGTGGCCACTTTCATTTTAATTTTACTGAAGGACAAAAAAACAGAAGTTAATGGAGCTGCTGCAGTTTGTGGAACTGCACTGAATAACATCAGTCTTCTGTTTTACCACACACATTTACCAGAGGGCCCAAACGTTAATAAAACTGCATACAGATGTATGAAAGCCATTCAATACACAGTTCAATATTATATATAAACAAAGTTCTGAATGATTTAAAGGCCGATCACACTGTGTGTAAACTGTATTTACCGTTAACCCTTAGGGTCCTGGGATAAGCTTTAGGTCCACATGTAAGGACGGGAGAAAAATATATGTAAATAAAATAATTATGCTTCGTTAAAATCACTTTAAAAATAACCACAATATAAAGAAATGCTGTTTGTAAACATAAGAGTGAACTGTTGAAATTCACTGACTTTATTATGCTTAAGCTTAAATTTCTTAATAAATTTGCTACTATTTTATTTTTTTTTTTTTTTTTTCAGTTTTTTTTATTCACCAGACTTCATTTAAATTTAGGGGTTTAACAAACAAAGCAACTCTCATTACGTTTTGTCTGTCTGCCCTACAATAGATGAACCCTTTTCTCAAGTGCCCGTGATGACTCTGATCAGGATTAGATGCTTAGAACATAATTTTTTAAAAACATGCTGCAAAAATATATTTTGTTTGGTGAATATAAATGAAATGGTGATATGTTTAAACTATCCAACAACCTCATCTGGAGCACCAACACTTCCACCTCAGTCAGGAAGGCGCACCAGCCTTCTCTCTCTAAAGAGAGCCGGGCACTCGGGGGCTCAGTCCTCTCCTCCTTTTACAGATGTGTGGATGTGAGGTGGAGAGCGTCTTGTGCTCTCCATGGAAGCTGCACCGCTGCAGACAGTAAAGCTCTGCAGAGGGTGGTGAAGGCTGCACAGAGGACTGTTGGAGTCAGTCTCCCCACCACCACAGACATCTACACCTCCAGATGCAGGAAACGGGCCTCCTGCATCATGAAGGACCCCTCTCACCCAGCACACCCACGTTTTGTTCCGCTCCCCTCAGACAGGAAACTGCGGAGCATTAAAACTAGAACAAACAGACTGAGGAACAGCTTCATAGCAGAAACTGTAAGACTCACAACCTCCATCTAAACAACAGACCCTCTCCATTAACACTGTGACACTACGACACTTCACCAGACAATATCTCACGGCTGCTATATTTTATATCTACGTTTTTATTATAAAGCGCTGCTATATTTACATTTTTAAAAAATTATTATTTCTTTTTTTCTAACGTAATATTTAAATAAAAATTTTTTATTGTATTTGGGTAAACTGGGCCCGTGAGACGCAATGTTGTTTATATTTCAGGTACCACATGTTATGTAAATGACAAAGTCTCCGTGAATCCTTGAAGGATGTGGTGAATTGATGAAACTTCCGTCGAAATGTTCATTAAAACTGATTACTGGTTAACGACTGCGGCTGATATTGTTTCTAAAACCCTGGTTTAATATGCTGTCCAATATGTTTTTTAAAGTCTACTATTTAATTATTCTGTAAAAAATAAATTTTCATAATGTCATATAACTAATGCTTTTATTCAAAGACACTCATTGTACCTTGTGGTCAGAATCCGGGGTTGGCCATAAAGCATCTCTGGAGCAATGAGGATTAAGGGTCTTGCTCATGGACCAACAGTGGTAACTTCAGTGGACCTGGGCTTTGAACCCACAACCTACAGATTGATACCCAGTGTGCATTTTAAATAATATAAATGCAAAACAACTTTAGTAAATATGACTCCCTCAACAACAGACTGTGAGGAGCGGATTCCACTCCTTACCTTTTTGTGGCACTGTTTAAGTTTTGTTTATTTGCAGCCTCAGTTCCTGATGGTGTGTTTATTGGTTGTTTGATCGTGTTGGTGCTCGGTTTGGTGCTATTTAGTTTTTGGAGTTTCATTCTTTCTTCATTCACATCACGCGCTGCCTGAGGCCGTAGTGCTGTTTTAAGTTTCCTTTGTGAAATAAATGCTTTTCGTGTACCCGCGCCTTCCTGGTTCCATTCCGCGCTCTATTTCGCGCTCTCCTTCGGGTTTCAGCAACAAACCCCGACACAAGACTTTATTCGTATGTAAGATATATCAGATCAATTTGGAATGCTTTTTGCCCAACCGAAAAAGACTACTTTCAGCATATTTGAAACCACCTGGAGGTCCTTTGTGTATTTGAATGATAAATGTATACAATGCCATTCTGAAATAGATAACAAAATATAAATCTGATCTGAAGAAAGATGTTTGAGAGTCAGAATGATCAAACTCTTGGTGCCAGAGACCAGTCATGGTGAGGGCCCTTATTTAGTTTTTCTAAGAATTCCCTTCTTTCTGCTTCAGCTAGAAATGTGTTATAAATACTTTTATCTTTATTGCCTTACTTCTGCTTAAGCTAGAAATGTGTTATAAATACTTTTATCTTTATTCCATTACTTCTGCTTAAGCTAGAAATGTTATAAATAATTTTATTTCTACTTTCTGCTTCATTACTTTTGCTTCAGCTAGAAAGTATTTATAATACATTTTGGTCTTGAGCAGAAGTAAGAGTAAATTAAGATAAAAGTATTTATAATGCCTTGATGTTAAACTACATTGATGCCTTGGCTGATCTTGGGGATCAGTTTTTTTTTCATCTGTTGCAGATGTTGAAATGTTCTTGTTTGAACATTGGAGCTGAAAGCGGAAGGTTCACTTGATTCAACTTTAAAAGAAGAAAGTATTTTGGGCTGCAATTCTAGCGTGCTGAGTCGGTTAAATGTGCTCTTGAGTCTGAAAAAAGTGGCTTTTAATAAATACCTATTCTCAAAACCTCGCAGGCCATCTTAAAGAAAAATATATTTTAGAGAAAACCAGATCAGACATTTACAACAGTTCTGACTGAAGACAGATATTAAAGAACAATAAAAACTAAAAAGAAAACAACAGTTGGACTAGCACTTAGAACCAAACGTTATTTTTATTTTCATATGTACCAAAGCAACAAAATAGCAGGAATTAAGACATAAAGTCAAAACAAGGCTCCTGACAGCTGAGATAAATAATTTTAAAAGTAATAAAGGTTAATACATTTTACAGGTTATGCTGTGTATTCAATAGAGTTAAGTGTGAGTTTTAGAGACAATAGAAGCCTCGACATGTGAGACCCGTCTGTTACAGGTACAGGTTCATGTACAGGAAACTGTCTCACACTCTTTCACCAAGTCCAGAGGAGGTGACTGCAGAAACACAAAACACACCGGTGTCACTTCATTTTCCAAATGTTTACATATTAACAAGCAATAATACATTTACAATGTGTGCACAAATGTGTGTGTGTGTGTGCAACCTTTTTCTAAGAAGAAAAGGTTTTTTGAAATGATAAAAAATCATAATTGCTGTGAATCAGAGATTTTACTGTAAAATAAAAATAACATACAGATTAAATACCGAGCAAACATATAAACACTTTTGTTTTTGCTTCTGTTTCATGAGCTAAACTCGAAAAATATTGTTCCCAAATTTGTCTAAATCTCTGACTTAGTGATCGCTTCTCCTTTGTCAAGCTCATCCATCCACCTCACAGCTTTGGCACATCAAGATGCTGATTAGACAAAAGTATCATTACTCAGGAAAGAGAGAGAAGTTTTTTGAGTTCAGCTCATAAAATACGGGAACAGAAACAAAAAAATGTTTGGCATTTAGAATTGTATTTCGTTTATCATCAGCAGAAAACAAACTTCATATAACAGTAACAGATAGCTACAAAGACATGAGGTGTTTATGTAAAAGCTTGAAAAGAAGAATATTTGACATTTCAGTGCTTTCAAACTGTCATTTCTTTATCTTTGATAAAGAAGAATAAACCTTTACCTTTGCGACCTGCATCTGCCTGATGAGCTGCAGGTTTTCTAGATAGGAAGGTTTTACGGCCTGCAGCATTTCTTTGTGCTCATTCATCACCTCAGAAAACTCTTCAGATTGCTTTGCCCTGTCCCACTCTTCATCTGTCTGTACAGACACCCCGTAACATGACATCATGAGTTTACAGAACAACATGCCGAAGAGCAAGGCTTTACAAATATAAATATATATCAAACTTAAAGCTGTTATTGAAATGTGTTTTAATGTTGAACTTTATTCTCTCACCATGTCCTCAAAGCTTTGTCCATTGTAATACTGAACCTTCCCCGGAAACTCCACCCCCTGCTGGAGGAACGTCTTCATGTTTTGGGCGACCAGATGAAGACGGTCATCCACGTAGGCGTAGATCTTTCCGTCTTCACACACCATGAACACCAGCTCAGCACTGGGAGAGTCACAGGGGAAGTTCTTTATGACGCCAAAGACCCTCATGAACATGTGATCAGGAAGATAGAACTGCTCCCACTCCTTTAACATCTCATCATCATACGCCGTGTCCTCCAGAGTTCCAACAGTCAACGTGAACTTCTCCAGGTTCTTCAGCTTCAGCTCTGATCCTCTCTGCTTTGTGGTGATGCTGGTGACTTTCTCAAGATAATCTAAAAGAATATATATATATATATATATATATATATATATATATATATATATATATATATTTGAAAATCTAAATATAAAATTGATTTATAATATATATATTTTACGTTTGTTTTTTGAACTTTACCTTTATTTACGTCAAGCAGCTGGATGTCCTTCTCAAATGAACTACAAGGGGAAAAAAGACTCAAGTGTATTATTAAGGAACTAATCTTCTCAAACTTCTCTGATCTAAATCATTCCAATAATGCAAGAAGTCCAGCGCTCAACAGATCAGCATTACGACCCAGATATCAGTTCTGAAATCTCCCTAAACCAGCCAATCTCTGGTGGTCTAGACGCACAGATAGACATGACTAAAAAAGTATGCCGGAGAAACGACATGGTTCCTCTTTAGAATGGCCGCGCGCTTACTTGGGCCACTGAACTGTGAGAGGCGGACACACCGGCTTGTGCTGGCGAGCATGTATTCGGACCAGCTCTCCAGCAAACTTTTATGACCCCAGAGAGGGCAGAAGCACAACTCCACCTTTTGCAGAGTAACCGCTTGTTGGCAGACTATGAGGTCAATGAGTCAGCTTTAGTGGTGTTATTTCAACATGGGCTTAGAAAGCCCTTTAAGATGAGCTCAATACTCAAGACCCTGAGCTGCCCATGGCAGAGGACATCTAGGATTTTCAGTAAGGATGTGGTGACCATAACATCCCAGGAGGATATGAAGAGGTCCTTATTCCATGTCTTCACACATCAATAACGTTACAAAAAAAGAATCCACAACCAACAAAAAAAAAGCTAAAAATGAAACAAACTTTGACTTTAAGGCCTGCCAGAGAATGTATGGTGATGTAAATGACTGAAAAGCCACAGAAGAGTGTTCTAGAAGAGTGTTGTAGAAAAGTGTTCTAGTCTTCTGTTTCTGCCAATAGTACTGACACTATTTTGTAATAATAATAATACAGTTTATGTATAAGTTCATGAAAATCTCAAAAACAATACACAGAAAACAATAATACTGTACAACAATATTAGTTCATGAAAGCCTTTTAAAATTAAATATATTTATATATATTTCATAGAAAATATTTATTGTGTTGTTACTATGGCACACTAAACACAACAGTTGTTAAATTACTGTGAAATTACAGCTAAAAAGACTGCTGGTCTCTTTATAGTTATATAAAACACATTAATCCTTCGTTCACATTTTGTGAACACGTAATTATTTAGAAGAGACACACATGAAAAACATGTTTTTATACCTAGTCATTTACCGAAAAGTGGCTCGCTTTATCTGACTCCTCTCTACATCAAATGACTTTAATTTGAAATCCTACCTCATTGTGTTGTTTAAAACAGCTCCCGGTCTCGCTTTGAGAAAAATCAGAGACAGTTTTAACAGAAGCTCAGTGAAGAATGAAAGAGACGCAACGGAAACGCGATGAAACACTGCGCTCGCGACGGCGTGGAAAACACGCGACACGTGACCGCGCTTTCAGTTCCCTCCTGCAGGGGGCGACAATGAAACGGGGAGCAAAATAATACCCTACACTTTGACTTCAATTGTTAGGAATGAAATAACATCATGTAACGAATGTTAACTCACGCTGACCTGCAGGGGGCGACACCTACAGTACTAACCTGTCTAAGCATTTTTCCACCGTCTCTGATCAAAGGCTTTTTTGAACGTTTATTACATGTAGATATGATGATTGTGGAATTAGATTAGCGTATACGGGTGTTTTCATCAATAAGCTCCGGTTATTCAGACTGAATTATATATTATTATATGATGTTAATATTCTTTGATGTTTAAATATGGTGTTAATCTTCTTTGATGTTTAAATATGGTGTTAATCTTCTTTGATGTTTAAATATGGTGTTAATATTCTTTGATGTTTAAATATGGTGTTAATATTCTTTGATGTTTAAATATGGTGTTAATATTCTTTGATGTAGGCCACGATTCTGTTTATAAAAAGGATAAACTGGGACGATTCGTTGAAAGCTGTTTATTCGTGTTGTGAGTGCGATGTGTGTTTCTTTCCACCAGAGGGCACCACGTTCACATTAAAAGCACTGCGAGTCCGTCAGGCGCCATTTTGAAAATCCCGTCAAACCAAAACAACCGAGCGGTTTAATTTTTAAAGAAGATAAAGTCTCATTATTAACAAAGAAATCTTGACTTTAATAAAGTAACAGAGTCTGGAGTTGACGCTGCTTGAGGTTTCGGTGGTTTTGCGTGTTTCGCGTCCCGTTGTTAATCCATGGCTGGGATTTGGATTATGAAGCGTGTTGGTTTCGTTTTCTGAGTTTTTTTGTCAGAATTATTCGATTTTCTCTGTTTGTTCGGAAAGCAGCTGTTTTTAATTCATGAGGTGAGAAGTGAGATGTTATTAATAAAGCAACATGTTTATTTAAAGAATACCTCGGGACTGTACTTTTGTAATATTCTGAGTTTGGTTTCGAATGTAGATTTGGATGTGACGCAGGGTTTGTAATTAGAGGTTTCGTTTTTAGTGTTATCACATTTAATAATATACCGTATCATTTAAGATTCATTCATTTAAATTAGAACCCCTAATATCGCGGTGGGGTTCCCCATGCCCATCCAGGGGAGAACATTTTGGGCGCTGGGCAGATACACCCAGGACAGGGGGGCAATCTATCACTGGGCACACACTCACACACACACACACACACACACACACTCTATATGGGGCAATTTGGGGAATCCAATTGACTTGATCCATGTTTTTGGACTGTGGGAGGAAATCGGAGAACCCGGAGGAAACCCACACGGACACGGGGAGAACATGCATACTCCACCCAGATGGGGATTCGAACCGGGAATCCCTAGTGCTGAAAGGAGAACATGCTAACCACTAAACGTACCATGTGACCTTTGTCTCTGGCTTGCTGCGTTGTTTTTGTTTAGATGACGTCCCTGTGTTCTTGAATGTATTAAAATGGACAGATTGTTTAAAATGCCGACCGATCGATCTGTGAACCTGCTGCTGGGTTTAGTTTACTTTAGTAACTTCATCTTGTATGGAACATGTTCATCAGTAAGGACATATAAATAAATAAAGGACGTAATAAATGTTGCTTTAAACACTAATTCACATGTTTCTCTTTTATTTTCAGTTGTAATATCGAGAGGGACTTCCTTCTCCATGACGTTGATGAAGGTAAAACCCGTAATAAAGAAATGAGTGAAGAATCAGAATCAGAATCTCTTTATTGTCATTATAGCAGGTATAAGGAAATTAAGGTGCCGTACTTTTCCGTGTGACACACTAAAATTTACACAAAGAGATTTAAAAGATAGCAGTATAATTTACAAAATTAAAAAATATTTACAAGAGAGTATAAAACTGTACAACCTGAGTGAATGTATTTGGTATATTGCATGTTGTTTTTATATTGCACGTTCAAAAATGTACAGAACTGAGTGAATTGTTATAAATGTGAAAGTTAACAAAGCGCCATTTAGTGCCTGAAAATGTAAAGTGATGGTTCTGAACTTCCTCTTCCTTTAGATGGAGATGTTTATCTCGTTAACATTAACACCGTTGTTCAGAGGCACCGCCATTCAGAGCTGGAGCTGAAGAACCTGGAAAAGTTCACGTTGACTGTTGGAACTCTGGAGGACACGGCGTATGATGATGAGATGTTAAAGGAGTGGGAGCAGTTCTATCTTCCTGATCACATGTTCATGAGGGTCTTTGGGGTCATAAAGAACTTCCCCTGTGACTCTCCCAGTGCTGAGCTGGTGTTCATGGTGTGTGAAGACGGAAAGATCTACGCCTACGTGGATGACCGTCTTCATCTGGTCGCCCAAAACATGAAGACGTTCCTCCAGCAGGGGGTGGAGTTTCCGGGGAAGGTTCAGTATTACAATGGACAAAGCTTTGAGGACATGGTGAGAGAATAAAGTTCAACATTAAAACACATTTCAATAACAGCTTTAAGTTTGATATATATTTATATTTCTAAAGCCTTGCTCTTCGGCATGTTGTTCTGTAAACTCATGATGTCATGTTGCGGGGTGTCTGTACAGACAGATGAAGAGTGGGACAGGGCAAAGCAATCTGAAGAGTTTTCTGAGGTGATGAAGGAGCACAAAGAAATGCTGCAGGCCGTAAACCCTTCCTATCTGGAAAACCTGCAGCTCATCAGGGATAAGCAGTAAGCAGAGGTAAAGGTTTATTCTTCTTTATATGGGTTTAAATTAAATTAATTACAATTCTTTATCTTCTTATTTTTAAGCTACTACATCAACATTTTATAAAGCTGTATGTGTGTCTGTAGTTATCCGTTACTGTCATATGAAGGTTGTACGTGATTCATCTCATCGTCACTGCTATTCTATATTAGGGTCGCAGGGGGTGCCCATCCAGTGGAGAATGTTTCGTACACTGGGCAGATACACCCAGGGCAGGGTGCCAATCCATCACTGGGCACACTCACTCACACACACACAAACACTATATGGGGCGATTTAGAGCGTCCACTTTACCTTGAATCCATGTTTTCGTATTATACCATTATTTCGGGACGGTGGTATTTCTGTATAAAGGTCATTTGTGTTGTAATTTGTTCGCAGCCTTTGTTCTGGATTCTTACTTTATGACGTCATGATTTATTTTAATTTCTTTGCTCAACACAAAACCCAAAAAACACTTTATTAAATATGTTAGCAAAATTAAACGTCTATAACAATCAGTTGTACCATTGAATTAGTAAAAATTAGAGGTGCACTAATTATCTTCCAATTAGTACTTTACTAGGGGTGGGGGGGGTCATATTATATTATTATATTATTCATTAATTCATTATCTTCTGCTTTATCCTCTATTAGGGTTGCGGGGGGGGGGGGGGGTTCCCCATGCCCATCCAGGGGAGAACGTTTTGGGCGCTGGGCAGATACACCCAGGACAGGGGGGCAATCTATCGCTGGGAACACACACACACTCTATAGGGGGCAATTTGGAGAACTCAATTGACTTGATCCATGTTTTTGGACTGTGGGAGGAAACCGGAGAACCCGGAGGAAACCCACATGGATACGGGGAGATTGGGATTCGAACCAGGAATCCCTGGTGCTGAGAGGAGAACGTGCTAAACCACTACACCACCCTTAGGAACCCTGGCTGGTTTATCTCTTTCTGGTTTATCTCTTTCTAGTTTATCTCTTTTATGATGGAGATGTTGAGTTTGAAATCATACACTGTATGTTCCTGTTTGTGCAGACAGGGGGCGACGGGGAGGAAAAGAGCTCACAGGAGGTTGTTGAGGTGAGGAACGAGCACAAGATGAGCTGAGGACCATGCAGCCCTCCTACCCATCAGACCAGGAGCCCTTTAGACCAGGAGCCCGTCGGGCCGATGCAGGAGCAAAAAAACACAAATATTCTGCAATTTCTATGATTAAAAAAGATTATTAATGTTACACATTGTTCTACATGAACATCTGTATGAAAAACACTGTAGTTGTTGCTGTGAAGGGTGGGGTGCTCTGATTTACTGATCTTTAAATGAGCAGCATCTTTATTTTACCACGACTGTCACACTTCCAGACTAATAAGAGCGAAAACAAAAGTCTCACCTTCATGTTTTTGTTCAGTTTGTGTGATGATGATCTGTAGAGATCCTGTTTCTGGACATTGATGAGATGGTCTGTTGTCCCTGATCTGCTGGAGAACAATCGTATCATTCTATTTGACTGTCCTGAACCGATTTAATGCAATGGAACCATAGTTCAGTGATGCCATGGATATTATGTTCTGTAGGTGTCCCTGTACTTTTTAATGTTGTGGATTAAAATTAAATATAAATTTATCCTTAAAAGCTTTTATTTAAGATGAAATGTCCAGTTTCTACAAGGTTTTAGATCCAGAAAAATGTGGGTCCATCAAACAGAGGACGTATCAAATTAAAACAGTATAATCACACTATACATCTGATTAAGATTATAACAGACTTTCAAAATGAAACACTCTCACACGATTTAAACCTACGGTAATTAGGTGCATGAAGCAGGCTGCACTTCACCCAAAAATCTAAATCCAATAAGATTTATTCTGAATAATTAACTTTAAAGAGGTGTTATTAGTCCCGGCGTGTAGTGGTGTCTTATTGCTTTAATAAAACACACACACACTATAATAAAACACAAGCTTTGATTCAGAAATGCGTTTATTGAAAGCAAAATCGTTAATAATCTGATCTTCGCGTCGTAATCTTTTAAAGTGAACGCTGATGGCAATTTCTGTAACAAACACTGCCATCTAGTGGGAAAATTACAGAACACAATTTATAACAATACGGAAATTGAATGTATTGTATATCACACATTGATGTGAATGTGAAGCGCTCAGAGACCCCTTAGTGTTAATGTTAATGATCTTGCAGCTGGACAAACGGCTCAGCCAATCAGAGTTAAGCAGCAAAGCTACTCGTTTTATAATCACGGTTATAACGCAGTGTTTCATTTTACTAAAAAGCTTGAGCCGTAAAACTGTAACTCAGGAAAAGCCTAAGCTCGTTTAATTAACAATACATATGAAAATTAATCTTATTAGTATGTTTTTTATTCGGTCGAAATAAAATAATGAGTTTGTCACTTTGAAGCTGTTAAATGTGGAGATAAATCAGTCATTTTTATCAGTAATAATTATTTACTGTATTTTTTAATGTATATTTAAATCTTTTTATTAATGAAGATTAATAACTCGCGGCTTAGTGGTTTAGCATGTTCTCTAAGTGCTAGGGATTCCCGGTTCGAATCCCCATCTGGGTGGAGTTTCCATGTTCTCCCTGTGTCCGCGTGGGTTTCCTCCGGGTTCTCCGGTTTCCTCCCACAGTCCAAAAACATGGATCAAGTCAATTGAATTCTACAAATTGCCCCATATAGAGTGTGTGTGTGTGTGTGTGTGTCCAGTGATAGATTGCCCCCCTGTTCTGGATGTATCTGCCCAGCGCCCGAAACGTTCTCCCCTGGATGGGCATGGGGTACACCCCCCCCCCCCCCCCCCCCCCCCCACGACCCTAATATAGCGGAAGATGATGGATGAAGGAATAAGTCAAGCCCGCAGCTGAAAGCAGAGTAACCGTGGGTGCAGGTGCAGTGTGGTTTCAGCAGGTGGCGCTCGGGTTCTGTTGTGACATTTGATCTGAATCTGGAACTCTGGAACTCTGTGAGTGTGCAGTGTTGTTGAAGTTGATCAGAACTCTGATGTCGGAGCGGAATCAGCGGATTAACACTGAGATGGCTGCCGTCTTTAAATCCGGTAAAGTTTAATCATTAACACACACACCGTCCGGACTGTCGGTCAGTTCGCCATTAACGCTGCTCTTACATTACATCATATTACGCTATATTTAAATGAGATATGACTCTGTATTTTAATTAATTTGTAAATTTCGCGATGTAAATATACATCGACTTTGTTCTACACCTGTATTTTGTTATGTTTTTGTATTTGTTTGTGATTGGTTCGCTGTAACGCTGGTTTTTTTGTGAGCGGCGATGCAAACCAATCGTAAAGCAGCACCGCGCCACAGTGTGAGCCAATAACAAACCGGGAGGCGGGATCAGTCAGGAATACGGGTGCAGATAAATAACTTTATATAAAAATAATGATCGATTATTAAACCGAATAATTAATCATTAATTCAACACTTACCAATCTGTTTGTTTGTGAAACTTTTTTTTTTTTTTTTTTTTTTATCTCAAAACCGTTTTGTTTTGAGGTCCACAAAATAAAGTTTAAATTTTAGTTTTTTTTAAATAATAAATTGTAAATATTTAGAATTAAAACGGATAATTTGAAATGATTAAATTGCAGAATTCGTCAGAATGGTTGTTTAGTTCGGGACGGTGGTATTTCTGTATAAAGGTCATTTGTGTTGTAATTTGGTCGCAGCCTTTGTTCTGGATTCTTACTTTATGACGTCATGATTTATTTTAATTTCTTTGCTCAACACAAAACCCAAAAAACTCTTTATTAAATATGTTAGCAAAATTAAACGTCTATAACAATCAGTTGTACCATTGAATTAGAGGTGCACTAATTATCTTCCAATTAGTACTTTACTAGGGGGGGGGGTCATATTATATTATTATATTATTCATTCATGCATTATCTCCCACTTTATCCTCTATTAGGGTCGCGGGGGGGGGGGTTCCCCATGTCCATCCAGGGGAGAACATTTCGGGAGCTGGTCAGATACACCCAGGACAGGATGCCAATCCATCGCTGGGCACACACTCACTCACTCACACACACTGTATATGGGGCAATTTGGAAAACTCAGTTGACTTGATTCATGTTTTTGGACTGTGGGAGGAAACCGGAGAACCCGGAGGAAACCCATGCAGACACGGGGAGAACATGGAAACTCCACCCAGATGGGGATTCGAACCGGGAATCCCTAGAGCTGAGAGGAGAACATGCTAAACCACTAAGCCACCATGCCATATTATATTATTTGCACATTCTCTTTCATACTTCATACTCATCAGTGCATCATAAATCTTCATAATGAATGTTTTTAAGAGGCTGTGAACCAGTCAAGACAATAAAACCTTTTAATAACCGACGCTGGTTTTTCAGAGAACTCTTGGGGACGAGTGAGTGATGAAGATGAGCAGGAGGAAGAGGAACTCAGACTTGTCCTGATTGGACGGACTGGTTCTGGAAAGAGTGCTTCTGGAAACAGCATTCTGGGAAGGCCTCACTTCCGGTCTGAACTGAGCGCCAGCTCGGTGACGCAGGTCTGCCAGCAGGGCATCACCGAGGTCCATGATGAAGAGGCAGAACCCTCCTGTAAAAGGAAGAAGCTCGTGGTGGTGGACATGCCCGGATTTGGAGATACGCGCTCAGATCCGGAGCAGGTCCAGACCGAGATGGCTAAGTGCGTGTCTCTAAGCGCGCCCGGTCCTCACGCTTTCCTGATGGTGATTCAGCTCGGGCGCTACACCGAGGACGAGGACCGAGCAGCTCGAGAGATGCTGCGAATGTTCGGGGAGTCTGCGCTGCGCCACCACACTGTCGTCCTGTTCACGCGGGGGGATGATTTGGAAGCGTCTGGGGGAGTTTTGGAGTCGTTTCTGAGTCGAGATGCACCTCCTGCACTGACCGCTTTACTGGAGAGGTGCGGCGGTAGATGTCACGTCCTGAACAACAGGAAACCAGATGACCGGACCCAAGTAAGGGAGCTAATTGTGAAGGTGGAGAGGATGGTGGAGGAGAACGGGGGGCTGTACTACACCAGCAGCATGTTCCAGGAGGCGGAGCTCGCCATTCAAGAAGAACAGAGAAGACTGATGAGTAAGAAAAGGAGGACGGATTGGGAAGGAGCAGAGGAGGAGCGGGTGGAGGAAAAGGATGAGAGATCATGGGCGGGGGGGTGGGGCTTAATAAATGAAGGATGGCAGAAATGGAAGGATAGGGGTAGAAGGAAGGGTCAATGTACAAAGAAGTTGCTCCGCACTGAAGCTGCACTCTCACTTAAGGTTTTAAAAAGGGTAAAGGTGTTGGTGGCATCGGGGGCAACTGGTTTGGCTGTAGGGGCAGTCTGTGGCGCCGTTGCCCCGATTGCTTTGGCAGCAGGAGCCTCTATGGTGGGATCTTCAGTGGGTCTCGCTGCAGGCGTAGCCGGTAAGACCGCAGTGGCTGTCGGGGCAGCAATGGGGGGGGTGGTCGGTGGGGCAAATGGAGTGATGGTTGGTGCAGAAGCAGTGGAACCTCGAGAGGCAGCAATGGAGACTTTAGAGCAGGTTGGCCTGGTAGGGGCTGCTGTTTTGGGTGGGGCTGCTTTTCTGGGTGTAGGGGCAGGGCTTGTTGGGACAGCAGTAGAGGGGGGAGCAGTTGTGAGCGCCGCGTTAACCGGGGCTGAAACAGCCGGGGCAATTAACACCGCCGCTGTAGCTGCACCTCATGGGGTTGGAGCTGCCGTCGCTCATACTGGAGGCGCTAACATGGGTCAGATATTAACGGCAGTGACGGAGATCGGTCGGGCCGCGGTGGGGGTCGCTGTAGCCGGGGGGTTCGCAGTGAAAGTCGTCAAAGAGAAAGTTCGCTCAGCGGCTGGATTCACAGAGAGGAAGTCCTACGAGATCTTCTGGAACAAATGATCAGCACGAACAGGACGTCTCCCGATCAAAACATATCTACAGCTCGGATTTCAGAATGATTATACCAACAGCACACACACCTCCGGCTTCACTGTGACAGGCCATGCTAACTAACCTGCAGATCTAACCAAATGTTCTTTACATATGAGATCCACCTGCTTAAAAGAGCTTTAACACAGGACGTCCACTCAGAGATCACCCACAAAGAGGCTTCGGTTTGATCTCAGTGAACTTTATCGCCGTGTTTATTTGTAAATCATTAAATCTGCAGTGCAACAAGTCTGTTTGATTTAGCTGGAATACTCAAGCTGCCTTATTATTTACATTTACAAAGCTTTTCCACAATTTTAATGTTTGAAGAACTTTATAATTAACAATGTAAACACGCAGATGCCACAAACGCGTATCGCTGCACACGTATGCACACACACACTCACAATTCAGCTTTCTGAACGATTTTTTTTTTATTTAAGAGGAAACCCACTTTACACAAACCTGACCCAAAGATCTAAAGCTGTCCAGATGGGAAGTGAACCCAACACCTGACTGTGTGGAGACAAAGTCACATCAAACGAACAAGAGATTTATGGTTGTGTAAAATGTGATGATTAGTCCTTTAAAATAATTTACCTTACAATATTAATTTAGCGGATGTTCATTAATGTAAACCAAATAAAATGAAATGTAATTTCCGCTGATTATTTCGTGGTTCATCAGTCTGTAATATCTGAATAAATGAATCTGAATAAAGGCTGATCAGTCCTGGATAAAAGATATGGTATGAGTATGAGATGCAACTCTATAGAGTAAAGTGTGTGTTTGTATTCTTTGTGGGGTTTTTTTTTTTTTTTTTTTTTTTTTAAACACAAAAGCTCACACACTGTTAAAATTAATATGTTTAAATCCAGGTTTGTGTTATTACATGTTAGATGACATTTATGGCTTTCGTGGAGAACTGACTGAATAAATAACTTTAAAACTTGAGTATAAAAAACCTGAACTCTCCTCTAAATTTCCAGGTTTGTTAAAACAGTTTAGGGAAGGCCGGTTCCTGTTCCAGCATGACTGTGAGGGTTAATAAGAAGACAGAATCACCAATCGAAGGCTAATCGATCGAAGTCTAAGTGATTGAAGACAAATTAAAATTCTGATTTAGATCTGAAACTTTGAACATCAGATCCGGTTCACTTCAGCTGAATTAAAAACTTATTGTTTATTAAGATTAAATTAAAACGTCACCGAACTAAAACAGAAAGATAGTCTGTATACACGAACAGAGAAATAAAACCTGATTTAGGCCTGCCCCGGCCTTTCTCCTTATATAATAATAATAATAATCATAAAAAAAAAAAAAATAATAATAATAATATAATAATAATAATAATATAATGACGTATGTGTCTCTCATGAACGTCACTCGGTTTCATCCAATCCAGCGCGAGTGGGAGGAGTTTATGTAAAGTAGCGCGGTCCCTCGGCTCATCTACGTACTATCAGACCACGCTGCTGCGAGCCACGCGATTGGTCAGTTCGCGCTGCTCTCGCGACAGCAGAGGGAACGTCTGCACCAATCAGGCGTCGAGAGGAAGAAAAACAGCTCCCGGATGACATCAATGGAACCAAGATGGCTCCGTCGCTCTGAGGGATCTGGAAGTTTGTGTTTCACCGGAACGATGGCGGAGAGACGGCCGTCTGTAATTTGATGTCGCGGTTCCTCGTGTTAAAGACAGGAGAGTAAAGCGGGTCGAAGCTGAATCCCGGGTGCAGTACTGCGGGCTGAAGATGGAGGGTGGAGGTTATATAGAGAGTATGGACGCTACGCTCTCAGAGCTCGGAGACGAGTTCACTCTGGGAGATATCGACGGTAAGAGACAACGATTACACACCGTACTACAAACTGTACTACACACTGTACTACACACCGTACTGTACTACAAACTGTACTACACACCTCAGCTGGACTACAGCCCGTACTACACCCCCCATACTGTACTACACACCCCATACTGTATTACAACCCCATACTGTACTACACCCCCATACTGTACTACAACCCCATACTGTACTACACACTGTACTACACCCCATACTGTACTACACACTGTACTACACACCGTACTGTACTACAACCCCATACTGTACTACACACTGTACAACACCCCATACTGTACTACAACCCCATACTGTACTACACCCCCATACTGTACTACACCCCCATACTGTACTACAACCCCATACTGTACTACACACTGTACTACACCCCATACTGTACTACACACTGTACTACACACCGTACTGTACTACAACCCCATACTGTACTACACACTGTACAACACCCCATACTGTACTACAACCCCATACTGTACTACACACTGTACAACACCCCATACTGTACTACAACCCCATACTGTACTACACACTGTACTACACACCGTACTGTACTACACCCCGTACTACACCCCATACTGTACTACACACTGTACTACACCCCATACTGTACTACAACCCCATACTGTACTACACACTGTACAACACCCCATACTGTACTACAACCCCATACTGTACTACACACTGTACTACACACCGTACTGTACTACACCCCGTACTACACCCCATACTGTACTACACCCCATACTGTACTACACCCCCATACTGTACTACAACCCCATACTGTACTACACACTGTACTACAACCCCATACTGTACTACACACTGTACTACACACCGTACTGTACTACACCCCGTACTACACCCCATACTGTACTACACCCCCATACTGTACTACACCCCCATACTGTACTACACCCCATACTGTACTACACCCCATACTGTACTACAACCCCATACTGTACTACACACTGTACTACACACCGTACTGTACTACACCCCGTACTACACCCCCATACTGTACTACACCCCCATACTGTACTACACCCCCATACTGTACTACACCCCATACTGTACTACACCCCATACTGTACTACAACCCCATACTGTACTACACTACACACTGTACTACACACCGTACTGTACTACACCCCATACTGTACTACACCCCATACTGTACTATGGTAAGGAAACCACAAACCATTTAAATGAATATTAAAGGGGACCCCCATACTGTACTACAACCCCATACTGTACTACACACTGTACTACACACCGTACTGTACTACACCCCATACTGTACTACAACCCCATACTGTACTACACACTGTACTACACACCGTACTGTACTACACACTGTACTACACCCCATACTGTACTACACCCCATACTGTACTACACCCCGTACTACACACTGTACTACACCCCGTACTATGCACCGTGTCACCCACTGCTGCCCTCGGGTCATTATGATCATGATTTTAAACTTTTTATTATTGTATGAACACACACACACACACACTCTTAAGCAACAGCTTAATGACCGATGTGTTCTGTCCATCTATTTTCTTTGAGTTTGCTGATGAGCTCAGAGAACTGATGAGCTCAATCACATGATGGAGAACATCACAAAGTAGAACCTGCTATGTGGGGGGGGGGGATCCTGTGGTATTGATTAGAGTAATGAATGAAGAACAGAAGGTACTAATCACCGCTGAGCACCATGAAATATAGATTCAACAGAAAAACCTGTATGGTTTTTATAGCTGAGTCAGCTGTTTGGACCTTCCTGTTTATCAGGTGAGCTTTAATTAAACTCTACAGTGAACCTACACCATCACCTTTATTCAGGATGACCGTACCTATAAAAGTCTGATTGTTGTAGCAGGTGCGAGTGGGTGGGGCTTTAGAGGTCATCTGGTCAGCGCTGAAACTCACCTCCTTTCTCTCTTGCACTGTTTCTGCAGAGATGCTGCAGTTTGTCAGCAATCATTCGGAGTTTCCGGATATTTTCGACGATCCTATGCAACATGGTCCGGGAGACGTGGTCCAGACGACCTCCTCCATCGCCATGCCGACCGGATCTGCTCCCGCAGTCGCGCTCGCCCCTCCAACACCTGTTCAAAAAGCAGTGATCCCGCAGCAAAGCCGAACGCCGCTGCTGCAGCCCAGACCCCAGCCTCAAAAGCATATACAGGTATGTCCTCATACCGATGACCTGAACTGGAACCTCGACTATCAGCCTGGTGCAGGATGGTTGTTAATCCAGATTTTATTTCATGTCCCAGGTGGCTACTACTTCACCCTCGGGTCAAATAATTACTTCAGTTCCACTGCAGACTCAGACGTTGGGCGGTTTTCCCATGCAAGCGCAGACGCTGCAGACGCCGACGCAGACGGTGATGATCACTCCCACTGCGGCGCCGTCGAGGTTCATTCCAAACCCTGTCATCTGCCATCAGAATCCCAGCACCACCTTCCAGGGTGAGAAGCTGTGAACAGAACAGCAGCGTGGGCGGCGTCCGGCGGACGGTCGAGTTAACGTACTGCCCCACACTGACCATAATCCTGTTCTCTAAAGTTTTCCAACCACAGGTCCCGAGCATTGTGACATCACCACAGGTTCACCCAATGACAATCCAGCACCACCGTGTGTTAACCCCTGCAGCGCAGACCATTCAGACCATCTCTGCAGCGCCCACTGCTGTTCATACTGTAACACCGCAGGTGCAGCAAGTTCCTGTGAGTATTAAATATATTCATTCATTCATTATCTTGCACATTATCCTCTATTAGGGTCGGGGGGGGGGGGGGGGTTCCCCATGCCCATCCACGGGGATCATGGAAATGAACATGGAAACTCCACCCAGATGGGGATTGAACGGGGAATCCCTAGTGCTGAGAGAAGAACATGCTAAACCACTAAGCCACCGTGCCGCCTATAGTATTAAATATACTTTATGATGATCTAGCCACTGGACAGGGGTTTGTGATGAAGGATCCTGCAGATGGTGTAGACGTTAATTTACACGTGATTGGCCCGACACACACACACACACACACACATACATTACTTTATTGGCATGACAAATAATTAAATTCATCTTGCCAAAACCAAATGATAAAATCTAAAGAATACAATAGACATGACAGATTATATTTACAAATTGTCATTATTAACTTTAAAATAGAATATATTATGATAAGGTAGTATGATGATGATGATGATGATGATAATGAATGTGAGTGTTTACGTACACACTTGTGCTCCTGTATGTGTGTGTTTTAGCTGTTGGTGCATCAACCTCAGATTTTGAAGACAGATTCGCTGGTTTTGACCACGATGCAAAATCCACCTGGAATTACAGCTCTTACTACACCCATCCAAACCGCTGTACAAGTCCCGGTACTTTAACACACCACACCCACCCAAACCACTTAATATGTACTGTACCTCACACACACACACACACACACACTCACACACACTCCTAAGTGATTTCTATAAACGTCCTCAGACTCTGATGGGCAGCAACATCCTTACCACTGTTCCAGTCATGATGGGAGGTGGAGACAAACTGCCAATCAAACAGCTTCCCTCCGCCCCCACACACTGCCATAGTGTGAGCAGGGTGACTCAGGAGCAGGTTGCCGCGGTCGCCGTGGGAACAGGTGGAGTGGTAAAGGAAGGAGAGAAGAGGACCACCCACAACATCATCGAGAAGCGCTACCGCTCGTCCATCAACGATAAAATCCTGGAGCTCCGAGACCTCGTCATGGGCAACGATGCCAAGGTGCGACACCACGTGCATTCTGGGAACTCAACAACGATTCGACAGACTCACTATTTCATGATGGCAGTTTTGAGAGATTAAGTGTGTGTGTGTGTGTGTGTGTGTTTCAGATGCATAAGTCGGGGGTGTTGAGGAAGGCGATTGATTACATTAAATACCTGCAGCAGGTGAATCAGAAGCTCAGGCAGGAGAACCTGACACTAAAGATGGCCAGTCAGAAACACAGTGAGTGCACACACACACACACACACACACACACATGTTTCTGAGCAGAGCTACAGCGTGTTGTGTGTGTTGTGTACAGAGTCGGTGTGTGTTGTGGATGAGGTGCGTGCTCTGACTCCTCCTGCGTCTGACTCTGGTTCTGCTTCTCCTCAATTCAGTATCGACTCAGAACCCAACAGCCCACTGCTGGAACCGGTACACACACACACACACACACACACACACCTGTGATAAATGTAGGACATAAATGTGTAAACACTGTGTGTGAAGTGATGGGTCCATCTTTAAGCCCCGTTAAAAGGTAGATCCTCTCTGTAGACCTTCGTTTTGGCTCCAGGTTAATTCTGTAATGAGCGGCTTGCAGAGTGAAGAGCTCCCTCTGCTGCTGTATGTGTGTAATGCAGAGATGGTTCTCTTGTTGTTTACCTCAGCTGGTCCTATCCCAGCCCTTTCGTCAGTTTATTTATCTGTTTTATTAATGGTACCGTGCGGGTGTGAACCGTCTCTCTGTCATTCACTCTAGGTTAAAAGTGAGCCCAGCTCGCCCCCCTCCTCGATGTTGGTGATGGATCGTTCCAGAGTTCTGCTCTGTGCGCTCACCTTTTTATGTGTCTCTCTAAATCCTCTGCCCTCGCTCATTGGCTCAGATCACTACAGCGCCTCCACATGGGCCGGAGTAGAACCACATATACATCCACGATCTCTGTTCTCTGTGTCTGTACAAACACAGAGTCTTGGTACACACACACACACACACACACACACACACTGTCTTCGTCTAACACAAAAGCTTTGAAACTGGATTAGTGATATTGGTCATGTGTTCTTTTGTTTTTAGGGGCTTGGCTGTGGTGTGTGTTGCCATGGGTGATGGTGTGGGTGTTGAGTGGGGTGGGTGTGGTTTGGGGATGTGTTAGAATATTGTACTTGTGGGAACCAGTGACCCCCCTTCATTCACCCACCTCAGTGCTGTTCTGGAGGCACAGGAAACAAGCTGATCTGCATTTAGAGAGGGTACACACACACACACACACACACACATATATATATATATATAAATCTAAATTAGAGATTAAACAGTAACCAGTCTCTCTCTCTCTCGCTCTCTTTTTCAGGGTGATTATAGTTCCGCTGTGAAAAGTTTAGAGACGTGTCTCTCCGTTCTCTCTCGAGCTCTTCCCTCTACGACACTTGACCTGATCTGCTCACTCTCCTGGAACCTGATTCGCTACTGCCTGCGTAGACCCGCCCCACTGCGCTGGCTGGTGCGCCTGATAGGCGGAAAGCATGAGGGGGAGGAGTCTGAGATCAGTTCTCGAGATGCAGCTCTAGTGTACCATCAGCTGGCTCAGCTGCAGCTTACAGGTGTGTGTGTGTGTGTGTGTGGTGTGTGTGTGTGTGTGTTTGGTAGGAGGGATGAAAATCATTTAAAAATACTTTTTATTGTGTGTGTGTGTGTGTGTGTGTGTGTGTGTGTGTGTAGGTAAGATGTCAGGTCGCAGTACTGTGTGGGGAGTGTGTGTTTGTCTTAATGCCATTAATCTGAGTGAGAGTGCTCGGAGAAAGATGGATGTTACGGAGCACGTGCAGATCTACATCACCACCGCCATCGCGCTCCGCAAGTCTGCACTGGGAAAACAACTGAGCCTTTTTCCTGTGAGTATACACACACACACACACACACACACACACACTTGTTGTTGTATTGTGGGGACTTGTCATGAACTTCCATTTATTTTCTTGAGAAGCAAACCGTAAGCATAAATCTTACTCCACCAACCTTAACCATGACGTAACCATAACAACAAGGATGTAGTCCTTACATACAGAATGTCTCTCTCTCTCTCTCTCTCTGTCTCTCTCTCTGTCTCTCTCTCTCTCTCTCTCTTTAGGCGTACATGTTGAGTTGTGCTGAGAGTTTATTCTCAGACTCGAAGCCTCCGGACAGCATGCGCTGGCTCTTCACCCCATTAGCCAAACAGTTTTTTCTGAGCTGTGATTGGTCAGTACAGGCTGAGAGTTATGAAGGAGTGTTTACATCAGAAAGAGCACCAGGTGAACACACACATTTCTCATTATTCTTTATAGAGTATAAGACTGACTGTCTGCCCAGTGACGGGGATAGTGCCCAGTGCCTGTCCTGGGTGCATCTGCCCGGCGCCTGGGATGTTCTCCCCAGGGTGGACATGGGGAACCACCCCCCCCATTACCCTAATATAGGATAAAGCAGAAGATAATGGAATACTGTGTGTGTGTGTGTGTGTGTGTGTGTGTAGTGGACCCTATTGCACAGCTGCATCAGCGTTTCTGCGAGAAGCTTCTGGAAAGAGCAGTACACACCCTCATCCAACCACACACTGAGACTGAGAGCATCAAACCCAAACAAGAGAGCGGGTACACACACACACACACACTCACACTCACACACAATCACACACACACTCGCATTCAGGAATTGAAATGAACAGATGTCTAAAGTGAAGAAGCTATAAGTTTAACCGGCTCGTTTTTGTGAACCCGGATTGAAAGGTAAATTTTAAAGTTTTTGCAGGAGGACAGAGACAGAGACACAGACAGAGACACAGACAGAGACACAGACAGACAGAGACACAGACAGACAGAGACACAGACAGACACAGACAGACAGACAGACACAGACACACAGACAGACAGAGACACACAGACAGACACAGACAGACAGACAGAGACACAGACAGACAGAGACACAGACAGACAGAGACACACAGACAGACAGAGACACACAGACAGACACAGACAGAGACAGACAGAGAGACAGAGACAGACAGAGACACAGACAGACAGAGACACAGACAGACAGAGACACAGACAGACACAGACAGACAGACAGACAGAGACACACAGACAGACAGAGACACACAGACAGACAGAGACACACAGACAGACAGAGACACAGACAGACAGAGACACAGACAGACAGAGACACAGACAGACAGAGACACAGACAGACAGAGACAGAGACAGACAGAGACACAGACAGACAGAGGACTCAGAGGACGAGCTGCAGGGTGTCACAGAGATGAGACGTATTTAACGCATCCTTTGGACCGGATCTGTGAGCTCAGTGGAAGTGTCCCGTTAGTGCACCACACGTTTCCACTCTCTCTGCAGGACGAGTGATGATCCTCTTCATTTCTGCAGGGAGTTCAGCAGCGCACTGGAGTTCCTCCAGCTGTTAAACAGCTGTACTGATGACTCCTCCTCCCCTCCCTCCCCCTTCCCACTGGCTAATCAGAACTCAGCACCAGGTAACTCTCTCTCTCTCTCTCTCTCTCTCTCTCTCTCTCTCTTCCTCCTCTCTCTCAATTCAATTCATTTTGCTTTATTGACATGACAAATGTCTACATTCGTTTTGTCAAAGCATATTATATACAGATAAAATCACAAAAATAAATAAACAATTACAAGTTATATTCATTAAGATTAATAAAGATTATGTGTGTGTGTAAATAAATAATAGTAATGATTATATGAAAAATGTAAATATTATATTATATATATGGTAATCCTGGAAAAAATTAAAGAAAAAAATAAAAAAAAACAGACAAGAAATATACATATACAAATGTGTGTGTATGGACGCAAGCGTGTGTATGGAGTGAGGAATAGGGTTTTGTGGTTGGAGGTTTTGTGTGGAGGGGGGGGATTATCAGGTGGTTGATTATCGCGTGCTCTCTCTCTCTCTCTCTCTCTCTCTCTCTCTATATATATATATATATATATATATGTGTGTGTGTGTGTATGTATATCATATGTATATGTAAGGGACAATTAACCTCCAGTCTCAGGGTCCAGGTGCATTGTATATAGTTTGTGGGACCCGCTGTCATCATCATGGTGACATCTCACTGAAAAATAGCTGCGCTGCTTTTGTTTGATCCACATTACATGGTTGGTGTGTGTGTGTGTGTGTGTGTGTGTGTGTGTGTGTGTGTTTATTTAGTATCAGACTCTGTGTGTCGCTGGTGGGCGTTGGTCCTGAAGGCTGCGGTTCATTGGCTGCAGCGTGAGGACGCGTTGGTGAGGTCACTGCTGACGGAGGCAGAGCGAATGCCAAGAACGTTGCACCGTCTGGAGTGAGAACCCAAAACATCTGTCTGTGTGCATGTTTCAGATACACAGGTGTGTTACGTTTTTGCTCACAATCTCCCCCCTGTGTGTGTGTGTGTGTGTGTGTGTGTGTGTGTGTGGCAGTCACCCATTGCCGAAGGCCGTGCTGACGCTGTGTAAGGCGGTACAGATGAGTGTGTGCGCTCAGAAAGGGGAGGGGGTGCTGAACTGTCTTACACTCTGTGATCGAGCCAGCAGTTACCTGCACAAGAGCATCACTCGCACACCCACACACACGTGGCTCCACAAGGTACACACACACACACACACACACACACACACACACACACAGAGATCGGTGCAAAAATTCAATAATATAAAATTATATATATGGCTGTGTTTATCCACAGGGGGCGGAGCTACTGATGTGTGACCTCTTGCTGACCTTAAGGACCAACCTTTGGCAGCGTGGCAGTGGGGCTAATGGAGAGCCCGGCCCCGCCCCCTCCCCTCAGCTGGCAGGATTTCAGAGAGACCTGAGCTCTCTGCGGAAGCTGGGACAGGGTTACAGTCAGGCTCAGCACAAGGTCCGAACCCTCGACCCGTCCTTCAAACAACCATCTGCAAGCTTCCATCTCCTCACCATCAGACATGTTTTACAGTCATGATAGAATCTCTCTCTCTCTCTCTCTCTCTCCCTCCCCCCCAGGTGTTCCTACATGAGACTACTGTGAGATTAATGGCGGGTGCCAGTCCGACGCGTACACACCAGCTTCTGGAACACAGCCTGTGTAGAAGAAGGAACACATACAAAGGTACACACTCGTATAGTGTTTCATCATTATGATGTGTGTCGTGTGTGTGTGTGTGAGTAATTGTGTTCATAACTGCAATAATTCAATGGTATGTTAAAGCCATAGGGCGTGGCCTTATTCTGAATAAATCCCGGTGTGTAGTGCAGTACAGTTCCACCTCTTTACATGATTTATTCAGAATAATCCACAACCTCGAGAGTCTGATTACTTTAATTAAACACAAACTCACTTTAATAAAAAACAAGCTCTGATTCAGAAATGCGTTCATTAAAAACTAAATCGTTATTAATCTGATCTTCCATCACGTAATCTGGTCCAGTGAACACTGATCGTTGAGTAAGAGGATTCCGGTTTATCTGATGATCAAACACTGCCATCTAGTGGCCAAATTACAGAACATGGTTTATAAAAACGGTGTCACAGGTTTAGTGCTGATGGGGAATCGGCTGGCTGTTGATATTAATCTGTATTTTATGTCAGTGTCGAGGTTTCCAGCAGCACCACTGCTATTCTGCATCAGGTTTTTTAACTCTGTGTGTGTGTGTGTGTGTGTGTGTGTGTGTGTTCCACAGATGGGACGTGTGCTCCGGGTGAGCGTGAGCGAGCTCATGCCATCATGCTGGTGTGTCGTTACCTGCCCCTCCCCCTGCACCGCTCACACCTGCTCGCCCACGCCAAACACACCCTGCAGAGAGTGGGAGACATGCACACACTGCACGCCATCGCTGCCTCCTAACACACACACACACACACACACACACACACACCATCTTCACCATAGTGGTTCTGTTTTTTTGAACACCAGTGTATATCTGCATCCTGATATCCAATCACACAGAGTGTTCATTTTACAGACTGCGTCACACCCCAAGACACGCCCACAGACACGCCCACAGACACACCCACAGACGACACGCCCACTGAGATCCCTACAGTTAACACTAACATTTACTTTTACTCTCAGACAAATTGGGTTCTGATTGGTTATTTGGATAAACTCCCTAAAGGGTTAAAGATTAGGTCCAAACTGATCCAAACAACACACACACACACACACACACTTCTCTGTAAAAAACTTTCATCATAATTGTTTGTATATTTTAACAAATTCTGTTACATTTTAAAGGGAAGAAATGTTTTAATGTAATGCAGCTGGGGCACACACACACACACACACACACACACACACACACACGTACGTGTATATAGGTGTATATACGGCTGTAGAGAGGTGGGAGATGAAGTAACAGTATAGCAGGATGTACAGACATTATAGTGTTATTAATGAATCATTTATTATTTTAACCTCGTTATATTCCCCGTTCTCTGTACTGGGTTTAGTAACTGTACTGTTGCTTTTGTTTATTAAAGTCACTGTGTGTATGTGGAGAACCTGCTCACTTTTTGTTGCTTTATTTTTTGTTTATTATCTTAGTTATTAAAAACGGGCTGTGGTTGTTCGGTGGTGGTGATGGGGGGGGGGGGGGGGCTGTTAATCTGAAAGTTGTGAGTTCAAATCCCAGGTCCACTAAAGTTATTACTGTGGGCCCTTGAGCAAGGCTCTTGGGGGCTCAGGGACCTGCATCATGTAATGGAGTTGGTCTGGGTGAGTTAATGTTTACATTAACGACTAGATGTTAATCAGATTTAATGACTTTATATTCACTCACTCATCTCATTTATCTTCGCTTTAATCCTCTATTAGGGTCGCAGGTGGAGGTTCTCCATGCCCATCCAGAGGAGAACGTTTTGGGCGCTGGGCAGGTACATCCAGGACAGGCGCCAATCTATTGCTGGGTACACACTCACTCACACACGGACTATATGGGGCAATTTAGCACAGCTAATTTACCTTAAATCTATGTTTTTGGCCTGTGGGAGGAAATCCACACAGACAGAGGGAGAACATGGGTACTCCACCCAGATCGGGAATCAAACCTGAGAGAACATGCCAACCCCGGTGCCTCCGTTAGTTTATATTGTAAAGCTAAAATTAACGATAAGTAATTAAATGATGGGATTAATAGCTCACGATTAAAGGTTTCATAGCTTTTTGCTGTAAATGAATAAATCTGTGCAGTCAGTGAGTTTTAAACTCCGGTTCTTTAATGAACACACAGGGATCAAAGAGAGAACAGCTGTACGGTTCCGAACAGAACCTCAGAACAACCCCGTCGTCAGAGCCTCCTCGTCACTGCTCCTCGCGCCCCTCCTGCACCCTGCAGTGGGTCAGGTGGTTGCTCAGGTCCCGCAGACTGGCCTGGAAGCTGCAGTAGGGACACTGGTGGCTCTGCGCCGTGTGCTGAGGGTGAACGCGGCGCCCGCGCTGATTCTCCACCAACTTTTGATGTTCCTCTCCGGTGCACCTGTCTGGTTCCTCTTCGCTTTCAGACATGGAGCTCCTCTTCCTCTTCAATGGGTTCTCCTCAGGTTCTGCCTTATGGAGCTCCTCTGGCGGTTTCTCTGTGGGTTCCACGGGGCAGTGTCGGGCCAGCAGATGCTGGAAGACCACGGCGTAGTCCTTGGAGGTGAAGAAGCAGAGGTGGCAGTGGAAGAGCTCGGCAGTGGGCTGATAAAACACCACTTTACCCAGACGCCCCACCGGCACGTCGTCGCAGACCGACGGGTGCTGAGAACCCACGTGGATCTGGAAGGAGAACCTGCTGCCACAGAGGTACCTGCAGTAGGGGCAGCGCATGCCAGATGATGCCACAGGTTTCTTCTGATCTGCCGTGGAGACGAGCGGCGGTTCTTCATCGGATGTGCCGCCCTGGCTCCCTGTTGGCTCTCCGCCGATCCTCTCAGATGAACTCTGAAGAACATAGAGTAATGAGAGAGAGAACCACAAAGGAACAGAGAACGGGGTGAGGACGGATTCCTCTTACCTTCAGAGGAACATCTGCAGAGCTTCCTTCCTCCATGTCTGTTCCATTCTCAGGTAACCTGAAGCACACGTTTCAACTCAAATCGTTATAAAGAAATTAGTTTAGGAACTGTAATAACGGGCTAGATGTTCACAGCAAGAAGTTCCTAAGTGCAATATGACATTGTGTTGGAGTTTTGCATGTTCTCCCCACATCTGTTATGTGTTTAATCGCCAAATTCAGGTTTCCATTCCCTGTATTAATCAGGCTGTGATGCTGTATTCGAAATCAGGCTGTCCACGTGATGTGGTCCCACAAAGGGATCAAGTCAATTGAATTCTCCAAATTGGCATATAGAGTGTGTGAGTGTGTGTGTGTCCAGCGATAGATTGCCCCCCCTGTCCTGGGTGTATTCTGCCCACCATGCCCATCCAGGGGAGAACGTTTTGGGCGCTGGGCAGATACACCCAGGACAGGGGGCAATCTATCACTGGATACACACTCACTCACATACACTCTATATGGGGCAATTTGGAGAATTCAATTGACTTGATCCATGTTTTTGGACTGTGAGAGGAAACCGGAGAACCCGGAGGAAACCCACGCGGACACGGGGAGGACATGGAAACTCCACCCAGATGGGGATTCGAACCGGGAATACCTAGTACTGAGAGGAGAACATGCTAAACCACTAAGCCACCGTGCCGCCCATTAAAATACAAAGATCTGAATATTAATGAATCTAAAGTGAAGCGAACATACATTTCCTTCAGCCCTGACTCTTAACTCTAACTGCAGTCTGCTCTCGTGTTTAAAGAATAAAATGTTTAAAGTTAAAATAGCGACATTAAAATCACACCTGTCTCACGGCGTCGTTTTCAGCATTAGCATTAGCATTAGCACTGAGCTGATTAAAAACCGCATGTTTAAAGTTTTAACTCATTTCTGCTGCCGACATAATAATTATAACGATTTAAACATTAATGCGCGTTTCATTTAAACATTAACACACGTTTCATTCTGTTTTTATATTCAATCGGCTCTTTGTTTACAGAATCACGTCATCGCTGTAACTCGGGTGTTCGACTTTTCATGTAGCGGCACCTACAGGCCGAGGACGGAACTGCAGGGAAGCATCTTCACATCCGACCTACTGCAACTGAACTAAACTAATTAATTCATTCATTATCTCCCGCTTTATCCTCTATTAGGGTCGCGCGGGGGGGGGGTTCCCCATGCCCATCCAGGGGAGAACATTTCGGGCGCTGGGCAGTTACACCCAGCACAGGGGGGGCAATCTATCACTGGGCACACTCACACACTCTATATGGGGCAATTTGGAGAACTCAATTGACGTGATCCATGCCCTTGGCATGTGGGAGGAAACCGGAGAACCCGGAGAAATCCCACGTGGACACGGGGAGAACATGGAAACTCCACCCAGACGGGGATTCGAACCGGGAATCCCTAGTGCTGAGAGGAGAACATGCTAAACCACTAAGCCACCGTGTCACCCACTAAACTAATTACACATGCTTTTATCTAATGACTGTCAATTACAAAGTTTATAATCATAGACAAAGATCTTATTACTCTGTACTACTCTTCTTACAATGATGGAACCGAAATTGTAAACAAAAACATATTTAAAGACGTTTTTGCTTCTTGTGAGTTCTAACCCTGTACAGTTGCCATGTTTCTCACTGTCTTTGTGCTTTTCCTTCCACAGCTGATGGGTGAACATTCATTAATGATCTCTCTACTAGGGTCGGAGGGGGGGTTCAAACCTGGATCCCCAGCACAGAGAGGAGAACATGCTAACCTTTGTTGATCCGCAGACGGGAGCTGAATGGTCGTGGGTTCGATGCTGTGTGATTGGTCCACGCGGTGCATCGACTCCTTCACCCTGTTCCACTGCACACGGCAGCCTCTGGCTAGCAGCTCCCTCTTGAGCAGCCTGTAGCCGGCGTTGGGCATTACGGATTTGATGGACCTCACGACACCATCCAGTTCCTCATCAGACACGGTGGAGTAACATTCACCGACACTCAGGCCGTGTTCTCTCATGCGCCTTTTTATAGTCTGTGTGGACACGCCGTAGAACCTCGCTAAATGGTCCAAAGAGACGGCAGACGAGAGCAGGCTTTTCAGATCGTCAGAGTCGATCTCCAGCCGCGGCCGTCCCAGGTTTCCCACCGTAGCCGTCACTTTATCCGCTCCAGGAGCTTCGACACGTTCCGTGGGTACGCCGAGAGTCCCCATCAGCTCCTGTAGACCATGAATGACCTCCAGCGGCGCCGACTGCTCCACCGAGGCCTTTGTAGCCAAGAGGAGATCCTGTGGAGCAACATCCACAAGATCATTCACATCTAAAGCTTCAGTTCGGAGGAATTCTTCCCAATTCCTTTTTCTGTTTTCACCTGCAGGTTCAGGACTCAACACTAAATGACATTAACATCTGCAGTTTGTCCTCAACAAACTCACTCTGCTATGTCTTCATGTCCTCTAACAAGACGTTCACACATGTTATCATCACCCCAGCAAAGTACCTCATTATCTCATCTCACATGTACCGTTGTACACATTTATTAATTGCTGCTATATTTATATTTTATATTTTAAATTTACATCTATTGTATAATCATTTATATATATTCATAGCTGTAGTTGTATATACATATATATATATATTTTTTTTTCATAGCTGTATGTTAGTATATTTCACACATCTATATACTGTGTTTTTGTATTTAAAAAAAAATTCTCATTTTCTTCTTTAAAATTTAAATTTACATTATAACTTTAAAATCATTGTGCATCATTAACCCGACTTAGAACCAGCACCCGGTCTGACGTGCTCTACTGGACGCATCTGTGAGTTTAGACACTCCAAAACCTTATTGAAAGCTCTCCCAGAAGAATAAAAGCTGTTTAAGCTGCACAGAGGGACAGACAGACGGAAAACAGGTCGTCATCAAAGCCCCTGCAGGTGTGGAGGTGTGATGTGGGAGTGTCAGGTAATGTGTGTCTGTGTGAGTAGCATGTAGCAGCACAGAAGGGATAGGACCAAGCTCCAGGTGGAGTAAAGTTTACCTGAGAGTGCATTGTGGATCGGTCTGAGCTGGTTCTGGCTGGTTCTGGTTCTGCTCAGGTCCAGGTTTTCATCTCTGAACACATGAATACATGACACTCAGACGAGGTCTCCCTCTGCACACATTACTCACCAAATGAGATTCATCCATTATCTCCCGCTTTATCCTCTATTAGGGTCGCGGGGGGGGGGGGGGGGGTTCCCCATGTCCATCCAGGGGAGAACGTTTCAGGCGCTGGGCAGATACACCCAGGACAGGGGGGCAATCTATCACTGGACACACACTCACTCACAAACACTCTATATGGGGCAATTTGGAGAATTCAATTGACTTGATCCATGTTTTTGGACTGTGGGAGGAAACCGGAGAACCCGGAGGAAACCCGCGCGGACACGGGGAGAACATGGAAACTCCACCCAGATGGGGATTCGAACCGGGAATCCCTAGTGCTGAGAGGAGAACATGCTAAACCACTAAGCCACCGTGCCGTTCATCACCAAAACACTAATCACTCAAATCACTGTCTTATTATTAAATTAATGAGATCTCATCAATAAAACATCAAACAACAACAACGGCACGTGCACCTCAAACACACACATCTCAAATATAGAAATCAGTGGGCGTCGGTGGACTGACAAAAGATTCATTATATATCAATATAAATATATAAATATAAATATATAAATATAAAAATATATAAACATAAAGTAAAAAGGATTTTAATGAAGACTTACCGCTGCAGTAATTCAGCCGCCGTTAGATCACCATAACCGATTCAGCTTTAAACAACAGAGAACCTTTAACACCTCACTAATCCTGCAGCACTGTGTGTGTGTGTGTGTGTGTGTGTGTGTGTGTGTCTGTGTGTGTGTGTGTGTGTGTGTGTGTGTGTGTGTGCGCAAAACAATACACAACTACACAACAAGGGCTGCACACAACGCTGTTACCAACTTCTCAGTAAGGAAAGCAGCTATTGGCTGTTCTAGAAGTCGCTGAATGACGCGCCGCCTAATTTGCATACGGTCCCAATGACTTATTAAATAAATAATATAATATATAAAATAATAATAATAATAATAATAATAATAATAATAATAATAAGTCGCTGGAGGGTCTGAAACGTCGCTAAATAAAGTCGTTAACAGTGACACACGACACCGTCCAGGTACGCAGCTGTCACTCAAACGCGCCAATAAGACCGCCCCCTGAATAAGCCCCGCCCACACGAGAAGTTTCGATCTGAACGAGGAGCAACAATCAAAACAACGTAAAGATTTTAATGTCTAATTAAATGTCTGATTAAATGTCTAATTTAATGTTTAATGTTTTTAATGCTTGTTCATACGCAGAACTTTGTGCGAGATATATATTAAAAAGTGCTTCATAAAACCTAGTTAATGAAAATATAAATTATCTGATAAAAAATTAATAATAATAAATATATGTAATACAGAAATAAAGAAGTGAGTTGTAAACAATGTTTAAGCAGGCAGTAGAGAACAGTGTAGGAACCGAGTGTTAGAGTGCACTGCGCACACGGACCGTATTGGGGAGCGGACCTGGAGTGTGCACGTGTGCAGCCTGACAGACAGACAGAGATTGAATTGGGAGAGAGACACAGAGACAGACAGAGAGAGAGAGAGAGAGAGAGAGAGACAGACAGAGAGAGAGAGAGAGAGATGGGTAAAAAACAGAAGAACCGTGGTGGAGGTGCTGGTGGTGGAGGAGGTGGAGGTGCTGGTGGTGGAGGTGGTGAGATGAAAGCGGGGTTTAAGGTGAAATTCGGAGGTAAAGGCAGACAGAGTAAACTCGTGCTCACATTCGATGATAAAGAACGACAGTAAGTACAGAGACTATGCTAAGCTAACGTGTTAACCGTGTGTTCTGAGAAATAATACAAATAGGGGGGGGGGGGGCAATCTATCACTGGACACACCAACACAAACACACTCTATATGGGGCAATTTAAAGGATTGAATCTACCTTGAATCCATGTTTTTGGACTGTAGCAGGAAAGTGGAGAACCCGGAGGAAACCCATGCAGACACGGGGAGAACATGCAAACTTCACCCGGATCAGAATTCCAACCTAAATCCCCAGTGCTGAGAGGAGAACATACTAAACCACATGACTACCGTGCCACCCCGGTTTAATCGTGTTCAGGTGTATCCGTCCTGTTCTTCATGTGGGAGGTGCTTTTATTCATTATTCACCCCCCCCCACACACCCCCCCCCCAAATAAATAAAATAAAATAAATAAATAAAATAAAGGTAACCGAGGAGTAAAATAAGAATAAACATGAATGACATCAGGCTTAGTGCTTTAGCATGTTCTCCTCTCAGCTCTAGGGATTCCCGGTTCATCTGGGTGGAGTTTGCATGTTCTCCCCATGTCTGTGTGGGTTTCCTCCGGGTTCTCCGGTTTCCTCCCACAGTCCAAAAAGATGGATCAAGGTCAATTGAGTTCTCCAAATTGCCCCATATAGAGTGTGTCTGTGTGAGTGAGTGAGTGTGTGCCCAGCGATGGATTGGCACCCTGTCCTGGGTGTATCTGCCCAGCACCCGAAACCTTCTCCCCAGGATGGGCATGGGGAACCCCACCGCGACCCTAGTAGAGGATAAAGCTACATTCATTCATTCATTATCTTCCGCTTTATCCTCTATTAGGGTCGCGGTGGGGTTCCCCATGCCCATCCAGGGGAGAAGGTTTCGGGTGCTGGGCAGATACACCCAGGACAGGGCGCCAATCCATCGCTGGATAAAGCTACAGATAATTAATTAATTAATGAATGAATGACCTCATAGTAGAGTAGAGTGAGTAATTTGAGTATTATGGGATGTATGTGTGTTAATTAGATTATTACGGGTTACAGAGAGTTCCTCACCGGCTTCCACAAGAGGAAGGAGGAGCGACGCAAAGCCGCAGTGGAGGAGATCAAGAACAAACTAAAAGAAGAGCAGAAACGAGTCAGAGAGGAGGTGAGGGAGCGCACACACACTCACACACACACACACACACACTCACCTGCTCCTCCACCTGACTCCTGAAAATCAGACGAGTGATCAGTTCCAGTGTGAACCCACAGAGGATCAAGAACTTCAAGAGAAGAGGAGGAGGAGGATGATGAAGAATATGAATCATGATTAACATGTTTCTCTTTTGCAGAGACACAAAGAATATTTACGAATGCTGAAGGAGAGAAAAGAAGCTCTCGGTAATGTGTGTGTGTGTGTGTGTGTGTTATCTCTAATAAATGAGTTGCTTCTGTAAACCCCCCTCAACGTATAACCCACACTGTGTTGGTCTGTGTGCACATGTGCTTCTAGAGGACGTAGACGACCTGGATGATGTCATCACCTCCAAAACAGAGTGTGTACAATATGATCACCCCAATCACACGGTCACCGTGACGACCATAAGTGATCTCGACTTATCAGGAGCGAGGCTGCTGACGCCGCTGAGCAGTCACAATCAGGTAACCAATCAGAGGTTTGTTTTCAACCTCATCGTTACAGCGGCTCATCCACTAATTAACATCAAAGACCTGATTAACCTCCAATTACACTGATCACCATCAATCACACTGATCACCATCAATCACACTGATCACCATCAATCACACTGATCACCATCAATCACACTGATCACCATCAATCACACTGATCACATCAATCACACTGATCAACATCAATCACACTGATCACCATCAATCACACTGATCAACATCAATCACACTGATCAACATCAATCACACTGATCAACATCAATCACACTGATCAACATCAATCACACTGATCAACATCAATCACACTGATCACCATCAATCACACTGATCAACAATTACACTGATCAACATCAATCACACTGATCACCATCAATCACACTGATCACCATCAATCACACTGATCAACATCAATCACACTGATCAACATCAATCACACTGATCAACATCAATCACACTGATCACCATCAATCACACTGATCACCATCAATCACACTGATCAACATCAATCACACTGATCACCATCAATCACACTGATCAACATCAATCACACTGATCACCATCAATCACACTGATCACCATCAATCACACTGATCACCATCAATCACACTGATCACCATCAATCACACTGATCACCATCAATCACACTGATCACCATCAATCACACTGATCACCATCAATCACACTGATCACCATCAATCACACTGATCACCATCAATCACACTGATCACATCAATCACACTGATCACCATCAATCACATCACATCAATCACACTGATCACCATCAATCACACTGATCACACAATCACACTGATCACCATCAATCACACTGATCACCATCAATCACACTGATCACCATCATCACACTGATCAATCACACTGATCACCATCAATCACACTGATCACATCAATCACATGATCACCATCAATCACACATCACATGATCACACTGATCACCATCAATCACACTGATCACACAATCACACTGATCACCATCAATCACACTGATCACATCAATCACACACACTGATCACCATCAATCACACTGATCACCATCAATCACACTGATCAACATCAATCACACTGATCACCATCAATCACACTGATCACCATCAATCACACTGATCAACATCAATCACACTGATCAACAATCACACTGATCACCATCAATCACACTGATCACCATCAATCACACTGATCACCATCAATCACACTGATCACCATCAATCACACTGATCACCATCAATCACACTGATCAACAATTACACTGATCACCATCAATCACACTGATCACCATCAATCACACTGATCACCATCAATCACACTGATCACCAACTTAATGTTTCAACCTTTTATTATTAACCTTCTGGAGTTATTAATGACTGTCTTTAATAACACAGATTTTTCACCTTTTTATCCTTCGAGTCGGGGGCCCGGGGTCTGAGTCGGGGGCCCGGGGTCTGAGTCTGAATTAGAATTAAATACATAGGGTCTGAATTCAGTACTGTGTGATAACATTATACTGAATAAAAAAGCTTCACCGGCTGTTTGTTACAATAATAATGAATTATTTAGAAAATTAAACTTCATTTAAATATTATCTTTTATTAATTAATAAAACATACACAACAACATATCTATAGTAGTTCTGATTGATTATTGATCAGCAGGAAGCAGGAGTGAGTGAGGAATGATGAAGAGGAGAGGAGAGTGATGAAGAGGAGATGATGAAGAGGAGCCAGTTCAAGCTTTACCCAGAAAAGCAGGAAATCCTCTCCTGTCTAAAAAGTAAGGCTTTTATTTTGTCTTTTCTTTATTCTGACATTCTCATGTGCCGTACGTCCTTATATAAACGTGTGTGTGTGTGTGTGTGTGTGTTCAGGATTCAGTCTCTTACGTCATCACTGAACTCTTTTACCAAACAGAAGAGGAGGAAAGGTAAAACTAATTTTAGCGGGCGGAGCCAGCAGCAGGGGGAGGGGAAACCTTCAGCTGCTACAGGCAACAAGCGGCGGCTAGGAAAAACCACCAAGAAACAGCGACGGAAACGAAGCGGGAACAAGGAGCGGAACCAGGACTGAGACAGAGGGGTTAATGATGACCGGACCAACGCAGGGAACCAGAACCAGTGAGGTTCCGGTTATCCCTGTCCTGATCTGATGTTACTGCAGTAACTGTGGTACCTCCACGCTGCTGCTGCTGCTGGAACGAATGGAAACGCAAAACAAACCTCTGAAAGGTGTGCAGGAGGAACGCCCCCTAGTGGGTAGTTTCTCACAGTACAGTCGGTTCCTAGAACTGTTTGGTCCAAAAGCACCGATTCAGCGGCTCCTCTTGCAATGGTTCAGGAACCGTTCCCTCCTTGGTTCTGGAACTGTATTAGTGATGATTGAGGTGAGGGGACCTCCAGAAGGCTGTTCCATAAACGAACTTCTGTCTGAGTCTAATGTCAGATCCGTGCTGCTGACGCTTTGATATTCTCTTCTATAACGTTAATAAAACACAAAGCTTTAGTAAAAACATATAGTTTGGTTTGATCTGTTAAAGAGAGAGTGTGTGTGTGTGTGTGTGTGTGTGTGTGTGTGTGTGTGTGTGTGTCAGCATGTACCATCTGCTCACAGCTCATGTCACTTTCTGATATTTAATACTGACCCCAGGCCTGCGACTGCGGCCATGTTGGCTCCTCATCGTTCATTCTGCATTAAGCAGTGAATGGTATCAGAGCCAACATGGCCGACGACTAGAGTACAGTTGCATCTATTGTAGTGGTAACCAATGGGGCATGTGTGTGAGGTTGAGTGTGTGTGACAGCAGCATGGCTCTTCCACACTTACACACACACACACACACACACGCAGAGGAGGCAGCAGCAGGTAAGGCTTCAGTGCACCCACAGGAATGTTTTATAATAACGTTGTTAGAACGTGTTGATGTGAAGCTTTGGGAGTGTTTTCACTGAGAGCTGAATCAGGGACAATAACACCACGTCTCAAAGTTAATTTCACATTGTGTTGTTTAAATGCATTTATAACGCTTATTTTATGAAATATCACGTGATGAATTTGTTAACGAGGTGAACTCTTATTCATTGCTGTGAGCTTCAGGTGCTCGACTCCACTGCACATTCAGTTTTTTGTGTTTGAAGTTATTTCCACAATGTTTTGGATCGTTTTAAGTTGCGTCAGCAGAATCAGATGCTTCTGTGAATCAACAGAATGAACTTTTTGTTTATTTATATATTATATTTATAGTTAAAATATTCTATATTATATTTATACCTGTAGTTGTATATTTTTATATATATTTATATATATATATATATATTCATAGTTGTATATTAGTATATTTCACACATCTATATACTGTATTTTTGTATTTAAAAAAAAATTCTCATTTTCTTTAAAATTTAAATTAAAATGATAACTTTACAATAACAGGGTAATCATGGTGATGTTAATCATAATAAAATTCTCTTGAATCTTTGAACTAATTATTAAGCAGTTCATCCCTCACAGCGTTACTGCGTTTAGATGAAAGCTCTGTGTAAAGCGCATCGTACGCTTTCAGTACTAAAGAACAGACATACTGCAACGTGATCGGGCCTTCCCCAAGATGTTACCATCACATCAAACCAATATAAGCATCTGAACTGAAGCATTAGCATTACGCTGTCTGGAATCTCTCACACACACACACACATTACATCATGGTTTGCAGTGTGTATTCGGTTATAGCTATAAGGTGTGTGTGTGTGTAAGTTAAAGGTCTCTTGTGTCATCAGTTACCCATGATGCCTCTCACCGGTGATGAAACCCTGTGTCCGAAGTTCCAGCCAAACATCTTCAACTCATCACGATGCCATGAATGCCTCCGCCTCAAACACCAACACACAAACACACCTCCACCTTTAAACACACCGCACACACTCACTCACCTGCACACTTAAACACACCTGCACCCTATCACTCACCTGCATCCACTCACACACCTGCACCTTTAAAAACACCTGCACACCCTCTCATACACCTGCGCCTTCACTCACTCCTCCACCTTTAAACACTCCTGCACCCTTTTACACACCTGCACCCTATCATGTACCCACACCTTCACACACACCTGCACCCTATCATGTACCCACACCTTCACACACACCTGCACCCTATCATGTACCCACACCTTCACACACACCTGCACCCTATCATGTACCCACACCTTCACACACAGCTGCACGCTCACACACATCTCCACCTGACCGGCTGCACGAAGTCAGCGAGAGCAGCAGCAGAGAGGAGAAGGAGTCCAGCTACAAGGTAAGAGAGGTGGAGCAATGACATCATGACCTCACACTGGTTTTAGTTCCAGTTTCTGAATGATATTTAGATTCTCTTAATCAGCGGCATGATGATCTCTTAATCAGCAGCATGCCTCGTACGTGATGGAGTTGGTGTAAACCTGAATGTGGCTGATGTTACATCACAGAGCACTTTAACATACTTAGAGGAGGACCACACTGAGAGTCTGTCTGCATGTCAGAATAAAGACCAGTTCTACACCTCAGGTTCTGCTCATCATCATTTAAGGAAGCAGGACATCAATCAAACCCTGAACCCTCACACTGTAAACCTTAAACCGCTCGGGGGAGGGGGGGGGTGCCCGTGGATGTAAAACTTACAAAACCCAGCAAAGCAATAACTAACAGCTCGTCTGATGTCGGTTTGGGATTTTGATCTGACTTCAGGAGGATCACATGCTCCGCCCCCTGTGTCTGTACCGTACTGTACACCTGGGCGTCCTCCTACTGTGACTGGTTGGCCAGTGCTGAGACGCAAGACTCTCTTAAAGCGACAGTCTAATAAGATCCTTAATCAAATACGATCTTAATTTAATCTTAGTGATGAGCCATGGTCACCTGATCCCCAGCTCGTTGTGTTTAATCGGGTGACGTGGTGAACTGCTGACCTGCAGTCTGATGCTTTCGGACCTTCACTCTCGTACCTGAGCTGTCGTGTTCAGATGTGTGTATGTTAAAACCTTAAGTGTACGGAGGAAACGTAGAGGTTTGAAGATCGATGGAGCTTTCAGAGCATTTCCCAAAGTGCTTGAGATAAAAAGGTTAAACATAAACGACTGTGAGCAGATCAATTTGGGGGAATTATAAGTAATATAACACACATTATACAGATCAACAGAGAGAGAGAGAGAGAGAGAGAGAGAGAGAGAGAGAGAGGGAGGGAGGTTGTAGAAGGAACAGAGGAGGAATGAAATAATGATGAAGTGAAGCAGCCTCCGGTCGGGTTACCGTCAGCCCCGTAATGCAAACCCGGCCCCGGACACTTCAGCACACAACCTAAACTCTGAGGAAGTGCCTGGTTCTGGATCTGGATCTGTTTCTGGATCTGGATCTGATCTGTACAGCACTGATGTGATCCGCTCCACTCACAGCTCTGAACATCGGTCTCTTCGTCCGCCGTGCGTCACTTAACGCGTTAAAGCCGTACAGCGGTGTCCACTACACGGACAACAGCTCTGCTCTCTGATTGACGTCTTCAGGACGACTCGGACGGCGTCTCGGTGGCGAGCGAGGGTTCTCTGTGCGTCCTCAGTCCCGACTGTGACCTGTACGTGTGGAGCCGAGACGCGGAGCACACCTCTGACAGGTTAGGACACCATCACCTTTCCTTCCCTCAGGTTCATGTGCTCACTCCTCTGGGGTGAGGGGAGAGGAGCCACCTGAGCCGGTCACCGGTCCCTCACTGAGCACATTCACACACACATTAACACCTGCAGAAATTTCATCCAGAGGTGCATTCATAAGGTCAGCCGCTGAGGTTGGAGGACAGGACCTGCATCACAGTCTGAGTTCTAATTCATCCTAAAGGTGTTGAATGGGTTTGAGGTCAGTACAGTGCAGTGTTCTTCTACAAACTCACTCGACCTTTTTATGGCCCTCACTTTGTGCTCTGGGATTCAGTCACAACCTGAAACATACCGTCTGTCAAAAATACCCGTCTGTGTTCTTGATTATATTAATGAGATTAATTAATTAAACTATTTTTTTTTTCATTGACCTGCTTTAAAATAATAATTCTGATGTTAATTCCTAATCTCACTAATTCCTAATCTCCGTTGCTGTAGTTTCTCAGGTTTGTTTTCAGTGAAATTTAATAAATTAAGATAACGCGTCACTCCTGTTGGGTCCCAACCCCAGAGCTGGTAGTTGATGATGTCATAATGTCTGTAATATGATGCACTGGACATCGGGGCAATGCGGAGTGTCAACTCTGCTCATGTTATGTACTGGGATAGGCTCCAACACCCCCAGAACACCTGATAATCCCTGTATATATGATCTTTATCAGATTTGAAGCCTGACCTTGTTCCTGATGTTTGCAGATTTGATTCTGGATTGTTTCCGTAAACTTTCTGTTTTGTTTTTTCGCAGTCAGAGTGAAGGCGACTCGACCTCCCCCGGCTCTCTCACTCCTGAGGAAGATTTCTTCAGCCTCGATCGCAGCATGACGCGTTCGTATCCCACAGCGCACCGTACGAACCCTCGAGCGTGGACGGAGGAGGCACAGAATCAGGGGCGTCGCTCCTCTGTCCGTACGGTGAGGAACTCTGATTCATTCAGAGAATCTGCCACAATTTTCAATTCTAAAATCGAGTCAACGGCACGGTGGCTTAGTGGTTTAGCATGTTCTCCTCTCAGCACTAGGGAGTCCCGGTTCGAATCCCCATCTGGGTGGAGTTTGCATGTCCTCCCCGTGTCTGCGTGGGTTTCCTCCGGGTTCTCCGGTTTCCTCCCACAGTCCAAAAACATGGATCAAGTCAATTGAGTTCTCCAAATTGCCCCATATAGAGTGTGTCTGTGTGAGTGAGTGAGTGTGTGCCCAGTGATAGATTGGCGCCCTGTCCTGGGTCTATCTGCCCAGCGCCCGAAACGTTCTCCCCTGGATGGGAACATGCCATTGTCCAGCATTCATGGCTATGTGCTTGACTTTATCAGAGTGACTGAAGGAAACGCCGACTAATCCAAGAACTGTGTGTGTGTGTGTGTGTGTGTGTGTGTGTGTGTGTGTGTGTCGGAATGTCAGCAGTTTTTTTGGAGCCATGTGTCAAACCCTGATTTCTTTCTGTGGTAGAGCTGTGTGGTTGTGGGTTCAGTATGAGCTTTATGTGTGCGGTGTTTGGGCGTCTGCAGGTCGGGCTCGGGTTGCACACCGATGCAGCGTGGGTGTTAATGACAAAGGATCTATTGATCATGCTGAATTATTCCTCAGGGTGTTTCCTCCATGAGAGTGTTACATGGTCAGGTTTAAGACGGCGTGCACCTGAAGATTAAATATCTTATTAAACTTTAATTAACTTATTAAACATCCAACACAGCAACCAATCAGGGGAGACGGCCACGTCACGTGTTCTTTTATCTGAAACCAAAAATAATATGCACTGTGTGTCGTGTCTAAATCAAAGTCCGTATGTGTCATAAAGATTTAGATTTTTAACTGCATCTCTGTACCTGTCACCTCACCCAGCGGGTTCTAAAGGGGAGCGGGATCGGGACAGCGGTTACTTCTCTCTGGGTCGAGTGACGGGTTCTCGTACATTGGACTCGAGTCGTACTCCTCATCGTCATGCTGAACGAGGACATCCTCTACCAGGAAACCAAATGCCAGAGCCCAAAGCTGCCATTCCATTCCGAAATCCAGACCTTGGAGTTCCCTCACAAAGACGAAGCTCAGAAATCCAGAATCCGGATGCAACACCGGTACCTTCAAGCTCCGCTCTAGAACCTGTGGACTTCAGTGTGGACATTGAGGCTCAAGTGGGTCCAAGGTCTTTAAGCCCTACGCCCTTTCGACAGGCCGAATCCTTGGCTACCTCCCGGAAACAGGGGTCCCGGCGGAACCGTCCGTCTTCCGATCAGCAACCTGGAAACGTCTATTCCTTTAAACGAGACGTCTGTGGTTCCACCCCCCGCTCCAAAAGTTCATTCTCCTTCAATCGAACCGAATCCGTCTCCAGTTTGGCGTCTCATGGCTACGGGGGTAACACTGCTGTGGAGAGACGGGATCACAGATCGAAAAGCCCCGGGCGGAATACGTTCGGCCGTCCGTCGGAGTCCGAAGGCCTTCAGAAAAGCTTTCGTAGTTTCGCCGGCACGGTGGGAACTGCCGGCAGGCTCGCAAAATCCTCTGCGAACCAATACGCTGACCTGAAAGCTGGTCTCCGAAAGGCAGAACCCACGAATGGGAGGAGCACCATCGCCAGAAGCCCCTCCCCCGCAAGGCGGAGTCATGACATAACCAGACAGTCCTCATCACAACAGAAAACCGAATCAAAAAGGTCCTCCATCACGCAAAAAACATATGAAAGTCGCAACTTCTCCCCGTCCCGGAGGGGCGACCAATCACTCTTAAGGAAAGCGGTAGAAGGCTGGCGTAGTGCTTCACCTGTGAGAAAGGGCTATGGGGCAACCAGCCAATCAGAGAGGCGTTTTATATCCATTGGGCAGAATCATATCAGCACTCACTCCTCTCCTGTGAGGAGGAGCCTTGAGTGTGGCAGCCAATCAGCACCCAGATCTGAGAGCAGAAAACACTCCTCACCCTCAAGAAGGAACCATGATGCTCCCCTCCAAACAGCACTGCACAAAGCTGAACCAAAAAGGACTTCCTATAGCCGAAGCCCCTCCCCTTTGAAGAGAGGTTATGACACTCCTGACCAATCACTGTCCCGCAAATCAGAAACCAACAGTTATTATAAGAGTGGACGGGACCAGGCCGGCGTTCTCAAGACTGTCGGCAAATCCAGGACTGATGCGTCTTCCTGCCCGAGGAAATCATCTGAGAACAATGCAGCCGAGGCCTGGAGAGGCTCCACCCACTCCCTCAACAGTCCGTCAGTCTCCCGAAGCCCCTCCCCTTCCAGAAAGTTAAAAGACAACAGGGCAATCAGTGTTCAGAAACCAACCAACGTTTCCTGGAGTGGCAGTAAAAGAAGAGCAGGTCCGAGTACTCATCCCTCCTCACACCGACACCGGAGCCCCTCCCCGCAGATGAGGGCCCACACGTCGTCCCAGAGTTCTATAGACTCGTTCGTGTCAAGCGGCTCATCTGGTAGGAACAGAGAGGAACCTGAAGTCATGGCTGAGCTTCCAAACCTCAAGAGTGTCCCACAGAGCGTGAGGTCAGGTCGGTCAGAGAGGCAGGAGATGGACAACAGAGATGACACCTCACGATACAAACCGGCCAGGTGAGACACACTGACGTCATTCTGCCTCTGAAAGCCTCCACCCACCCTGCCATTTTAGGATGTTATTTTTGTTAGGCGGCACGGTGGCTTAGTGGTTTGGCATGTTCTCCTCTCAGCACTAGGGATTCCCGATTCGAATCCCAATCTGGGTGGAGTTTCAATGTTCTTCCTGTGTCTGCGTGGGTTTCCTCCAGGTTCTCCGGTTTCCTCCCACAGTCCAAAAACATGGATCAAGTCAATTGAATTCTCCAAAAATTGCCCCAATTGCGCCCTGTCCTGGGTGTATCTGCCCAGCGCCTGAAACGTCCTCCCCTGGATGGGCATGGGGAACCCCCCCTCCCCCCCACGACCCTAATAGAGGATAAAGCGGAAGATAATGGATGGATGGGTGGAGGTCACATTATTCATTCATTATCCCCCATGCCCATCCAGGGGAGAACATTTCATGCGCAGGGCAGAAACACCCAGGACAGGACGCCAATCCATCACTGAGCACACTCTCACACAGACACACAATTTACAGTCTTCAAATTACCTTCAATCCATGTCTTTGGACTGTGGGAGAAAACCGGAGAACCGAGAGGACACCCAATGTGGACTCAGGGAGAACATGGAAACTGCACCCAGATTGGGATTTGATCCTGACTCCCCAGCGCTAAGAGACGAACGTGCTAACCCCTAAGCCACTGTACTGCCCGAGGTCACGTTAATTAATTTAACACACAACTTTAATAGTATAGTTGACAAAAACTGCAGGAGCAATGCTAAATGTAATAATTAGTAAGGGTGACCACATAGTTTTGGTCATGTACCTGTTTACACGCTTCAGTGTTTGTTTTTTTACATTTGGAAAATGGTTTTTACTTTTTGTTTTATCTTCAGCCACTCCCACACGAAACCCGCCCACATATCATGGGACGACATGACGGATCAACGAGGGAATCCCTCTTCTGCACATATAGCACCTCGCTCACAGGTACGTTCTCCTGCACAGGACTCCAGCCTTCAGACGGAGGAAATGGTGTGTGTGAGTTCACGTTGCGTGTTTTGTGTCGTAGGCAAACAGAACCATGCAGGAGAACGAGAGAGTCCAGAAGGTATGTGGCTTTCTGTATATCTGTACATCAGGCTCACTCTCTCCGGGTGCAGGGCCGTGTATTTCAATTCTATTACCCTGAGTTTGTTGTTCTAATTGCTATTAAAGATGCATTAATGTTAAAAAGATTAAATCTTGTGGCAGGGTGCGAAGTGAGAGAGTTGTCTAGACACGTTCCCCAAATTCCTCATCTTTCCCTCAAGAGAGAACTGAAATATCAGATTTAATCAGCTGCTGCATGCTCCGAGGTGTTATACAAGGATTACACACTAATAAAGAATTTCTTATAATGGTAGAACTTTGGTTCTATCATTCTATCTGGTTACGTCTCACCAGGCAGGCGGCCAATACATAAAGGCATGGCTTTTTATTTCTGATTTTTGTTATAAAGAAACCCAGACTCGCCGCTTTCACAATACTTATTTACCTCTGTGGGTTAATCCCAGCAACAGCACTGTGGGGTAAGAACTCCACCAGAGTCTTTAGACAAGCTTCATTTACACAACACCGTGTCTCTGGATGCTGATCAGAGTCCGATCAGAGTCCGATCAAGCTCCCGCCATACATTTCAATGCAAAATTCATCCAAATACTAAATCTGATGGTCAGTGCCACTAATGGATGCGACAGTGTTTAGTTCAGGGGCTTAAAGTGAAAACAGGAGACGAGGACGTGATGTCTGGTCAGCATCAGTGTCTCCTTGTTTCAGCAGACTTTGTTCAACAGCACACTGACCGCCAGGTGGTCGACACACTTTTTGTAATTGATTCTATATCCACTAATCATAATTTCTTTTATATTGACATTGTGATTATTATGTGCAAAATAAACATTTTTTTTTTAAAAAATATCTCTTAATGCACCTAACTAACCAAATACAATCCATCCACACCCATCCATCATATAACAGAACCAAAGGATCTAACTAATCATACAGTAATGCACATAACACCCCATATGTTACATCACACTATCTGCTCTGTGGAATGGGCAGTGGTTAGCATGTTCTCCTCTCAGCACTGGGGATTCGTTGTATTATCTACAATGACAATAAAGTTCTCTATCTATAGTTTAAATCAGCTGAGCAACCAGAGAACACAGGAGAATCCATCTAAGCAGCCAGTAATCATAACTGAATACACCCTGCAGCCATTACCTCCCAACACACAGTAATAATGTAAATGCTACTTTTTATTCATTCATTCATTATCTTCTGCTTTATCCTCTATTAGGGTCATGGTGGGGTTCCCCATGCCCATCCAGGGGAGAACGTTTCGGGCGCTGGGCAGATACACCCAGGACAGGGGGGCAATCTATCACTGGGCACACACTCACACACATAGACACGCACACAAACACACTCTATATGGGGCAATTTGGAGAACTCAATTGACTTGATCCATGTTTTTGGACTGTGGGAGGAAACCGGAGAACCCGGAGGAAACCCACATGGGGAGAACATGGAAACTCCACCCAGATGGGTATTCGAACAGCGCTGAGAGGAGAACATGCCAAACCACTAAGCCACCGTGCCGCCCTTGCTACTTTTTAAACGTCTTTAAATCCAGCAGGGCAGTGAGATTGCCCCCCTGATGCGATGAGGGCACCTGAGCGCTGAATGCCCCGCTCTCGTTCACATTGTTATGCTACGTCGCCGACGACGTCACCCGGTGGCGCGCGCCAGCGAGCGCGGCCTCTGATTGGCTGCCGTCCTGTCCCGCGGCGAAGTCGCTGAGGCAAACGCCCAGGAAGACGAGCACCAACCGAGGAGAAAGTTCCGCCGAAGTTCGGCCCAAAGCTTTAAACCCGCAGAGAGTTCGGTTTAGCAAAGTGTTCCCCGACATCCGAGAGCCCTGCCCCGCAGCTCGGAGGCGGGAGGCCGGAGTCGAGCTGCTCGTTAGGAGCGTCTTTAGCCTGTTAGCTCAGGAACAGGTAGTTGGAGCCTCACGCGCCCCGATGGCGGTCTGATTGATCTGTCATTTAAAGTCTGATTTAGTTTTATTTTGCTCTGGATTCAGAAATCATGACGGTAAGAGTTCATCATCACGATTAACCTGCTGTCTTTAAATCCAGCTTTCAATTCACATTACAGCAGCACAATGCAGTGACTCTCATTATAATAATGCCTTTAATCAGTTTATTACATAATCTCGGTTTATATAACTTATTAAAGTTACTTCATAATCTTCATTCAGATTACCTTTAATAACCCACGGTGTATGCTCTATATATTTCAGGTTTATAAGCTAAATACTTTTAAGGATTTATCAAATGGACGTCGTTTTTGATTACGTAAACATCTTATTTAGATCAAATCGATATAAAATAGATTTATGATAGATTTATGTTCTCGACAGAAAGACTGCCTCACTTTCATATTTAATCTGTTTGTTCCTGTTCAGTTGTGATGGAGCTTAATACTGAGACTCCCAACTTTAGTGAAGCTCAGTAAAATTTATAAATAACTAATTATGTAAATAAGTATTTATAATCGTAGTGTTTGTTTTGGAAGCAGAGGGTGTGTCTTCTCACACCCTATTCAAAGTGGAAGTTCACTGTCTGAACCCTTGTCTGTGTGCCTGCAAGTGTTTGTGTGTGTGTGTGTTAACATACTTTGGTGTTTTTGGTTTGTGTGCATACTTGCGTGTGTGTGTACAGTATGTATGTATGTTCTGATGATTTATGCTGTGATTATATATACTGTACATACATGCTTCTTTAAAGTGGTTGTCCAAAGTGTCGAGGTAATAAGGGACTATTGAATGAAGCCAAATCCTATAAAACATTGACATTTTTCTGCTTCCACTGTACTTTATAGTTGGTACAGTGCAACTCGTCCCTATTTGTGTTTCCACAAGAACAGTATCCAGTGGCCATGAAGGTTGTCTTAGGTTGATGTTAGTTCCAGAGAATTTTTAGAATTCTGCCACTATTGATTTAGCAGAGTGATATATATATTATGTAATGTACTCCTCCACACTTAGCCACACACTCTGAAACTTTACATGGTCTGGTTTTTGTGAGTTTCTGTGGTTCTTAAACGCTTCCACTTTTCAATAATATCACTCAGAGTTCATCATGAAAACCTAGAAGGAAGTAAATTTCACCAACTAACATTCAGTGGACACTTTAAAACAACCAAGTTTCATACAAATGTTTGTAAAAAGGCAGAAATGTGACAATTGTGGAATGAAACACCTGATTTCATATATACACACACACACACAATGTAACAGTTATTTAACATGACCCAAATGATTGTAGCAGCAGTTCTTCATACTTACAGCAGTAACTAAAGCAATCTGCTTTGAGCCGTTTTGGTGGTTATGTAAAGTTCAATGTGGAACAGAACTTTAAAAAGTAAAGTAGCAGCAGAACAAACCTGTTCCAGCAACCGAAACTAACTAAAGCATGAATAGACAGAGGACCATCGAGCAAAAAAAAAAAAAAGTTTTGTCTTGACTCACATAAACACAAAATTAAATACGTTATAGTTAAAAATCCATAATTATTTTATTTGCCATATCTCCAGCTGAGTGAGTGAGAGAGAGAGAGAGAGTTGTGTTTCTGCCGGTCGTGTGTGTGCATGTTAGCATTCCTGTCGGGTGTTTGTGCGAGATTTCTAACGTCTATCTGTAAATCGGCACGTGGCAGTTATACATGTTTAACAAGGCGAAATACTCAACCACTCCTGCTCCCTACAGAAGTGCACTTCTGTAAGTTAGTGCTTAATTAATGAATTAATTAATTAGCATAGTAGCTGAAATGCTCAGGAAAGCACTTACTGAATTGAGACTGTGATAAGAGTTCAATGGTTTACATCAATCACAGACAGTTGGGTGAAACCGCTCGGGTTCTGCTCATGTGTTTGGCCGGTGAAGCATGATTACGGTTCACATCGACCACAATATAAATAAATGTGTCTCACGTCTTATCAGGTGAAAGTCACATGACCAGTGTCAGGTACACAATCTCAATGTTCTTAACCAATTAGCAGCAGACAGTAATCTGTTAGAACATTACATAATGGATCATCTGATTTCTGATTCTACAGCTCTATTGTTTTTAACACTGCTGTGTATTAGTGTGTCTTCAGTTTGAGATCATTTTTGTATGGTTATTCATATGGTTGGGTTCTGGTAACAGTTGATGTTTGGGTAAGTCTCTGAAATGAATAGAAGTTTGCATAATGCATAATAACAAACACATGTGTGTATGTGAAATTTGCAGGGTGTGTGTTTGTTTCTCAATTCGCTTTGGGGTTTTAACTGTTTCCTGTGAATCTTCACGAGTCCCCCCCCCCCTTATTTCCTACATTTAGTTGTGACCGTTGTCATGTTTAAGCAGCATCAGCACTGCTGCACACAAACACACACCACACTGTATTGTACTGTACCATCCTGATCTGAGAGGTGGAGTGTGTGTGTGTGTGTGTTAACTCTTCTGTGATGATCTGAAAGTCTTCTCATGGGTGTTAATGAAGATAATTACAGTGTATTTAATCCACGATCGCTTCGTCTCCGTGCACTCTCATTTCACCTTCTGCCAGCATGGAGAGTAACACACTGGGCTTACGAGGCTTAACTTAACCAGCACTGCAAACCCAGATCATTTAAACCTGTCCTGATAGATCTGCACCTTCACTAGCACAGGACCTCAGACGTTCTTTACTATAAACGTGACTGTTTAAAGAATTTTATTTAAACATTAACATTACTTTTAGTTCATTGTACAGGATTAGAAAGTTTAATTGTTTTAAGTTGAATTGTTTTAAACAATTAAAATCAAACTAAAATGACGTGCCAGAGGCTGTGTTCTAATCTGTGTCAGTAGGCTGTAAGTGTAGTAGATCACAGGTAATCTAGATTGATGATGTCACAACATCTTTTTATCTTACAGCCTGATCTGCTCAACTTTAAGAAAGGATGGATGTCAAAACTGGACGACACAGGGGAGGTACGAGAGTGTCTGTGCACAGTTAGGAATGAGATTATAAACACTGCACTTGGACATATACAATAATAACTGTGTGTGTGTGTGTGTGTGTGTGTGTGTGTGTGTGTGTGTGTGTATGCATACATAGTGGAAGAAGCACTGGTTTGTTCTGACAGATGCTGGACTGAAATATTACAGAGACTCCGGAGCTGAGGAGGTAGGACTGTACGCTCATATGCAAACTACCAACACTTTGGTGTTCTTCAGAAGCTTATGCAGTTTTTCCTCGTGGTCTCTGTCGTGTGTAGAAGGACGAGCTGGATGGAGAGATTGATCTGCGCTCCTGTATGAAGGTCTCAGAGTTTGATGTAGAGAAGAACTATGGGTTTCAGATTCAGGTGATGTCATCAGCACCCCTGCAGTGCAGAGTACACAGCTGCTGAACCATTCTCATCCAGATGTGTGCTTTTTTAAAGTTCGGGTTGCATGAAGGGTGTGTGTTCAGAGCATGGGTTGATAAAACTGTGTATGGCTGATGTTTCAGACGATGAACGGCGTTTTCACTCTGTCTGCTATGACGGCTGGAATCAGGAGGAACTGGATCGAAGTGTTACGGAAAAACATCCGACCGAGTTTCTCTCCCGATCTGACGCAGTAAGCAACGCAAAACCAACACCTTCAGCTCCCCACATTTACTAACATTCTTTCATTCATCAATTATCTTCAGCTTTATCCTCTATTAGGGTCGCGGGGGGGGTTCCCCATGCCCATCCAGGGGAGAACGTTTTGGGCGCTGGGCAGATACACCCAGGACAGGACGCCAATCTATCACTGTGCACACACTCACTCACACACACACACACACACTCCATATGGGGCAATTTGGAGAACTCAATTGACTTGATCCATGTTTTTGGACTGTGGGAGGAAACCCACGGGGAGAACATGGAAACTCCACCCAGATGGGGATTTGAACCGGGAATCCCTAGCGCTGAGTGGAGAACATGCTAAACCACTAAGCCACCGTGCCGCCACCTGCCTATTAATAAGAATAATGAAAGCTCTGATTTTACTAAGTTGGTTCATTGGTGATGTGGAACAGAAAGATAATGTTCTCACCTCAAACACACTGGGGTAAAGAGAAGGCGTGTGTGTGGGCGAGAGAGAGAGAGAGAGAGATGAGGATTAGTGCTTGTCAGCGCTGCTCTGCTTCACACCTTTTGCATTATCAATGGAATTCTGTGAGTGTGTGTGTGTGTGTGTGTGTGTGAGAGAACCTGAATGGTCAGTGTTAATGACAGTAAAGTCAGGTGGTGGATTGTTTTCAGAAGGCTTTGTTGTGATCAGTACTACTCTGAGTTGAAAGGTTCAGTGTGACCCAGTACAGGATGTTCTGTGTGTGTGTGTGTGTGTGTGTGTGTGTGTGTGTGTGTGTGTGTGTGTGTGTGTGTGTGTGTGTGTGTGTGTGTGTGTGTGTGTGAGAACCTGAATGGTCAGTGTTAATGACAGTAAAGTCAGGTGGTGGATTGTTTTCAGAAGGCTTTGTTGTGATCAGTACTACTCTGAGTTGAAAGGTTCAGTGTGACCCAGTACAGGATGTTCTGTGTGTGTGTGTGTGTGTGTGTGTGTGTGTGTGTGTGTGTGTGTGGAATCCTCCCTCACGCTCCTGATGCTTTTCTTTCTCCTGTCAGACTTCCAGACAGAACGTCAGATCGAGAAGACACGCGTCTCCTGCCCTCACACAGACTCCACAGCCAACCAGAAGCTGCCTCTGCTCCGAGCCCCGCCCTGCGAAGGTTCGACTATGTCGAACTCTCACCCGTGGCCACGCCCACGTCTTCAGCTCCCACCAGTCAGAGAGAGGCGGGGGAAGGGCAGGTGCGTGAGCATTCCCAGCCCGCTGACGAGAGGAGCCGAGATGCGCACCGGGAGCCTGTGATGTCACGCAAGTGGGCGGTCAAGACTCCAGATCAAAGGCGATTAGAGGAGGAAATTGAAAAAAAGTGGGAGGAGTTTGAACGGCTGCCCCTTAAAGTGACGACCTCACTTCCTGCCCTGGGAACCTGGTCGGCCAATGAGCTGCTGCAGAGGGAGGTAGAGTGTGCAGATGATTCTTAAATTTGCAAATGACACGGCACTTTGCAAATTAAACAATTCATCTGGTGCGTGTGTGTGTGTGTGTGTGTGTGTGTGTGTGTGTGTGTGTGTGTGTGTGGTAGGGTGCATGCTTTAGGAATAGTGCATGGTTTGTGTTTTAATTATTTCTGTACATTACATTGTGTTTCTAAACAAACGGCTTTACGCTCCTGCAGACTGTTCAGCGGGCTGCTCGCAGGTCCTGGGCTTTACCTCCCTCTCTCTCTCTCTCTGTCTCCAACAGGTGGCGCCTCTGAGGCAGCAGTCTGTGTGTGTGCAGGGTGGTGTGGGTGTGTGTGCGTGTGAGGGTGTGTGTCAGTGTTGTCGTGGGAGTTTGGAGCAGATGGAGCGTGCTCACAGTCATGCTCTGGAGGAGCTCCAGAGGAAACATGAGCGACAGATGGCCGAGCTGGAGAGAGAAAGAGAGCGAGTGCTGGAGGAGGAAACGCAGGCCACCGCGCGAGGTGACAACTTCCTGTGACTCAATACATCTGCAGTTACCTCCATCAAACCCCCCCCCTGCTGCAGGGTCAATAGTTGAGTTGGAACCTGCAGGGTTTAACTGTAGTCTGAATCTGTACAGTCTGAGCTGAATGTAATCAGGGGTTCAGTCTTTGGTTCTCATTCAGAGGGAGCTCTCACTCACGGTACGGATCACCTCCCAAATCCACCCACCATCATCTTCAGATTTATCCTCTATTAGGGTCATGGAGGGGGTTCCCCATGCCCATCCAGGGGAGAACGTTTCGGGCGCTGGGCAGATACACCCAGGACAGGGGGGCAATCTATCTATGGACACTCACTCACACACAGACACACTCTATATGGGGCAATTTGGAGAATTCAATTGACTTGATCCATGTTTTTGGACTGTGGGAGGAAACCGGAGAACCCGGAGGAAACCCACGCGGACACGGGGAGGACATGGAAACTCCACCCAGATGGGGATTCGAACCGGGAATCCCTAGTTCTGAGAGGAGAACATGCTAAACCACTAAGCCACCGTGCCGCTGTTACCTCCGAAATCATACTGGAAATATATCACATGATTTACCGCTCACTCGCTCTCTCTGTCTCTCTCTCTCTCTCTCTCTCATATGTACAAAGTCAGACATGTAGGGTTTATATTAAAGTAAGGTGTGTGTGTGTGCGTGTGTGCGTGTGTGCGTGTGTGTGTGTGTGTGTGTGTGTGTGTGTAGTGCTGGAAGCACTGAGGAAGACCCATAAAGAGGAGCTGGAGCGATTGGTACAAACAGCTGAAAACCTGACCGCACCAACATCAGAGACCCCCCCTCATAGAACCCAGCAGCAGTGAGTACTGACTCCTCCCTCTGTGTCTGTGTGTGTGTCTGTGTGTCTGTGTGTCTGTGTGTCTGTGTGTCTGTGTCTGTGTCTGTGTGTGTGTGTGCGTGTGCGTGTGCGTGTGTGTGAGAGAGAGAGAAGGAGGCCCAGTTCAGATCTGAATATCTGGAGCTATTTGTTTCATCTGTTCTGTGTGTGTGTTACCTGCCATACCATCATCATTATGAGGTCGTCACGTTCTCCTCTGGGGTGTGTGTGTGTGTGTGTGTGATCAGACAGGAGCTGGTCTCTCTGAAGAGGGAGCTGGACGGGTTATCTGAGCAGTACTCTCAGAAATGTCTGGAACTGAAGCGAGAGCAGCAGAGTAACGGAGAGAAGGAACGTCAGATCAGCAGGAAGCAGAGCGAGCTGGAGCAGCTGCACCGCCACAACCAGGTTCTGATCACCTCACTGATCTGCAGACCACATTCATAACTCATCCTCATCCTCATCTTCATCCTCCCTTGTTCTGCAGGAGCTCCAGTCCCGTCTGACGGAGGAGATCCGGCGTCTCTGCTCTAGCGCAGGGCAGACATCCGAGGACGTCCTCGGCGACGGCAGTAAGAACCGATCAGTGTGTGAGCTAGAGGTTAGAACCGCTCCATCAGCACCTCCACCCTAAACCTGCAAATCTCACATAATCATCCGGAACCATCACCGGTCCAAACACAACCTGACTCCAACACCTGTAAGCTCCACCCACTTAGACCAGCCATGTGGAGTGCTCATTATAATAAAGGTGTGTTGGATATTTAAGGTAGAATAAAAAGTTCCATTAGGGGAACTACAGCCTCCCGCTGCCACTCGTTATCCAGCTGGGTTCCCGTCTCAGAAACATACACTCTGTTTCAGGATGTGTTCATATTAATGCAGTCAATTCACTGATGATGTTGATGAAGATGATGATGATGATGATGTGTTCAGGTGTTGCTGAGAGTGAAGCACAATGAAGTGGATTATTTACATAAAGAGATCCTCTGCTTAAGGAACGAAGTGCAGTTTCTTATAATGGTATGGTCTGTGTGTGTGTGTGTGTGCAGGGGGGGCGGTGAATAGATTGTTGTACTAATATTACTGTGTGTGTGTGTGTGTAGGAGAAGCAGAGTGTGTGTACACACTATAAAGACGTTTGTGAGGAGCTGAGGGACATGAAGGAGAGAAGTGAGCGGGAGATTCAGTCTCTCCATGAACACCTCAAACTTACCATCGCCGCCCTGCAGGAGAAGCAGGGACTGCACAACAGCATCTAATGCACAAAGGTAATCTCACTCACACACACACACACACACACACTCTCACACACACACACACACACACACACACACACAGTCTTCTGGCTGTAAAATGAATGACTTAAATGAATGAATTAACTGTTTTTCTTGTTTGTATTTTTCATGACGTCTCTGTGACCTCGAAACCTGACAATCATTATTTATTTCATTATTTATTTGATTATTTATTTCATTATTTATTTCATTATTTATTTGATTATCTGTTTGTGTTTTAGCTGGAAGTTTGGGAGACGGCAGGAACTATGGGACTTTTATTTCAGCCCCATCTACCAATCAGAAACTGGAATCAGGGTCAGCTGAATGGATGAGTTCCACTGGGTCGTGTGTGTGTGTGTGTGTGTGTGTGTGTGGTTGGTTCTAGATTGTATTTAGAACTAGATGCAACAGAAGGATCCATCTCCAGGACCATCATTCGGTTGCCTTGATGTTATTGGTTCCTGTTCTCTGGTTCCTGTATCCCCTTTACTCCACCGGGGGCAGCGGTGTGCTCACTGTTCTGTGTTCCTCAGTACTGAGGAGGTTCCACCTGTTTTCCTCCTGCAGCCTCAGAGGAGAACAGGGTTCTAATAACCGGTCTGTCCCTGTGTCAGGCTGCAGCCACGTACAGAGGACACAACCAAATGATGAGCAGAGACGGGAGTCTTTAGAACATTAAAGGTTCTCCACCTGAGTGACATCACGCTTACCTTCTTTAAAAGATTTCAGAACATAAGAACAGAGAATGTAGCAGGATAGACGACCGGGATAGGTCCTAGCATTAAGACCGGAGAGCGTTCTGGTGTGCAGAGGCCTAAGGGGAGCTTTAAAACTAAAACTGGACGGGCTGTGACGTCCTGACCTTCCATCTGGAGTTACAGCTCTGAGAGATTTATCATTTAAAAATTGGGAGTTTGATTTCGGTTCTGTAAAGGTTCTTGATTCTAAACAGGTGGGAGGGTCTAAGGGTCGTGAAGGCGCAGAACTGAGACCGTAACTGCCGTAGTGCATTGTGGGTAGGTGGTGCAGCCTCGCTGATGGAGGTGAGATGAGAGAAGGTCCGGCGTGTCGTGTGTTGGTGCCACACAGATGATGAAACCCAGCGTTGCTTTAATGAGCCAAACTTCTTTATTTTCTCTAAAGCTAAAGATCAACACTGTATTTTTGCTAAATGTTTTTTTTCTATTTAAAGCAGCATCTGTAAAATAAATATTTTAATCTGTTAAACGACGGTTTGCTTTATTCATCACACCGTCACTGACCGCCTCACACTCCCCTCCAGTCTGAGCATCTTCTGATCCCATCGCCATGTTCATCAGATCAACAGATTTATTAATCCCAACTTTATTAATCTCAACTTTATTAATCCCAAAGGGAAGTTCAGGTTATCCAGCAGCTGCTCTATATTATTACACAAGGTCAAGAAAACAATATATATATATATATATATACAGGATATAAGGTAAAATATATGAAAGTATATGAAAATGAATGTAAAATTACAAATAAAAAATGTGGATAATTTATTTATACATTTAGTCATTTAGCAGACGCTTTTATCCAAAGCAACTTACAATTGAGAACATTACAAGTCATACGATATATATATATATATATATATATATATATATATATATATATATAATGTCGTATCAATGCGAGAATTACATTATTTTAAATCATAAAATACAGATTCATATAAACAACTCTAAACCTGTTGCAGTTTTTATAAACTGTGTTCTGTCGTTTCACCACTAGAGGGCAAATCACCAGCGAAGCCAGTAATTCCCAGCGATGTTCGCTTTAAAGATCGGGTTTTTAATTATTTAGTTTTTAATAAACACATTACTGAATCAGAGCTTGTTTATTATTATTACAGTGTGTTTGTAAGTGTTTTATTAAAGCAATCAGACTCTCGAGGTTGTGCATTATTGTTAATAAATCATATAAAGAGGTGGAACTTAATAGTCCCTGCGTGTAGTGGAGTACAGTTAGATAGATAGAATACTTTATTCATCCCGAAGCGTTTTAGCAGCCAGTAGCAAAGCAATAAAAAATCAGGGAAATTTAAATATATTTACAATTCGAGGTTGTGTCATTGCAAATTGTATAATATTTATATTCCCTCTATTTTTTACGTACAAGAGGCTGGAGCTGAATAGTGTTATATCTATCTTACTGCAAAACGCCTCTCTATGGGGTTTATTCAGATTAAACGCCTCCTCGCACAGTATTGATTTATTGTAATCTATAATCTGTATGTTTATTTAGATTAAACTCTGGTGTGCAGGTTCTGGATGACGGATGGAGATGAAGGTGGAGACTGAAGGGTTAATGACGGGTTGATTGCGCGTTGTGTCCGCAGGGGGGCGCTGTGGCTCTGCGGTGTAAGCGGGAGTGAGGGAGCAGAAGCAGTAGCAGTGATGGCGTCCTCAGCAGCAGCCGCGGCCGCTCGGGCGGGCGCCGCAGTCCGCGGGGTGAAGCCGATCCTCAGCCGGGACGTGGAGGAGGCGAGGCGGCGTGTGCGGGAGCTGTACCGAGCCTGGCACCGCGAGGTCCCCAACACAGGTACCGCCTCACCCCGCGACGGGACGGGCAAGGTCGCGCCGTCCCGCTGACACAAAATAAAAGTCCTCCAGTGACGTTTCCTGTCCGGAACACCGTTAAACAGCTGGCGTCGTTTTATAATCACTTTAGTGACGTTTTTAAACATCCTCCAATCAGCGGAGTTCAATCTCATCTGGCCGCGCGGTGCCTTAGTGCTTTAGCATGTTCTCCTCTCAGCGCTAGGGATTCCCGGTTCGAATCCCCATCTGGGTGGAGTTTCCATGTTCTCCCCGTGTCTGCGTGGGTTTCCTCCGGGTTCTCCGGTTTCCTCCCACAGTCCAAAAACATGGATCAAGTCAGTTGTGTTCTCCAAATTGCCCCATATAGAGTGTGTCTGTGTGAGTGAGTGTGTGTCCAGTGTTAGATTGCCCCCCTGTCCTGGGTTTATCTGCCCAGCGCCGGGACGTTCTCCCCTGGATGGGTATGGGGAACTCTCTATATGGGGCAATTTGGAGAATTCAATTGACCTTGATCCATGTTTTTGGACTGTGGGAGGAAACCGGAGAACCCGGAGGAAACCCACGGGGAGAACATGGAAACTCCACCCAGATGGGGATTCGAACCGGGAATCCCTAGAGCTGACAGGAGAACATGCTAACCACTAAGCCACCGTGCCGCCCCCCCTTTCAACATGTTTATTTAATTATAGCTTTATAATAAATCGTGTTTGTTGGAATCAGATAAAGGTTGAACTCATACGCTGTTGGTGCTGCCAACTACAGGCTCATTAAAGGTACTACAGTTTTTAAATGTAGGTTATTTCATAAAGTTGATAAAAGTCACCAGGAATCAGGAAAACTTTAATATTAAAAGTTTACAACAGACAGCAGGCCTGATACGGGTTACTAACCCTGCCTCTGTGTGTGTGTGTGTGTGTGTGTGTGTGTGTGTGTGTGTGTGTGTGTGTGTGAACCCAGTGGCAGTGTTTCAGTTGGACATCACTGCGCAGCAGGGCAGAGACAAACTGAGGGAGGAGTTCCTCAAGAATAAAGATGTGACGGACCCCCGTGTGATCGACATGCTGGTCATTAAGGTAACGATCAGGGGGCGGCTCCACCACCATCACACTGACCGAACATACCCCACCCCTCTGAGCGCGTCACATTCGTATCAATGTTACATACAGTCAATTAATTTAAATCATTAAACACAGATTAATATAAACAGAGATCAGCACTAAACCCGTTACACTGTTTATATTAAGTGTGTTCTGTAATTTGGCCACTAGATGGCAGTTTGTTAGAGAAACCGGAATCCTGTTACTCAGCAATCAGTGTTTACTTTAAAACTGGACTGAATTACATCACAGAAAATTAACCTTGTGTTTTATTATTTTATTAAAGTGAGTTTGTGTTTTATTAAAGCGATCAGACTCTGGAGGTTGTGGATTATTCTGAATAAATCACGTCCAGAGGTGGCGCTGTTCTCCACTACACGCTGGGACTCAGAACACCTCTTTATGGGGTTTATTCTCTATAAAGCCACGCCCCCTCGTACCGTATGGTTTTATTACCCGTTCCACGGTGTGTGGGTTCTTTAGCGGCTCTGTGATGGTGTTCTGATAAATAAGTAGAGTGTGGGATGTGAAACACTCAGAGTAAAGCATGAGAACCACACATCATCAGATAACCGTGTGTGTGTGTGTGTGTGTGTGTGTGTGTCAGGGGAAGATGGAGCTGCAGGAGACCATACACATCTGGAAGCAGAAGACTCACATCATGCGATATTTCCACGAGACTGAAAAACCGCGACCCACCAACTTCCTGTCCAAGTTCTACAGTGGACATGACCCCTGAACTCTGACCCTGTTCTGTGACCGGTTTGTGCGGTTCTGCCGGTTCTGTTAAATTGTAAATACAGTCTCTCTCTCCCTTACATTTTGTCTGTCTGTCTGTTTGTGTGGTCACATGATCCCGAGATCCAAATCCAACCAATCAGCTGACGCAGGTCAGTGTTAATAACACGGCAACACTCTCTATATCAGTGTTTAATAATGTTCATCCAGTGTATACAGACAAGAGGAGCTGCTTCACACACACACACTCACACACACACACTCACACACACACACACACACTGAGGCTCGAAGAAGCTGAGATGAACAGAAAGGATGTCATCCCTTTGAAACAGAGTACCGATCTAAAGAGAGAGAGAGAGAGATTATAATTATTAAGTTTGTGTTTTAAAGATTAAATCATTTGAACTTTATTAAAATATATTCATTTAAAACTTTGACTTTGAAAGACAATAAAATAATAAGATTCATGTCTAAAAAAATTTAAATCCTCAACATTAACATTATTATAAACATTATTATTAAATATAGTGATTGGTTTAGCAGCTGTGAGGTCATTACATTATTATAAATAGCTCTGTGATGATGATGATGATGATGGTGATGATGATGGTGGTGACGGTGATGATGGTGATGATGATGATGGTGATGATGATGATGGTGATGATGATGGTGGTGACGGTGATGATGGTGATGATGATGATGGTGATGATGATGATGGTGATGGTGATGATGATGGTGGTGACGGTGATGACGGTGATGATGATGATGATGATGATCGTGATGGTGATGATGATGGTGATGATGATGATGGGTTCCAGCAGTGGATCATCCCGGTTCTGGTTCTGTATAATGAAGCTGGTTGCCCCCGGTTACAGACTCATAATTACACTTTCATCCGGTGATCAAAGAGAAAGGAACCTGAACGCAGGAACCAATCAGAGCCGTGTTCAGCAACACCAGTCTGAACCTGAACCCACTGAGGGGTGGACAACGTTCCACCACAGAGCAACACACACACACACACACACACACACACACACCACTACTGCCCCCAGCTTCACTGCAACCAAACCTAACGATGGCCTGGCTCCGTCACCATGGATACGGAACAGGAAGTGTTCTTCAAATCCAACAGAACACACATTATACACACCTCACCTACACCTCACCCATACCTCACCCACCTCACCTGGATCTCACACACCTCACCCATACCTCACCTGGATCTCACACACCTCACACACACACAGCTCACCTGATCACAGTATGGGGTATTTGCTTCGTGTCCGTTTAGTCGTCATCATCATCATCCTCCGGGACGAAGATGTCGTGTTCTTCCAGCAGAGCAGCGAAGTTCTTGCTGATCAGCGTTCCGATGTACAGAAAGGGAACCACGACCAGAGTGATCCTCATCATGCCGAACGCCGTCTGATCCCACAGTCAACAAGACATTAATATTAATGACGTTAATGACGTCAACACCTCATTAACATAATCCCAACTCTGTCCGTAAGGCAGAATCTCTAAACAGTTTTAAGAAACTACTTAAGACGCATCTCTTTAACAAAATCCTGTTGTAAAAAAAAAAAAAAAAAAAAAAAAGGGGGGGGGGGGCAGCTTCGAATACCAATCAGGTTTGATGAATTTACAGTAGAGTTGGTTTTCTCCATGACTTCTGACTGTGATGTTCTCGTTTGTAAGTCGCTTTGGATAAAAGCGTCTGCTGAATGAATAAATGTAAATGTTACATAATGCACCGCATGTCGTCTTCACTGAAACCGTTTAAACTGAAACCTTAATGATTAAACGACACTACGTTACAGTTAGTTGTGTTTTCCACGAACACCGTTATTTTATTTATTATTCATCTTTATTTAATTTCATTTCATTAAAATCTCCAGACGACACCTGCACTGCGCATAAACGAACGGCGCTGTCCAATCAGAATCCTCTATGGAGTTAGAGTAGCCAATCAGCGCGAAGGAGACGGTCTCGTCTGAATGCGGGTGGGAAAGGAACAGCCGTCCACTCCGTCTCGACCTGTCAGGCGCTGCGGGACGCTCATTAAACTGTCCGCACGGCGCTCACCTTCTTCGGTTTGGGCAGAATGGCGCCGCTGGAGGAGCAGACCGCGCCGCGGCACTGCGTTAGCACCGCACCGGGGCTCCCGCACCCCGCCGTCCGCCCGAACCCACCCGCACTCCGGCCCAGAGCGGCGAAGCGAGCCCACAGTGGAGACGCCATGTTCGTCCGTTTACAAACGGGTTGCCAGATCCTCAACTAACAGACTAACAGACACCGAGGAGGAGGTTGCCGGATTGGTAGGTTTTATGCTACATACTGTATAATAACAATTAAACGATGGTAATTAACTAAACACTGCTTTGTAACTTATGTTTGTAGCTGAATATGTAATTTGCATTAGTTTCCGGTAAATTAATGTTTTTTCAGATATTTCAGTGGTTTGTATTTGCTGAAGTGCACATCTGCAGTGTGACCGATGTGCTGTTTCTTTATGTAGCATTTATTAAAGTGTAAGGTACGAGGGGGCGTGGCTTTGCTCTGAATAAATCCCATTAAGAGGTGTTATTAGTCCCGACTCATAGCGGAGGACACTTACACCCTGTGATTTATTCACAATAATACACAATCTCCAGTGTCTTATTTCTTTTGTACAATGATTACAAACACACTATAATAAAAAAACAAGGTTTGATTCATAAATGCTTTTATTGAAAGCAAAATCGGTACTTGCTGATCACTGAGTAACCGGATTCCAGTCTCTCTAACGATCAAATACTGCTAGTGGCTAAATTAGTTTATAAAAACAGGTTTAGTGCAAAAAATAATGTATTGTATATCACGCATTGATGTGACTGTGAAGCGCTCAGAGGCGTGTGTATTGTCAGTGATGTCACAGCTGGAGGAACAGCTCAGCCAATCAGATTTAAGGAGTGGAATGACCCATTTTATAAATTGGAAAGTTGTTGAGTGCAGTTGAGGTCAGGACTCAGTTGGTCAGGACTCTAAGCTGGCTCTTAAACTTAAACTCACTCCACCACGACAGTATTACTGTAACAGGACCTTCCCCAAACTGTTTCCACAAAGTTGGAGATGTAGTTGTCCAAAATACATCTTGAGGTTTAAAACAAGAATATTTATAGAATCATAGTCACTGCAACTGCAACTAAGATGTAAAACAAATGATGTATCGTTTTAAAGTTTATGATAATAATTAAAAGTGTAACATTCCCCTGTTCGTTAATGATTTTCTTTTCTGATAGTTTTACTTTATGTTAATGTATTTGGAAATAAAACTAATTTTAAATATTGATTGCATACATTACATAAACACCAGTACAGGGTACTGTGAAGGTCTAACACACACACACACACACACAGACACTGTATCAGGATAGAGTGTTTATTAATCAGCTGTACATAAACACATTGAGGTCCATAATGTTCACTGAAATACAAACGTACACCATGTGCCAGTTTCTCTGAAATCAGACAGAACAGTCTAACGGTTCGTTTGGGTTGCAGATGAAATCACATCAGTGCTGTGCTGCAGACGGGGCAGTCATGGGGCAGTGCACTGTTATATTGTTTATATCGCGTGTCTCTACAGCAGCATCGCATGCATCACACGTTCCTCACGCGAGGTCGAACCCCTGCAGTTTAGGCTCCTCCCACAGCCCCATTGATTCTGCACTTCATTCTCCCGCTCCACCTCGGTTTCCAGAGTAACCTGTGTGTAGTTTTGTTAAAGGTTATAAAGAGAGCTGTTTTTCTGAGTGTGCTGACCTTTAATGGCATTATGGAGTATAGTTTAGTTTTAGAAACAGATGTGTGAGATATGTGAGCTCGGATGGAAAGCAGCGTGATCTTTCTCAGTTTGTTAAACCTGAGCAAACCTCGTACCACAGAAATAAAGATAAATCCTAAACGTTCAAGATTAAACCTAAATCCTTCAGGACACACGTTCATGTAATGTTCATGTTTGTGTTGCTAACAGTCCAATAATCATTAAGAAAACAAACAATAACCTGTTAACTAATAACTGACTCTGTATAAAACGTATACAGTATATGCACAAAAGCAATCTGTGTTCTAGTTGATTCTAAAGCTGTTTGATGGGGTTTCAGACCCCTCAGCTCACCCAGCCGTGTGCACTGTGATAGCACTCTGCTGCAGCCGTCTGAAACCAGTCCAAAGCACACATCAGCATGCGTGATGTTATAGAGCTGTGATAAGTGAGGCGTGTCCCAGTACTTTAGTAAACACGGTGCATTACAGACTGTAGTGCTGTTATACTGAACATCAGCGCTGAGAGTAATTTTAAGATATTTAATGCAATTTAACTTTTAACAAAGTGCAACAGTATGTACACAGAGAGGAGGTGAATAGTTAGAGTATTTATATGACACAGTTCCATATGATCTGTCTCATTCATTCACAGCTGATCTGTGATGTCATATGATCTATAACACCAGGACTGGGAATGTGATTTATATTACATGGTCTATAACGCTATGTCTGCCATACAACATCCTGCTCTACCACAATAAAAGCAGATTATCATAAGAATGAATATCAGTTAAAGCTCTATTTTAAAATAAGGTGATAACTTATTTGAAATAAATTAGCCTTAATAAAAATTAAAATGTGGTTCAACTTAAATGAGTTCTGATTGGACAGTGAGATCACCTGACATACAGTTTGAAGTTTAGTTTGGTCACAGAACAACCAAAGTAGATAAACACTGATAATAAAGATTATTAAATATTAAAGGTACTGTGTGTAGGATTTAGACAACATGATATTCAGAATTATTACTTTATATTTGGGACAGGGGTTGCAATCTGCAGGCTCACCACTAGGTCGCACTAAATCCTACACACTGCCCCTTCATGGTGAGCAGGGATGTTTAATGAGCAGGGGTTTAATGAGCAGGGGGTTTAATGAGCAAGGGGGTTAACATGCAGTGTAATTAGCAGTGGGTTTAACCTGCAGAGGGTAAAATGCTAATGCTAAACACACATTATACTGCCTCCTGTGGGCAGCTCTGGGAATAAACTGAAGAGTGTGTGCAATGTTGAACCCTCCAACGTACTGTACACCAGTGACATCATCGGTGTTAATAAATAAATAAATAAACAGACTGAGTGAACATGCACTCACATACAGAGAGCTTTAAATTATTATACCACAGGTACAATCAGACCATCTGCAGCGCCTCCTACAGGACATGAGAGAACCTCACGGTTACTGTAAGAGAGAACACAGATGATGAGACACAGACACTGAGCTTCATCATATGATGGTGTTGGTGATGATGATGGTGTTGTTGGTGATGATGATGATGATGGTGTTGGTGTGATGATGATGATGATGGTGATGTTGTTGGTGATGTTGTGATGATGATGGTGGTGGTGATGATATGATGATGGTGATGTTGTTGGTGATGGTTGTTGGTGATGATGATGATGGTGGTGATGATGGTGATGGTCAGTACTGATGCAGTTGGTAGCAGACCTGCTGTCTGAAGGACAGGTTCCTGAAGAACTTGGTGATATGGAATGTGCTGTGTGTGTGTCCCTCGTCGTTCAGATGTATGGTGTTAGCAGATGCTAACGCCTCTCTGATGCTCACACTCTTTACCACCTGTGCACCAGGACCAAGACCCGAGACAGGGTGTGACAGAACCACCAGGTAGGACGCGTCCTTTTGCTCCTCCTCATAGCTCACTGTACAAAGAGAGAGAGGAGGGTCTGAGATACTCACTGATTAACCCTTTACAGAGGTTTACTAACTGAAAACCTTCTGCTCTAATGGGGGGTGTGTGTGTGTGTGTGTGTGTGTGTGTGTTACCTGTGGCAGTAAGAGCTGTATCAGTGGTGCTGCTGAGCTCCTGTAGGATTGTGGGATATGCTGGGTGGAGGAGGAACAGTCTGCGTAGGACTGGCTCAGGGGGGCTCACCTGACACACACACACACACACAGATCAGACACTCATATCCACCTGAACTACCTGATCTGATACACCTGTATAAACACTCCCAGTTCTAAAGGGACTGTTACCTTGGTGATGTTTTTCAATGCAGGAAGTGGATCTCCTGCCCAGAACAAGAACACTGATTGGCCAGATGTGGTCAGGATGGTAGAACCTTCCAGAACGAGAAGAGGGCAAATGAAGTCAGCCTCCCATAGACTCCTCCCCTGAGCCCCATCAATGATCTGCACCTGTATGATGGAGAAAAGTGAGAGGTAAATAGTAGTTAAGTGTGTGTGTGTGTTTGTATGTGTATGTGTGTGTGTGTGGGGGGGGGTTTACCTTACGGACTCCGTTAGAAGATGTTGGATGAGTAGATCAGGGACAGCATCATCATTAAAGTACCCAATAGCAGGACGGCTACACACACACACACACACACATTATATTGTCCAGATTTAATGAAATTAATTTGTGACACATACAACACACACACACACACACACACACACACACACACCAACCTGTGTATGAAGGAGGAGTTGAGGGTCCATGTGGGGTGCATGTCTCTCTCTCTGATCACAGAGATTCGACTGTTGACCCAAACGAGCACCCAATCACTACGACTCCAGTTCTGCTTCAGCTCATAGTCCAGATTATTGTGATTAATACACACGCCGGCCACCAGGGGCAGAAAATATTCCACCCGATCCACCCCACTGCACACAGGAACACAATCCTCCAACTCAAACGATGTGTGTGTATGTGGGGGTGATGGTATGTGAGTATGAGGGTATGGAACCTGTAGATGTGGATGAATATGGAAGAGTTGTTTTTTCTGTGTTTCTCCCAGACCGGGTCGTTCACACTGATGTGGGGGGGTGCAGTGGTCCTACCAGTTGCCTTTCTGTAGATATCTCTGAGAGACACGGCCTCCACTGTACCTGCACAAACACAATCCTAACGAGGTTACTAATGAAAGCTGCGGCGTTGGTGCAGAGACAGATGGATTCATTAATACTGGATCCATTGCTGCAGCTGTAAGCTTACCCAAACCAAACAGAACATAGTATGCTCCTGATGCAGTTTCATGCAGTGATGGGCCAATCAGGTTTCCCTGTGTAGTGAGGTTAAAGTTCACCGGTTGACCGATTCGGGAGCCTGTTGATCCCGAATGCAGGACCAATGAAAGATCTGATTCCTGGAATTCAGAGAGCCATAATAATATTATTATTATGATGTGTTTGTGTGTGCATGCACACTGTATGTAAAAGCATGCACAGGTGTGTGATATACCTGATTTGCAGGTAAGGTAGCGATCAGCAAATCTGGGACCAAGTCCCCCTGTAAATCAGGAACAGCTACAGCGTGAGACTCCACATCTCTTATTGGCACCTCCCACAACTTCTGACCTAAACCAATCAGAAAATGCAACACCTCAAAAATCTACAACATCGTCACAACACCCTTCAACAACAATAACAGTCAGGTGTTTACAGTCAGGCTGGGTGTGATATAACCTCACCTACGGAGACTGTACAGATAATAAACATGTTAATATGAAGTACAGTGTTATCTCAGAGCATTAACACTGTGGGGTATTAATATCAGACCTAAAGAGGGTTGTTTAATGGACGTGTGTGATAATGTCATACCTGTGGAGGCGTTAACACTGTACATGTGTGTTGATGTGATGAGGAGGCAGGTGTTTGGAGCGAAACATTGTACAAAGTGGAGTGCCTCTTTCATTGGACGACGCCATAGCACTGATCCATTCACACCACACAGAGCGACCACACTGTACACTACAGAGAGAGAGGGAGGGAGAGAGAGATTACTTAATAACAGGTTACTGTCAGTAAACTTAAATAATACCTGCTTTAGTTCAGATAAACACTCATTAGGATTAAGAACAAGTGAATTATGAGTCTTTCACACAGACACCCTGAACATGACGTAGAGAAGTTGGTGGTGTGCAACAGAGACTAAACTTTTAACATTCTGTGAGTCTGTGATTAGTCTGTATTTACTACCTTTACTGTTCCCCAAGGAACTGGTCTGGCTGTTGTTGTTCACTCTCATGACTGAGATTAATAAATCCTCCACACCATCACCGTCCACATCCCATAATGCCATGGGAGGTGATGTCACACCTGAAGCAGTCACATATAAAGTTATTATAACCAGTTATTAGTTACTGTGTGTGTGTGTGTGTGTGTGTGTGGTTGTGTAGGTGTGTGTCTCTCACCTCCAGCACTTCCCACTTCACTCTCCCACTCGTCATGTCTGTGCCTCACTGGTCGTTGGCATGGCAACAGGAAAGCGAAGAGCAGGACGAGCACAGCTGCGCAGATCAGTGGTACCACGAAGGCGGCGGTCCGGACGGCTGCTTTGACTCTGGTCTTCTGCCCCGCCCCGTCACTCACCAGCCCCGCCCGATCGTCCACCGACCCCATCTCTTCTTCCCTCCTGTCCTTCCAGGTGTGCCTCCACATGTCGTCATCCTCGTCGTCGTGTAGCTCCGCCCCCTCGTGTTTCAGTCTGAGCGTGGCAGTGTGTGTGTGTGAGGTGAGTCCATTTCGCGGGTAGTTCAGCACCAGGTCATCCTCCTCACTCTCATCCTCACTGTCAGCCTGGGTTAGGGGGTCATACTCCCCCAGCTCGGATCCCTTCTTACCTTCACACACACACACACACACACACACACAGTTACCACATAACCACTGTTTACTCTAATGGTTCTACATGAACATGTGACCAAAACCCCCACAGGGCAGGTGTTATTAGGGTGGTGGATGATTCTCAGCACTGCAGTCACACTGACGTGGTGGTGCAGGTGTGTTAGTTTATGTTAGAATACAATCGTAACATAAGTTAACCCGTTTATTACTCTTCATAATCACTTCAGGACATTCACAACATTCTGCTGCATATCTGTTTATAACCAATGGCTTGCACGCAGTGTTCTAAATTAAAAGTATTATTTTAAGTTCTATGTAAATGGGTTCCCATACAGCCTGCAGCTCTAATTTATACCACGTTTATCAGCTTATTCCACTGATTTAAATGTGTTTTAAGGAGTGAGGTCATTAAATGTTATATATTTGTTATTAATGTTCTAGTTTGAACCTTGTAATTAGAACACACCCCCTGTTATCTACAAACAGCATTAGTATTTAATCCGTAAATGACTCCTTTATGACGGACAGGTCCCGGTATGTTTTCATAATGTTATTATTACTCTGTTGTAAATGAGCAGAAAGCATTATATTAACTGATTAATGTTTTCATCTCTGCCATAGGGTTTATTAATATATTTAAAGATTTCTGAAAAGCATGTTCCCAGGTGGCCAAAAGTATAAGGACACGTTTCACCTAAAGGAGCTTTTACGATATCCCATCATAAGCTAGCTTCCCTTCTGTGAAGACTTTCCACAAGATGTGTGTCTGTGGGACGTTCTGTCCATTTATACCGGATTTGTGAGGACGGATGTTGATTTTGGTTTTGGCTGTAGGTTATCCCTGGATAGGTGAATGTCAGGACTCTGTGTGGGTCTGTACCAAGTTCATCTATGTCTTTATGAAGCTTTGTGCAATGCCTTCTCCAAAAAATGTTTCCACTGCTTTTATAGGCCTGTGATAACGGAGGTGAACTAAAGTCCACGTTCATGTTTTTATCTATAGTGTATATTTATTGGAGAGAGGGTGGGGTGGGGTGGTGGGGTGGAGTGGGGGGGTCTGTTGTAGATAACAGATGTTTTAAACTCATGTTGAGAGTGAGCTTCAGAAACACATTACTGTTTGAACATTATTAGAATGTTAGTTTTAACGGACTGTGTGAATGTGGATCACTCTATAACTTTGTACAAGGTTACAGTTTAGTACCAACGAACCAAAGCTCAACGGCCACTTTATTAGGAATGCACATATGTGTATCGTTGTATAGCTGACGTCATGTCGAATGAGCTTCATGCTGTGGTAGTGAACGTATGGATTTAATGTCGTCTGAATGTGTTTAATGATCTGTTAAAGTGGATTTAATGAAGCAGATGAGCACACGGAGCGCTCTTATTCATTCACACTCGCTCGCGGCCGCGCATCACTTTTCCTGACGTCGTGTTTGAGATTAAAGGATCTCAGCATAACGGAATTCACACCAAATAATAATCATAATAATAACAACAACAAAAATCCGTACAGTAAGCCGTGAGTGTTCTGGATGTTTAAGAGCATAATAAAGTGATCCTCTCGTCAGACTCCCGTCGCCTCAGCGGAGAGGAGCGAGCAACCGTGCGCGCGCCATCTGCTCGGCTCTTACCTGGCAGCTTGAGGGCGCGCGACAGAGCCGTTGCCATTTCGAAACCCCGGTGCAAAATACGAAAAGATTCCGATAATAAAAACACGGTCACAACGCGCTCATAACGCGCTCATAACGCGGTCACAACGCGGTCCACCTGCCTTCCATTGACCGTGCAGCCGCTGCGGCGCTGCACCGAGACTGAGGCGGTGACGTGGGGCCGCGCTGCACTCTGGGTAGCGTAGTCTTCTGACCACACACATCCTCGCAGTTCAAATGCTCGGGGCGTTTATTCCCCGTTCTGCAACCACGACGAGAACATAGTTTACATTCATTATCTCCCGCTTCATCCTCTACTAGGGTCGCGGTGGGGTTCCCCATGCCCATCCAGGAGAGAACATCTCAGGAGCTGGGCAGATACACCCAGGACAGGACGCAAATCCATCGCTGGGCACACACTCACTCACACACACTCACTCACACACACACACTCTATATGGGGCAATTTGGAGAATTCAATTGACTTGATCCATGTTTTTGGACTGTGGGAGGAAACCGGAGAACCCGGAGGAAACCCACGTGGACACGGGGAGAACATGGAAACTCCACCCAGATGGGGACTCGAACCGGGAATCCCTAGCGCTGAGAGGCGAACATGCCAAACCACTAAGCCACCGTGCCGCCCCGATGAGAACATAGTTTACATTCATTACAGCTGAAATGTTTACATTAGTTCCAGCTGTAGTAAACTTTGCATAAACATCAGAGGAACACGTTTCAGACAGAAGCTCAGAAATTCACAGAAATATTATAATAACAAACACAAAATAAGCATGACGTCACGGTTCTCCTGACAGACGAATTCTTTAAAAATCAAAGATTTATTAATGATGAGAGAAGTTAATTGATAGTGGATTACAGTAATTGATGTGTTGTTATAAAGTCATAATTACTTTACAGATTTAGTTAACTAAATGTAAAGAGGAACGTTCTGTTGACGTTCTGTTGACGTGTACGTCCTTAGACTCAATGTTAAAGTGAGGAGCTGCAGTTTAACATGTTCCTTCTTCTATTTTTAACAATCTCAGGAGTGGATCGGGGTAGATCCTGGTTCCACGTGGCATCTCGTGAAGTAGACGAGTCACCTCGGCGGACAGACCTGAACCCCTTCAAAAATTGATCCCGTGGTTGTGCACGAGGACACGGGCGTCACCCCGCATCGTTATTTTCCTTACTCATCAGTTTAAGGCATGCGGAGGGATGAACACAGAGGATCACCACATACTGTGCACTGCACACCGCACTGACGGTACACTGTACCTGAACAGCTGAACTGAGCATTGTGGGTAATCGGACCCACCCACTGCACACCTTCCCTCAGGTGAGATCATTTACATATGCAAACATGTGCAGGTAGTCAGAGGACGTGTCTCAATGTGCAATAAGTAATGGTTTATAGCACTCTTACACACATGATCACCACCTCGAAACACAAGGATCTCATAAATATATTTAGTTTCTTTTATTATAACAAACCCCAGACTTTACAAAATAAATATTTAGAGTTGATGAAGAAAAGCCACCATGTTGTTCAGAAAACGAACATTAAGCAGAGTACAAACCACAAAACACCATCACTAATAATAAGTTACTTACAGAGTATTATTACAAACAGGAATACCTAACACCTAAACATTTTCGCTTTATCCTCTATTAGGGTCATGGGGGGGGGGGTTCCCCATGCCCATCCAGGGGAGAATGCTTGGGGCGCTGGGCAGATACACCCAGGACAGGGGGGCAATCTATCACTGGACACACACTCACACACACACACACACACTCTATATGGGGCAATATGGAGAATTCAATTGACTTGATGCATGTTTTTGGACTGTGGGAGGAAACCGGAGAACCCGGAGGAAACCCACGCGGACGTCACAGTTCAAAATTCAGTTAAACTTCAAACATTATTGACATTTTTATTATGAAATTCACAATTTAACTAGAAATGTTTGCTGACATAATCTTCATAGTTCTACTGTAACCATTAAATCTATACCCTTTAATTGTAAACATCACTGTCACCTTTAAGAGAGAACTGTTTGCCCCTCTGTTTGCCCCACCTGTGAATTGGAACCTCTTTTGTGTGAACCATGTCACCAGATATGAAACATGTAACATGAACCATCATAAAGAACGGTGCAGGTTCATGGTGTTGTCCAGCTCACCGGTCAGTCATGGTCGATCGTTACGATTAGGACAACTGTCAAATCTGTAGAGACACAAAGTTTACACTGAAAAGCGCAGATCTGTTGACTTTACAGTGAGAACTTTAAAAATACGCTCGACATCTGAGCAGGACAAACCGTATTAGACTTTTAAACATCAGAACCTCATATTACTTAATTAGTGCAACCTTTAAGATGTTTTATATTCTATAGAGCTGCAGCATGGACGGAACAGTGCCTTAGTGGCTGGCATGTTCTCCTTTCAGTGCTGGGGATCCTGGTTGGAATCCCGATCTGGGTGGAGTTTGTATGTTCTCCCGAGTCCGTATGGGTTTCCTCCTGGTTCTCAGTCCAAAAACATGTAGTGAAGGTAAATTGAATGCTCTAATTTGCTCCATATAGTGTGTGTCTGTGTGTGTGAGTGAGTGTGCCCAGCGATAGACCGACACCCTGTCCGGTGTGTATCTGCTCAGTGCCAATAACACCCCCCCCCCCCCACACACACACACACACACACACACGACCCCAGTAGAAGATAATGAATGGATGAAGCCGGTTTCAGGACTCCAGTTTCAGGTCTGCTCCTCTAATGCTCAGGCTTTTTGTTTCATGTTTCAGGACAAAAGTTAGACTTTATTCCACACAAATCACTTATTATGTAATTATTTTAAAGCCCTTGTCCTCACAAACCCTGCTGTATGTAAAACTCATCTCAGCCGAATATAAAACATCTGAGACACGTTAGATTTTACAAAAGACATGATGAAGCTGGTTTACAGCTTTAATGTTAATTTTATGTTCTATTTTTAACAATCTCAGGAGTGGATCGGGGTAGATCCTGGTTCCACGTGGCATCTCGTGAAGTAGACGAGTCACCTCGGCGGACAGACCTGAACCCCTTCAAAAATTGATCCCGTGGTTGTGCACGAGGACACGGGCGTCACCCCGCATCGTTATTTTCCTTACTCATCAGTTTAAGGCATGCGGAGGGCGGCGCGCGCCGCGGGACTGACCCGCCGCACGCCGCTGCACGGTGAGGGTGAGGGTCCGAGCCGCACAGCTCCGCCCGCCGCACCCACCACACACACACACACACACTCACAGCACCACCGCACACACCGCACACACCGCACACACCACCCCCAACACCGCACAAACCCGCGCTACGGTCACCCCGCCGGTGCATTGTGGGATGAGCCTGACGTCACGCCCCCGCAGCCTTCTGATTGGCCACATTTTATTCTCGATCGTTCGATTGAGATTATTATTATTATTATTATTATTATATGTTTTTGAGCCGCATCCTCCGCATCGAGAAATACAACATTCATTCATTATTTTTGTTGCGATTTTCTAATTATTAATTATTAAGGGTAACACAAACAACGATTTAGATTTTTTTAATTATTTTTTTTATTTTACAGCATGCCCACTGGAGTGAACACAAAGATCATTTTTATATTAAAAAATGCCGAGCTTAAAATACGAATATTATTTCGTTTTAAATACGAAAATAAATACGTTTTTCTTGTAGAGTCAAAACAAATTCAGTCATACATGCAATCCAGTTTATTATGAAAGGCGAAATAAACTCAAAAGATGAAAATGAACTGGAATGTCATTTATATATATATATCTCCTCTTAATGTTAACTGTTTACAATAACCAAACTCAGGGTTTACTTCATACCATACATGAATGTTTATTGTACTGTGCATCGTCCTGAATTTATTATGATTCACATAATTATAAATGACAAAGTTAATCATTTAGTGGTTAGCATTAGTTAGCAAAGTTAGTGGTTTAGCATGTTCTCCTCTCAGCGCTAGAGATTCCCGGTTCGAATCCCCATCTGGGTGGAGTTTCCATGTTCTCCCTGTGTCCACGTGGGTTTCCTCCGGGTTCTCCGGTTTCCTCCCACAGTCCAAAAACATGGATCAAGTCAATTGAGTTCTCCAAATTGCCCCATATAGAGTGTGTATGTGTGCATGTCTGTGTGAGTGAGTGTGTGCCCAGCGATGGATTGGCATCCTGTCCTGGGTGTATCTGCCCAGCGCCTGAAATGTTCTCCCCTGGATGGGCATGGGGAACCCCACCGCGACCCTAATAGAGAATAAAGCGGGAGGTAATGAATAAAGAATACTCGCATTCTAAACATTTTTTACCATAAAGGCAGATTTATATTTGTTATATAATAAATGAGTGATGCGAATCAAAACAAACCCAGACAATGTTTACATTATTTATATTGATTTTATATACAATACCTATATAAAATATTTAATTAATCGCAACTTAGAGCTACTTTTTGTGATTTTATAAAATATAAAACGTTAATTGATAAAATGAGTCTTATATTTTGTTATCTAATTAGTTCCAAACCCAAATTCAGCAAATTTATAATAAAAAAAGAATCTAATGTAAGGAAAATGTTTCGGGAGGTGTCCCCGAAGAAAGAATACTTCTTTATAAAAGAATCCGTTTTTAATCATCTTTAGGATTTATTTTTTATGTAAAAGACTTTAGATTCAATTCGGTGAGTCGACTCCAGATAACGTTGTTTCGGTCGGAGTCGACTCTACGAACTACTTCATCTCTCGGCGCATGCGCATTGTCGTCCTGAAGGCTCGTTGAGGAAGATGGCGGACGTTTCTTTGGACGAAATTATTCGCCGACGCAATTTTAACAACCGAGGAGGTTTTAAAAGGTAATCCACGAGTTTATAATCCCGCCGTTTGATTTTCTTTATTCGTTGATGTTGGCATGGCGACGAAATGCACTCCGCCCCTGAATTCGGAGGCTTAAAATAAAAAACCCAGTGGATCACTGAGAGTGGGCACGAGCGTGTTCATTCCCACCCGTGTTCGGAACAGAGCCCGCCTCCTGTCTGCGAGGATTGGTTACTCTCAGGGTCACAGCCAATCAGCTTGCACGCTGTTTGCCGTAATACAGGCGGATTAAAAACGTTAGTGTTTACGTCCAGTTCGAGTCCATTAGCTTTAGCCGCTAACGTTAGGCTTAAACTTTATTCTTCATTAACGTTTATTCACCTAAAACCGTCAAAGAGAATGAACGCATCGCTCCGTGTTTTAACCCTGCAACGCTCTAAATTCATGAAATTCAGTTCATTTATTTAATTTTCAGTAACTGGTGACGGCTAACGGCGAAGACAAAGCTAATGCGTTCTGAAGTTCATATCTTCAGAGTTTATTAACTTAATTAAATTAATTACAACTCGTTTTAAGACAGATATGATGGTTGTGGTGCGGCACGGTGGCTTAGTGTTTAGCATGTTCTCCTCTCGGTGCTGGGGATTCCTGGTTTGAATCCCAGTCTGGATGGAGTTTCCATGTTCTCCCCGTGTCCGCGTGGCTTTCCTCCGGGTTCTCAGAATTCCTCCCACAGTCCAGAAACATGGATCAAGGTCAATTGAGTTCTTCAAATTGCCCCATATAGAGTGTGTGTGTGTGTGTGTCCAGTGATAGATTGGTGTCCAGTCCTGGGTGACTGAAACGTTCTCCCCCGGTTGGGCATGGGGAACCCCCCCCCCCGACCATAGTAGAGGTTAAAGTGCAGGATAATGGATGTGTGATGGTTGTGTTTGGATTGGGTGTTGAAGGTTGTAGAGTGCAGTTTGTTTGTGTTATTAGTTTCAGTTGAATGTGAGTTGAAACACACTGATCTCACGCTGTTTTTATTTGTTATGTGGTGCTTTATTTCTGTTTATCTGCTCTGTGCATTTGGCTCGAGTAGTACGTGTAATTGTTGAGCAGTGGGACCTGGGGGACCTCGGTGGGAGCTCAGGGCTGGATCATTCATATCCGGCCTCAGCCCGTTACCTGCCTCATCCTCAGGTTTTGAGGGAGATCTGTGACTCTCAGAACGTCTGATTCATTATGTTATTGTGGAATAGATGTCATGCAGCCACCCCGTAATCCTCCCACCATCGGAATGATTTTGTGTAGATCATTGAGATCTCATTGTTCCTTTGATCATCTGATTTACATTTACATTCGGTTATTTAGCAGACTTACAAAGTAAGTACAGCGCCTCCTGGAGCAATGAGGGTTAAGGTTCTTTATCAAGGACCCCCATTGGTGATGTCATTAGACCTGGGATTTGAACCCAACACTCTAATCCCTACCACACTCCTGATATTTATATCTTATCTCTGTGATGTTTATGTCTTTCCAGCAGAACATCCTTTGGCAGAGGGACAGGGCTAACAGGAAGAGGGGCAGGGTCATTGGGAAGAGGAGCGGGGCTTGTGGGTAGACCTTTTGATGCCCGGTCAAAGATCGGCAGCACCGATGTCCGACAGAGGCTGGGAGCAGGTGGAGGTGAGTGTTCACACATCTGATCTGTACATTGATGACTCAGTGCTGCCCCCTTGCTCTTCCACAATTCCACACACCTTTGTTTGTGCAGGGTTCCAGGTGAAGGACGCAAGAGAAAAGATAGGTCAGAAGGATGCACGCTTCCGCATCCAGGCCCGAGGGGGCGCCGCAGGTGTGGTGCAGGACGCCAGGCAGACCATTAACTCCAGGAAACAGCAGCAAGTGCAGGACACGCCTTTGAGCAGCTCACAGACTCCCATACCGCACATTCACATTCAGAACCACCCCAATCCCATCAGCTCCACCATCAGGACCTTCCCCTCCAACCAAGGACTCGGGGCCAGAGTGGGCCTGGCCATCCAACCCAGGGGCGGGCTTACCAAGGTGCTGGATGCACGTGATAGGCTGAGTCTGAAGAGGAGTGCCTCCTCTGAGCTCAGTCAGGGTTCGACAGCTCCGCTCAAGATCACCAAGACCATCCAGGTCAGTAAAGAGTGTGTTATTGATTCAGATCCATTAAACCCTGTGTTCTACCATCACACTCCACCACCACCACTCATCACTCACCACCACCACCGTGGAACTCTGTCCTGTGTGGCTGTTCCAGCGTGTGGTTCTAACACTGCAGCAGGGTTTTTGATGGCTGCTGTTGGTCTGTAACATGAACTCTTTCTCCTCATTGTAGCAGAGGCCTGTGGGTATGACCAGTGGCATTCGCATCAACATCCCAAGCAAACCAGCACCGGTAAGACACGCACACACACACACACACACACACACACACACACACACAGTGTGATATTTAGTGCACTTCATTTAGTGTACTTCATATTTGTACACTTCATCTAGGGCACTTCATCAAGGGCTCTTAATATTTGTACAGTTAATGTTTGTACACTTAATATTTGTACACTTCATCTAGGGCACTTACTATTTGTACACATTAGGTAGATGAAGTGCACTAGATGATGAAGTGCACTAAATGAAGTACTAATGATGTGGTCATGTTTTCTAGAATGTTTCTAATAATGAAGTTGAAGCTGTTGTTCCCAATAAACAACTGAAGTTCACCACCACTAACGACCTGGTTCAGACCCGGGTGAGTAACTCGCACTAACGACCTGGTTCAGACCCGGGTGAGTAACTCACACTAACGACCTGGTTCAGACTCGGGTGAGTAACTCACACTAACGACCTGGTTCATACCCGGGTGAGTAACTCACACTAACGACCTGGTTCAGACCCGGGTGAGTAACTCACACTAACGACCTGGTTCAGACCCGGGTGAGTAAGTCACACTAACGACCTGGTTCAGACCCGGGTGAGTAACTCACACTAACGACCTGGTTCAGACTCGGGTGAGTAACTCGCACTAACGACCTGGTTCAGACCCGGGTGAGTAACTCACACTAACGACCTGGTTCAGACCCGGGTGAGTAACTCGCACTAACGACCTGGTTCAGACCCGGGTGAGTAACTCGCACTAACGACCTGGTTCAGACCCGGGTGAGTAACTCGCACTAACGACCTGGTTCAGACCCGGGTGAGTAACTCACACTAACGACCTGGTTCAGACGCGGGTGAGTAACTCACACTAACGACCTGGTTCAGACCCGGGTGAGTAACTCACACTAACGACCTGGTTCAGACCCGGGTGAGTAACTCGCACTAACGACCTGGTTCAGACCCGGGTGAGTAACTCACACTAACGACCTGGTTCAGACGCGGGTGAGTAACTCACACTAACGACCTGGTTCAGACGCGGGTGAGTAACTCACACTAACGACCTGGTTCAGACCCGGGTGAGTAACTCACACTAACGACCTGGTTCATACCCGGGTGAGTAACTCACACTAACGACGTCTGAACGTCTCATTAGTGAAATACAGCAGACTATTGTTCTGACTGAACGATCCTCATATGGGACGTCCTGTCTCTCTGTGGTGTGTCTCCTCCACCATGCTCTAACTGTCCAACGTCACACACTCATACTGTGTTGGTGTGTGTGTGTGTAGTAGATGGTGAATTTTCAAACCCAACCCTCTTCACAGGTGGGAGGAGCTTTCTCCACTTCTCCTCCCATTACCAAAGTGGTTAAGAACGACTCTTACATGGCCCCGGCCCCGGCGTCTGTTGCCGTGGCACCCACCCGCTCCAATCCCCGGCCTCCGACACAGAGCCCTGAGAGCACCGTGACTCCACCTGCACAGGTAACACACACACACACACACACCCCTCATTGTTTTAGAATTAAAACCTAAATACTTTAGAAAACTCAATCATCTACACTTTAAATTAAAGTCTGTGTGTGTGTGTGTGTGTGTGTGTGTGTGTGTGTGTGTGTGTGTGCAGCCAACTTTTAGTCCACTTGAAGGAACAAAAATCACAGTGAATAATCTGCACCCGCGTGTGACCGAGGAGGACATAGTGGTAAGTGTCTCACTTACACACAAACACACAATAATTCTGTATGTGTGTATTTATATATATATATATATATATATATATATATATATATATATATATATATATATATATATATATATGTATGTGTGTGTGTGTTTGTGTGTGTGTGTGTTTGTGTGTAGGAGCTGTTTTGTGTGTGTGGAGCGTTAAAGCGAGCGCGCCTGGTGAAGGTGGGAGTGGCTGAGGTGGTGTTTGTGAGGAAAGACGACGCCGTCAGTGCTTACAGGAAATACAACAATCGCTGTCTGGATGGTAACACACACACACACACACACACACACACACACACACACTAAAAATACATACAGTGTTCTTCAGCTAATACTGATGTTTGCGTTGCAGGACAGCCAATGAAATGTAATCTGCACATGCAGGGCAGCGTCATCACGTCTGATCAGCCCATCCTCCTGTAAGTCCCCCCGCCCCCCACACGTTCAGTCAGTCCTCAGTCGAATCGATGTCGCGCTCACGGTGAACTCTCTCTCTCTCTCCTGTGTAGCCGGCTGAGTGACACTCCGGGTAAGAAGGAAGCCTCCTCCTCCTCCTCGGCTCCGTCCCGATCCACACCTCGCTCCAGCTCGGCTGATGTGGACCCCCAGACCATCCTGAAGGCTCTGTTTAAATCGTCCAATCAGAGCTCATCTGCTACGGAGGCAGCCTCCACCGCTGCACAGTCCACGGCTTTCCGCATCAAGATCTAACCTACACACACACACACTCACACACACACACACACACACACACACACACAAGCAGAATGTGTCCACTTGTAAACATTAAAGAAAGTTCAAATCGGACTCCCCCTGCATTAAACTCAGACGCCCTGTGACCTCAGCGCTCAATGTCTGATCTCAGTGTGATGATCACACACTCCCGGTCCTGTTCGCCGGAGTGATTAGAAGATAACGACTCACTTTTTCTTTAGGCTGTGTGTGTGTGTGTGTGTGTGTGTGTGTGTGTGTGATTCAGAATCACTCGGTGTTCGTTGCTCTGCTTTAGTCCGCACAGTGGAGCACAGTGACTGTCTGGCTCCGTCGTTATGGAAACGGTCTTCAGCTTTGAGCGGGTCCTGATGCTTTATTGAGCACAGTGATGTGTTTGTTTTAAAGAGCGCCCCCCGGTGGTGTGACCCATCATCTTGCATGTGTGTGGATTTAAGGCAATGGTTTTAAACGGATCAGTGTTTGGACGGAATGTTGTGCTATGAAGATGAAACAGTGTTGATCATATTTATCTGTATTAGACGAGCCGGAGGCGCATCATGGCGTTACACATCAGTGTGTTATAGATCACATCTCCTCCAGAGCAGCGTCCACATATTAATGACTATCACTCCAGGTGATGATTTTAATCATAATGGTGCTCAATTGATTAATTATGTTTGATCAACGTCCCAGCACTCAAAAGCTGGTGGGGTGCCCTTCATCAATGAAATTTGCATGTTCTCCCACTCATACTGAAGCAGGATAAGCGGTTATTTGGATAATATGTGTGTGACTGTTCTTTAGAGATGTAAAAGCTGCTGTTGTGGGTGTGGCCGGTGTGTAGTGGATTGTGGAGGTGCTGCAGCAGAGTGTGAGGGAGTGTATTAGTAAATAAAAGGGGAGGAGACACTCGGGTCAGTGGGGGTCACATGGGCTGGCCCGGAATCACATGATGTTTTATTCTTCAGCAGAGTAACCTGAACACACAGTCGTTACAGAGTATAGTGCTTACAGGTGGACACACTCTAACTCACTGTGTATGCAGATGTACATTCTGTGTATAAAGACTTGTCTCTGTCTCTGTGAGGGGTGCGGCTCTGTCCTCATCCCCTCTCTGCTCTCTCATTAGTCTCTCTGTATTCAGCTGTATTTGGAACACTGCAGTCCTCAGGCTGCGTTCACCTGCTCGCTCTTTTCTGACTTGCTGTTTGTTTTTCTGCAGTAAACTTGCGTCTTTATAATAAACGATTGTCGTTTCACCTCTTCACCTTTAACGGTCCATGATCCAGCTGCTCCAACGAAGGGGCGGAGTTACCGTTCTACCTGTGTGTTTATGTAGCTAGTTAAGCCTGAGGTTATTTATAATATAATTATATTTATTATATAGTTTAAATATTTTAAGATTTTTTTTTTTTAGTTACACGAATGTAACCTAATTTAAAATCATATACATTTATTCAAACCATTAAGTATTATAAGAGGTGGCACGGTGGCTTAGTGGTTTAGCACGTTCTCTCAGTGCCATCTGGGTGGAGTTTCCATGTTCTCCCCATGTCTGCGTGGGTTTCCTCCGGGTTCTCCGGTTTCCTCCCGCAGTCCAAAAACATGGATCAAGTCAATTGAATTCTCAAAAATTGCCCCATATAGAGTGTGTCTGTGTGAGTGAGTGTGTGCCCAGCGACGGATTGGCACCCTGTCCTGGGTGTATCTGCCCAGCGCCCGAAACGTTCTCCCCTGGATGGGCATGGGGAACCCCACCGCGACCCTAATAGAGGATAAAGCGGGAGATAATGAATGAAAAGTATTATAAGAATTGGGTGGCTTAGTGGTTGGCATGTTCTCTTAGGGCTGGGGATTCAGGTTCAAATTCCAATCTAGAGTTTGCATGCTCTTCTCGTGTGTCCCCCCCCCCCCCCCCCCCCCCCCACCAGTAAAGGAATAAGCTGAAGATAATGATTGAATGTTATGAGAATTTGGACACCACAGCTCAGGTTCTCAGGTTCTTCAGTCTCACACAGGACAGATTTGGAACAGTTCATGGCACACAGCTCGTTTTACCTTAAAATAATCATTAATTATTCCTATAATTAGTTCCTTTCAATAATGTAACTAAAACATCAGGTCTGTGGAACTGTTCTCAGAACAGATGTACAGTCTCATTTACAGAGGGTTCGAACCTCAGACTGAAGTAAAGGTCTCTAAACTCAGATATAACACCATGACTTTCTACATTAATAAAGCACATGTAAATGTATTCGGTGCAGTTGATAATTCGGGGTCTTTTTTATTAAATTTTGTCCGAAATGTCGATGGATTTAACGCTTCACTTTAGTTTATTTACACGGCGGCGTCCGTAGCAAAACAGAACTACATCTACCATGATGCTTTGCGCCGGTTTCCGGTGTGTACAGTAAAGATGGCGGCGGCGAGGCAGAGGAACGTGAGCAGGGCATTTGTTCTTCCAGAAGGTTTTACAGGTTTGTTTTCGTCATTAATGTTAATTTCCATCGTTTTAATTAATTATCGGAGGTTCGGAGAGAAATGAGCTTAAAGTCTGTGTGTTTAATTGAGATGTGATAGTAAACATTAACTTCATCATTCAGGGTTTATATTAAAGCAGTGAGGTGTGAGGGGGCGTGGCTTTAATCTGAATTAATCCCATAATGAGGTGTTATTAATAATGAGGAGTTATTAATAATGAGGAGTTATTAATAATGAGGTGTTATTAATAATGAGGAGTTATTAATCCCGGTGTGAAGTGCAGTACAGTTCCACCTCTTTACGTGATTTATTCAGAATAATGCACAACCTCGAGAGTCTTACTGCTTTAATAAAACACTTACAAACTCACTGTAATAAAAAACAAGCTTTAATCAGAACTGTCTTTATATTCGATATGAAATCCGGTTTATAAACCGATCGCTGCAAAATACAGGTTTCACCAACAGAACACTGCCCTCTAGCGACCAAATTACAGAACACAGTTTCTAAAAACAGTGAATCGACTCGCTGTTTATATTAATCTGTGTTTGATGATTTAATTGGCATTGATACGAATGGGAAGCGCTCAGTGTGTGTGTGTGTGTGTGTGTGTGTGTGTGTGTGTGTGTGTGTGTGTGTGTGTGTGTGTGTGTGTGTGTTATTGTTAGTGGTGTCACGGCTGGACAACCGGCTCAGCCAATCAGATAGATAGAATACTTTATTCATCCCAAAGGAAATTTAGCAGCCAGTACTCGTTCCATGTTCTCCCCGTGTCCGCGTGGGTTTCCTCCGGGTTCTCCGGTTTCCTCCCACAGTCCAAAAACATGGATCAAGTCAATTGAGTTCTCCAAATTGCCCCATATAGAGTGTGTGTGTGAGTGAGTGTGTGTCCAGTGATAGATTAGTGTCCTGTCCTGGGTCTATCTGCCCAGCGCCCGAAACGTTCTCCCCTGGATGGACATGAGAGGATAAAGCATGAATGAAATGAGTATTCTAAATGTCCTGTTGTTTTATTTGTTCTTCCGGCCCAAGACAGTCTTTCTGTGGAGCAGTTCAGTGACCACAGCCTGCCACTGGACGAGCTCCTCTGGTCCATAATGATGGTGTGCAATGGGTGACCATCATTGTCCATGATGGAGAGCAGTTTGCTCAGTGTCCTCCTCTCTGCCACCTTAATTACAGAGTCCAGTTCTGCACCCAGCTGATTTAAATGTTTATAGAGCTGAAGTACCCATTTAAAATGAGATGTTCTCATGATGAAGCGCAGGGGGTTTAGAGTGGGACTGTTTAACATTTAAACTCTGTGTGTGTCACAGTATTATCTCTGAAGTTTGATGAGGGCAGTGCAGTGCAGCACCAACTGTTTGTGAAGGAGCATCGTGTGAAGGCGGAGGGTAACGCTCACAGACCTCTGGACAGAACACTCTTCATTCTGAATGTTCCACCGTACTGTTCTCAGGTCAGAGTACACCTCCATCACCATCACCATCACTCACTCACTCACAGGTAACATGTCTTTCATGAGTGTGTGTGTGTGTGTGTGTGTTTTAGACCGTGCTGCAGGATCTGTTCTCTCAGTTCGGGGGGGTTCAGCAGGTGGAGCTGAGTGAGAAACCTGGTGCAGCTGTAAACACAAACAACATCTCACCTTACTTTAAACCTGCTCTCAAACAGGTAACACACACACACACACACACACACACACACACACTCTAAAAATAAACGTATAACCTACATTTTAAAGCCGCTCTGTGTGTGTGTGTGTGTGTGTGTCAGTGTTTTAAGGTAGCGTATGTGGTCTTTAAGAACACGTCGAGTGTAACGGCGGTGAAGTCTCATCCATACGACTCTCCTCTCATCGTGTCCACTGGGGAGCGCTGCGTTCACAGCGGTATTGTGAGTGAGTATCAGTGCGATCGCTGAGTCTGATGACGGTACAAACCCGAGAGCGGTGGCTGAGGGGTGATTTGAGACTCGGCACACCCCTCCATCTTGTGTGTTTGTAATATTAGGATCGTCGTTGTTGACTTTTTATGAACTCCTCATCCTTCTGTAATGACAAAATGGTGCATCATAAATGGGCGGGGCTTATAGTAGGGGTTATTCTAGTATTCTATAGTAGAGAAGGCGCGGTAGCTCAGTGATCAGGGCGTTTCAATCTGAAGGTTGTGGGTTCAAATCCCAGGTCCACTGAAGTTACCAGTGTGGGTCCTTGAGCGAGACCCTTAACCCTCATTGCTGCAGGGGGCGCTGTGATGAACCCTGTGCTCACCTTGTAAATCGCTTTGGATAAAAGCGTCCAATAAATGACCCAATGTCAATGTATTCTTAAGAGTTGGAAGTGTTTCATTAGATATCATAGTACATCAGCCTACTTATATATCTGCTGTGTGTGTGTGTGTGTGTGTGTGTGTGTGTGTGTGTGTGTGTGTGTGTTACAGAGTGGATCAGTGAGTACACTCAGTCGTTTGTTAAACCGGAGACGCTGCAGCAGGCTGTCGATGACTTCATGAGCCAGTTTGACAAAAAGAAAGAAGAGGTGCGTGTGTGTGTGTGTGTGTGTGTGTGTATATGTGTGTGTGTGTGTGCGTGTGTGTGTGTGTGTGTGTGTGTGTGTGTGTGTATATGTGTGTGAGTGAGATTGACCCTGTTCAGATTTGAATGTGTGGAGTTATATCTATTCCCTCTGAAGACTAAAGGTTGTTGTTCAGGAGGCGGAGCTTCAGAAGAAGGAGGCGGAGCAGCAGCAGGAGGATGAGGATGGGTGGATCAAAGTGACCAAAGGCGGCAAGGCTGGTAAATCCCGCCCACACAGCGAAGCAGCCAATCAGAGAACACTTCAGAAAGAACACAAGAAAAAGAAAAGGAAGGAGCTGCTGAACTTTTACTCATGGCAACGTAGAAACTCTCAGAGAGAACGTGAGTATATACACACACACACACACTCACACACACTCACACACTCACACACACACACACACACACACACACACACACACTCGACTATGTTACATTATACCTGCATTAATGTGTGCTTGGCAGACATCGCTGACCTGAGGAAGAAGTTTGAGGAGGATAAACAGCGCATCGCTCTGCTCCGAGCACAGAGGAAGTTCAAACCCTACTGAACCACATTACCCAGAATCCCCCACTGTACAGCGATTTTATATCAGCGCCACTGTTTGTTGCTGTTTTTAATAAAGACAGAACTAAACAAGTGTAACATGTGTGACTTCTGTATAATAATATAAAGAATAGATCATTTAAGAGAATTAAAAATAAGATTCAGGAACATACATCCATTATCTCCCACTTTATCCTCTATTAAGGTCAGGGGGGGGGGTTCCCTATGCCCATCCAGGGGAGAACGTCTCGGGCGCTGGGCAGACACACCCAGGACAGGAGGGCAATCTGTTGCTGGACACACACTCACTCACACACACACTCTATATGGGGCAATTTGGAGAATTCAATTGACTTGATCCATGTTTTTGGACTGTGGGAGGAAACCGGAGAACCCAGAGGAAACCCACGAGGTCATGGAAACTCCACCCAGATGGGGATTCGAACCGGGAATCCCCAGCACTGAGCCACACAGATTCAGGAACATTTGTGTGTGATATGTGTTCTAATATTCAGAGAGAGCGATGCAATTTAACTGAATAATAATAACAGCAGGGCGGCACGGTGGCTTAGTGCTTTAGCATGTTCTCCTCTCAGCGCTAGGGGTTCCCGGTTCGAATCCCCATCTGGGTGGAGTTTCCATGTTCTCCCCGTGTCCACGTGGGTTTCCTCCGGGTTCTCCGGTTTCCTCCCACAGTCCAAAAACATCAATTGAGTTCTCCAAATTGCCCCATAGAGAGTGTGTGTGTGTGTGTGTGTGAGTGTTCAGTGATAGATTGCCCCCCTGTCCTGGGTGTATCTACCCAGCGCCTGAAACGTTCTCCCCTGGATGGGCATGGGGAACCCCACCGCGACCCTAATAGAGGATAAAGCGGGAGATAATGAATGAATGAATGAATGAATAATAACAGCAGAAATAACTGCAAAATCGATGTTTTATAAAGTACGGCTTTGATTGGTTAATCACGTGACGTCATGGGCAGCACGGCGCTGACGTAGTTGTTTTGATGTCGGTCATGAGGAAGTGGACGGTAACGCGGGCCGTAATAAAGCGCATGGTAGTGCACTCGGTAGGGCAGGTGCAGTGCGGTGGTGATGTGCGCCCTCTGTAGGGCACTCGCGGCAGGGTGCGGTGTGTTTGGGACGCGGCCGCCGCGGCGCTCTGTGTGTATACTCTGAGGCGGCTCGGATCAGCGCGCAGACATGGCGCTCAACAGAAACCACTCTCCTCAGGGAGCCGTTCTCATCGATAACAGCGAGAGGTGAGCGACGTTCCGACATCAACACACCTTCAATTAACATTAATCACTCATTATCATCAAAGACGAGCGAGCTGCGGGGGACGGCGGCGACTTGAGGACGAGCGCTCACCGTCCGCTCGCCTGTTTAAAGGGATTATTCTAATCTGTTAATCTGTAATCTGATGACGCACTCCGATCCGAACGTTCTCACACCGTTACCGATCAGAACAGACGAGACGAGAGCGGGAGAACGAAACGCCATGTCACTGCGATGCTATCTGCGTTAGCGCAACAAGCTAACGCGTCGAAGTTATAATAAAGAAACGTTCATCTGAATTCAAATGAACGGTGGTTTAGCATGTTCTCCTCTCGGCGCTGGGGATTCCCGGTTCGAATCCCCAATCTGGGTGGAATTTCCATGTTCTCCCCGTGTCCGCGTGGGTTTCCTCCGGGTTCTCAGAATTCCTCCCACAGTCCAAAAACATGGATTCAAGGCTAATTGAATTCTCCAAATTGCCCCATATAGAGTGTGTGTGTGTGTGTGTGAGTGAGTGTGTGTTCAGTGATAGATTGCCCCCCTGTCCTGGGTGTATCTGCCCAGCGCCTGAAACGCCCCCCCCCCCCCCCCGGATTATTACATGTATAAATTAATTAATTTAAATGGATGAATTGGAATGAATGAATTTATACATGTAATAATCCGTCAGGCTCAGCTGTAATATCAGGTGAATTGTTTAATAATGTACATGTGTGTATTAAATAGTGTACTGAATGATAACAGGACGATATTATAATGTATAAAATAAAACATTAACAATTTTAATCAGTGTCAGAATAGTTAATTAATCTCAGAGAGGTAACTGCAGTTATCACAGACAATTCATTTATAGTTTAATAATATAGAAAATAAAAACTAAAAATAAAGGAAAGGTGTGTTAGTAATAATAAGCACAACACAATTAAAATTAAATAATGTAGTAACTAATACTATCCTGGAATGTTGTAACATTATTATCTTTCACGTAATCCTCTACTAGGGTTCTGTGGGGGAAGGGGGCGCCCATTTAGGGCAGAACGTTTCCGGCGCTGGGCAGATACACCCAGGACAGGGTGCCAATCTATTGCTGGGCACACACTCTATATAGGGCAATTTAGAGCAATTACTTTACCATGTTTTTGGATTGTGGGAGAAAACCAGAGAACCCGGAGGAAACCCACATGGATACCATGAGAACATGCAAACTCCACCCAGATCGGGAATCTGGATCCCCAGAGCTGAGAGGAGAACATGCTATTCACTACACCACCATGCTGTCCCCTGTTATAACAGTGTATGACATTATATAAGTCATTTGTTTAGTGTATAACACTGAATTTACAGCGTATTAAATTAGAGTACACTGATTTAGTACAGTGTAGTACTATAGTATATTCTAATATAGTTTGATAAATAATTTAATGGAAATTAGGAGGTGGAGCTTGTTTAATCTACAGTAAATATAGTATTATATACAGGGGCACCATAAGAGTCACATCCCAAATACTTATTTTATTACTTTTATTAGTTTTTTTTTAATAAAAGCATGAGAGGAGGTGAGAGGGGAGCAGGAGGAGGCGCAGTGATGAGCTGTGTTTAAGTGTTCTCACACTTTAAGCAGGATGTAACTGCAACGGGAGTTTTGAAAGCAGGAGGTTTTGTAAATCTGTTGCGTTTCCTCAGAAAGTCCGGGTGAGAGTTTTCAGATTATTGAAATGTGGTGTGAGAGGCAGGCGGTAGAGGACATGAAGGGGTTAACACTGAGTCCTGATCATTTCAGTAATAAAATGAAATGAATCGTTTCTTCAGGACCTTCAGTCTGATGTTTTATTAATGTTTCCATTGCAGGTCATGTTCCCTCGTTCAGACGCCGTTCACACTCACACCCAGTGTCCTCTCTTATTGACAAACACTGGAACTTCTTAAATGTCTCACACCCCCTGCTCTGCTCTGCTCTGCTCTCTGCTCCGCTCCGCTCTGTCCTCTCTGGAGTTTACAGGGTTTCAGAAACAGTGTCTGAATGAATGCTGCTCAGTTCTCAGTTTAAATTGATTAAAAAGTCCAGCGGGCGCTCTGTGGCTCATCCATCCGTGTCTGTGTGGATATAGATTTCCAAAAGTTTGCAGACATTCAGTTGTTCAGGGTGCTTGATTTGATTTCCCTGTGATTATGGGACTAAATAAAGTCCTGAAGCGAGTGCAGTGTACGTGTGATGATGAGCTGATCTGTGATCTGTGTTTCAGTGTGCTGAGAGACTGCAAAAATGTGGAACTTTCCTTCAGTGATGTCACTCAGAAGAGCGACTTGTTCAAGGGAACAAAGAAGGGCAATGTGTACCTCACACCCTACAGGGTAAACACACACACACACACACACACACACACACACACACACACACACACACACACACACAGTGCCCAGCACAGCCAGCAGCTGTACGCAGTGTAAACAGTTGGCGCTTTAGGTAACATTACTCTCTCACTTCTGCTTATTATTTATACAGTGGAGCGTATCGTGATGGCTTGCAGCGTCCTCTGACCTCGTAATGAATACCCTGCTGCTCATGTTCATGTCCTGCTGCAGTCCTGCTTTCATTAATTATCTAATTTATTATCAGTTCATTAATGACTCTGATCTATAGATCTCAATGAGGACTTGTCTACGTGTAGTGTGTTTGCTTAGTGGTTTCTACATTTACTGTTCTCTGTTCCTCTGAGGGTCTGAGAGGGGAACCTTTTGCGGTTTGGGTGAGGTACTTTTAACAGAGAGCATGTTCCCTTTTGAGGACACTCCCTGATTTCAGTGTCATTCAGAAAAATGAAGGAGAAACCGAGGCTCTGACATGGTTCTGAAATCAGCAAAATGACCTCAATGTGTGTGTGTGTGTGTGTGTGTGTGTGTGTGTGTGTTTGGCATATAGATGGTGTTTGTAAGCAGTAATATGAAGGAGAAGTTCTGTTCCTTCATGTTCCCTTATTATCTGATGAAGAACTGCAGCATCGAGCAGCCGGTGTTTGCTGCTAACTTCATCCAGGGCGTCATCAAAGCTGAACCCAACGGTAAGAGAGAGAACCTGCAGCACTCCACCTCACCATGACGTCTGAATGACCATCAGTCTAAAAGCTTCTCCAGAAAACATTTCTAACATTTAACTAATTAACCACTAATTAATAAACCACTAATTAATTAAATCTTAGATATGTCTTATAGAACGGCACAGTGGCTTAGTGGTTTAGCATGTTCTCCTCACTAGGGATTCCCAGTTCGAATCCCCATCTGGGTGGAGTTTCCATGTCCTCACCGTGTCTGCATGGGTTTCCTCCGGGTTCACCGGTTTCCTCCCACAGTCCAAAAGCATGGATCAAGTCAATTGAATTCTCCAAATTGCCCCATATAGAGTGTGTGTGTTTGTGTGAGTGAGTGTGTGTGCAGTGATAGATTGGCCCCCTGTCCTGGGTGTATCTGCCCAGCACCTGAAATGGTTTCTCCATGACCATCCCCTGGATGGTCATGGAGAACCCCCGCGACCCTAATAGAGGATAAAGAATGAATAATGAATGTCTTATAGAGAACAACCAGATTCAGAATCAAATGGCATGTATGATACCGGTTCAAGTTTGGACACGCCCCCTTCTTGCTCTACTTTATTATTGTGTATTATTTATTGTGTTTACAATCTCTCTCTCTCAGGTGGATGGGAAGGTCAGGCTAACTTTAAAATGTCCTTTCCCAGCGGAGGCGCTATAGAGCTGGGACAGCACCTCTTCAAACTGGCCTCCAATGGTGAGCTGTGTGTGTGTGTGTGTGTGTGTGTGTGTGTGTGTGTGTGTGGTTGAACTATAGTCTTTTAACTGTGTGTTTATTGTGTTTCAGCGTCTCGTCCTCAGACTCAGAGCAACGTCAACGCGTTCGGTCCCGCTGGTTACATGAACGGCTACGCCAGTCCCGCCATGCCCCAGGCCATGCCTCAACCTTTCTATAGTCCCTACCCTTATGCGCCCCCTGCTGGCCCAGGTAGAGGTTCTAGAATAATCCAGTCCATCTGGTGCCAACAATCACACCACAGTCAGAATCACTGGCATCACATTCACTGTCTTCTAATGATTGTCCATAGCAACATGTGGCTCATTAGATAATTACAGGTCAAAGTATGTCCATAAGTGATGATGTCATAATTAGGTTATTATGGTAATAAACATTATTTCATATTGTGATGATGCAGGATGCTCAGTGGATTCAGTCTTTAATAACATTGAGCCCTTTTCTGTCTGTAGGGATGTATGCTGCGGCACCACCATACATGGCTCCACCCCCTCCCTACCCTGGACCCCCTCAGAACTGGAACCCTCCTCCAGGTACCTCTTACTCTCACAGTTTATTAAATGTTGTTCCCTCTGTGGAGCTGATCTGGAGTTGGATTACAGAGTAATTAGATGAACATTTCTCTGTTGTTTAATTAGTCACCTCACTGTTAATTACATCAGCTCCACCCTGCACACTGATGGTGTTTGTAGTTCTACAGTTCTACATTCTGTAGTGCATCTGTTCCTCTACCTACTGTGTTAGTCCTGTTTAGCATGTTCTCTGATGATCGGGACCCCACAGAGCAGGTGTTAGGGTGGTGGATCATCCTGAGTATTGATCTGATCGTCCACCTTTGTTTCTCTGTGACTCTTTCAGTTGCTCCTGCAAACGGTAAAGCAGCAGAGGCAGCAGGCAGTGCTTATTACAATCCCACCAACCCACACCAGGTCTACATGCCCACGGTACACACACACACGTGGACATGGTTCTAACGTGGTTCTACTGTTCTGCTCTGACTCAGAGTTAAACTAAAAACAAAGATTTCTCTGGACGTTCATGTGACTCCTCCTGTACAGTGTTACTAATTCTAACCTGTGTGTGTGTGTGTGTTAGGCTCCGCCTCCTCCGTACTACCCTCCTCAGAACTACCCCGAAAAGAAAAACAACTGAAGCTCCACCCTGATGTGTGACATCACAATTTCCTCGCCGTGGATGGTATTGGGTTTGAGAAGCCGACCAATCATAAACACTTTGTCTCTGCTGGTCCTCTGTGTGTGTGAGAGAGAGAGTGTACCTGTGTGTGTGTGTGTGTGTGTGAGTATGTTAGAAAGAGATAGAGAACTACATTTATAACTGATCAGATTTTTCTAATTATGCTTTTCTGCACATGTAAATGTTTATAATCAGGATAATGATTAGAATTTATTAACGAAGAGATTATTTGCTTGCTAACACTGTGGATGTTCTTATTCAGTTAGTGTGTGTGTGTGTGTGTGTGTGTGTGTGTGTGTGAAGCATTTCTAAAGTACATATATGTTTATTATTATTAATAATCTAATTATTCTGAGTGAATGTACTGAGTTCTGGTGTGTGTTTACAGCAGTGTGCTGACCCCCCCCCCCCCCCCCCCCCCCCCCCCCCCCCCCCCCCCCCCCCCCCCCCCCCCCCCCCCCCCACCCCCCCCCCCCCCACCCCCCCCCCCCCCCCCCCCCCCACGTTCCTGGTGCTGGTTATTACTGATCAGCGGTCAGTTTATATCGGTGATGTGTTCATGTGACCGATCAGACGGACACCCGGTCAGTACACTGCGGTGTTCACAGCTCCTCTGTCATGTTAGTGTTTCATTTCTTTTCTGAGTCTGTATTAAAATGATATTAAATTCTTCTAAATAACGAGCAGCACACTGCAGTCCTCCTCATGGTGCTCTGTTCATACACCCTGCTGATGTCCTCAGGTCAGATGTCCTCAGGTCAGATGTCCTCAGGTCAGATGTGAGGGATCCGACTCGTATAATTCATAATCTAATGCTCTATTAAAGCAATGTGAGGGGGGCGTGGCCTTATTCTGAATAAACCCCATAAAGAGGTGTTATTAATCCCAGTGTGTAGTGGACAACAGCGCCACCTCTTTACGTGATTTATTCAGAATAATATTTTACTTTAATAAAACACAAACTCACTGTAATAAAAAACAAGCTCTGATTCAGAAATGTCTTCATTAAAAATTAAATAATTAATAATTAAAATGCACATCTGAACACTTCTGTACCCCCATAGACTGTTACTAAACTAACCACTCCTGCCAGGAAAATAGCCTATGAGCTGTCATGGCGTTAAGATTCCAAATCATTAATAATCTGATGTTCCACGACGTAATCTGGTCTAGTTGTTGAAGTGAACGCTGATGGCTGAGTAACAGGATTCCAGTTCCTCTAACAATAAAATAAAAACATGGCTAAATTACAGAACAGTTTATAAAACTGGAACAGGTTTAGTGCTGATTAGGAATCAGTTCACTGTTTATATTAATTGTATTTTATGATTTTAATTAATGTATTGTTTATCACACATTGATATGAATGTGAAGCGCTCACAGGTGTGTGTTATCGATGTTAATGATGTCATGGCCGGACAGCCAATCAGATTTAAGTTGCTGAACCACCCGTTTTATAATTAATGTTAATGAGGCTGTGATCAGGACTCACAGTAATTCAGAATCAAACATCATCAGTTTATTAAGATTCAGATGAAAGGATTATAACCCCCCCCCCCCCACCACACACACACACACACAGACTGAATGTGACAGGATCTCCATCTGAGCCCGGGTTGCAGTCTGTGCTTTACTCCTCCCAGCCCTTGCCTCCAGGCTGTGTGGGTAATCTCAGTCCCACCAGTTGTGCCACTTCCTCTGGGGGGCGCTCTCCTTTCCCATGGTACTGATTGTGCAGCTTCATGTGATGACGCGTTGACTCCAACAGGCACAGGTATGTGTGTGAGGCATGGACTGCCTCCTGCTGGCCACGACAGTGTCTCTCACCGGTTACCTACACACACACACACACACACACACACACACACACACACACACACACACACAGAGTGTTTCAGGATCAGGTAATTAGATAAATTAGGTTCTACAGCCTGAGAGTCATTAAGGGCAGGTTTAACACACACAGAACAGAGGGATAAAGACCTTCTTCACGCGAAGCTTCAGATGTGAGATTTTGGGTTTATTTTATTTCTTTTTTTTAAAGAATTAATAAAGCAGATTGTTAATTATCCTCTAATTAAACTGAAGGATTAGATTAGAGTGATCTGAAGACTTATTGATTTAAAATAACGGGTCGATGAGAAGTTTGTTTATTGATCTTTATCAGTTTTATTTATCACGGTTTTAATGTCTCAGATTTCTGACCCGCAGGTGAAACTGTCCGTTAATCTGAAATGAAGGTTACAGAATGTTTCAACTGTTTACAAATTAAATGGCACTTTTTTTGGTTCTGAAGATTTAAAAAACACCTACTTATATTATTATTATTTATATTAGATCATGGGCGGCACGGTGGATTAGTGGTTTAGCATGTTCTCCTCTCAGCGCTAGGGATTCCCGGTTCGAATCCCCATCTGGGTGGAGTTTGCATGTTCTCCCCGTGTCCGCGTGGGTTTCCTCCCACAGTCCAAAATAAATATTTAATGTTAATCGACGGAAACATATCGTTTAATTAAATTCGGTTATCGATTAAAGAAACCCAACACGTGAAGTTAATGAAGCCGCTTTGATGTTCAGTAAATGAAGGTTGATTAATGACGTAATGAAGCTTTGATCTTGGTGTTGTGTTGAATGTCGCGCAGGCCGCCGGTTGGTTCCCCGGTTGGTTCCCCGGTTGGTTCCTCGTACCTGGTTCCTCCTGAACAGTTCCAGCAGGTGAGCGTAAGCCGGGCTTTCTTTATATTCGGCTCCTTTGATGTAGCGCAGTTCTTTTAAAATGCCGCGACACAGTCGCCATGGAGAACCGAGGGCCGCCATGCTGGAGCGCTCACAGGCTGCTCAATCCATAACCGAGCGCACGGATCCGCGCTCTGCTGCTCATGCCTTAATCCCGACAGCGTTCTCTGCTTAGTTCAAAAGTCTGAGCACCTTCAGAACAACCTTTCACCTTTAATCAGACTTAATGTTTATCCCTCCGTTATCTTCACTTTATCCTTTATAAAAGACATTATGTATATAATTTATTTAAACTTCTTATTCTTTTGTTTACACTGTTGTTTGCACCTAAGATTGCTGCTCAAATTTCGTCACTCTCTATATGGGGCAATTTGGAGAATTCAATTGACATTGATCCATGTTTTTGGACTGTGGGGAGAACCTGGAGGAAACCCACCCGGGGAGAACATGCAAACTCCACCCAGATGGGATTTGAACTTTAATGTTTAATGAGTTGATATTGAGTTTAAATGGTTCCTCTGCAGAGAACTGAGAACATCAAACACCTTCAGATCGTTCATTTAATCATTACATTTATTAATTAATCTCATTAAAAATATGAGTTCAGCTGAATAAAAACATCACTGTCACATGACCTTTTAATACATCATCAGATATCAGAGTCTGATGTTCAGTATGATGAAAATATAAATCCTTATTATTTTAAATCTCTCCTCTGTATCAAAATCCAACTGCATGTCACATGACCCAAGAGTGAAAACAAATACAGCTATGATGAGTTCTGCTGAGGAGAACCTACCAACCCTCAGCTTTTAAACAGTCTGCATCCTGGGGGTGGCACGGTGGCTTAGTAGTTTAGCATGTTCTCCTCTCAGCGCTAGGGATTCCCGGTTCGAATCCCCATCTGGGTGGAGTTTCCATGTTCGCCCCGTGTCTGCATGGGTTTCCTCCGGGTTCTCCGGTTTCCTCCCACAGTCCAAAAACATGGATCAAGGTCAATTGAGTTCTCCAAAGTGTGTGTGAGTGAGTGAGTGTTCAGTGATAGATTGCCCCCCTGTCCTGCGTGTATCTGCCCAGCGCCCAACGTTCTCCCCTGCGACACTAATGGAGGATAAAGCAGAAGATAATGAATGAATGAAAAAGACGTGGACATCTTTAATTCTGACCGGAGATAAAGATTAGTACATCGTCATCATCATCATCATCATTGTTATTTAAAGAAGAATGCAGGAGTTTGGTTTGTTCTCAAACCTTTTTGTAACAATTCCAAAGGTGGTTCTTCAGTTAGCAGCTCGTGTCCAGCAGGGGGCGCTACAGCCTTCCACATCACTTCAGACGTTCTGCTCCCTAATTTCTGTCTCTCACTGAATACTAATGTAGAGCTGGAGCTGTAGTCACCCCCCCCCCCCTCCCTCTTCCTCAATCCATCCTCCGGCATGAGAGAGAGAGAGAGGGTGAGGGCGAGCGAGCTGTAAGCGTTAGGTAGAAGGTTGCACAATGTGTGTGTGAGAGAGAGAGTGTGTGTGTGTGAGTGTGTCTTTAACAGGTAGCAGTAGAGCAGCTGGACAGATCTGTCTGAGAGAGAGAGAGAGAGAGAGAGGGCAGGTGGACTGATGGGTGGGGGGGCAGCAGGAGCTGGCTGTTCTTCTCACTCTTCATCCCTCCATCCGGAGCGCTCAGTGGCAGGACGGACGCTCCGCTCCTCTTCCTCTCTCCTGATGGCGATGCTGGGAGGTGTCCTGCCGTTCCGTCTCACCCCTCTGCACCTCCTTCATTTCTCCTCCTGTCCTCCTGTCCTCACCACACGCTCGTCTGTCTGTCTGTCTGTCTGTCTGTCTGTCTGTCTGATGGAGCTGTTCCATCTCTCTCCATCACTCCATCCTCCACCGCTGTCCTCCTCATGACTCTCTCTCTCTCTCTCTCTCTCTCTCTCTGTCTCTCTGTCTCTCTCTCATTATCTCTCTGTCTCTCTCTCTCTCTCTCTCTCTCTCTGTCTCTCTGTCTCTCTCAGTCTCTCTCTCATTAAGTGTCTCTCAAATCATTTTTGGAGGAGAACGGAGCGATTGATTCTCTCTTCTTTCATCTCTCCCCTCCCCCGCTCTGGACTTTAATGACAGGTAGGTAGACCTGTGTGTGTCTCTGACTTCCTGTCTCTGTCTGTGTGTGTGTGTGTGTGTGTGTTTTCATTTAGACACAAAGTAATACACAGATGTGCAGATTAGATGTGGATGAATTCATCCCTCCTCAAGCAGTTGCTGGCTGTGTGAGTGTGTGTGAGTGTGAGAGTGTGTGTGTGTGAGTGTGAGAGAGGTGTATGTGAGTGTGTGTGAGTGTGAGAGAGGTGTGAGTGTGTGTGTCATTCCTTTACATTGAGTCTCATCATGTGGATGCTGCTGTCAGGGTGTATAGTGTGCAGCTTCAGCAGACTCTCTGTATGATGATGATGATGATGATGATGATGGCTTTACATGGTGAATGACGGCTGAGGTATCGTCCCCCCGGTGGTTCAGTCTCACACACACACACACACACACACACACACACACGTCTGCGGTGGACAGGGGACGCAGTGATGTCTTCTGTACTGCAGGGACCCACTATAACACACTACATAGGGAGCGAGCATTACAGCAGGATTCAGGAGTGCACGCTGTGTCCGGCGGTGTGTGTACGGTTCAGACGTCCGTCTCTGTCTTCAGTGTGTGTGTGTGTGTGTGTGTGTGTGTGAGCGTTGCTGCTCTGTGATTTGTGGTTGTTTAAATGTCTGCTCTGTATTTGGCTCTGGGTGCTCGGTCGGACCCTCGGTCGGACCCTGACCCGTGGTGTAGGGTCCAGTTCAGGACGATCATCATGTTTAATGTGAACGGGGCAGGGTGAGGGTTCACACACTGCCCTGTGGAGAGGACACTCTGCTTCTTCAGATGCTTCTGTTCTGGACAGAGGACACTTTATTTAGTGTTGGTAGATTTGAGCTGCACCGGGTTCTGCTGACCGGGTTCTGCTGACCGGGTCATCATGTCTTTTATACACTCTGTGTTCAAAATCATTATCATGTTGCACCGATGCTGCACTCGTGTACAGTGGGTTCTAAACGTTCTAAACGTGTGTTCACTGAACATCCATGTAAAAAAAAAATAAGCAAAATAAACCCAAAGCAACAAAAAGTGAAGCTGAAACGAGATCTGCAGCACAGAGAGAACACCGCTTCAGAACATCGCTTCAGAACATCGCTTCAGAACACTGCTTCAGAACACCGCTTCAGCTCTCACACAACTGCATTCATTCATTCATTCATTATCTCCTGCTTTATCCTCTATTAGGGTCGTGGGGGGGGGGTTCCCCATGCCCATCCAGGGTAGAACACTTTGGGTGCTGGGCAGATACACTCAGGACAGGGGGCAATCTATCACTGTAACACACACACACACACACACTCTATATGGGGCAATTTGGAGAATTCAATTGACTTGATCCATGTTTTTGGACTGTGGGAGGAAACCGGAGAACCCGGAGGAAACCCACGTGGACACGGGGAGAACATGGAAACTCCACCCAGATGGGGATTCGAACCGGGAATCCCTAGCGCTGAGAGGAGAACATGCTAAAGCACTAAACCACCGTGCCGCCGGATTCCTTTTATATATATATTATTATAATATTCTTTATCTGAATTAGAGAAAGTCTCTTTGATGTGACGTCTCTTTGATGTGTCAGTTTCTTTGATGTCTTCTGTTCTGCACTTTGATGACGAGCTTTTTAAAGGCGTGATGGAACGACGCCGGCCCGGTCAGTGTGATTGTTCTACTGACCGTGCACGTCAGGGTTCTGAACTGTTCTGGGTTAAAGAACTTTCTAAATCGGGGAGCGTGTTCGATTATTAAGGACGCACTCTGATTTGAAAGTGGAAACGTTCTTCTTGCCCCAGATACAGCTCTCCATTTTTAATGAAACATAAAATACAGTCTTAATTCTGGAGGGGGGTGCACGACACTGCACAGCTCAACTCTCACTCCCTGTTTAACCCCTGTTTAGAACATAAACTGGACTGTGTGTGTGTTCCATAAGAACTACACACACACACACACACACACAGGTGATGACGAATACACACTATATTCATTCAATATATTTGCTTAATCCTTTTCTAGGCTTGTGGGGGGGGGGGTCCTCATGCCCATCCAAGGGAGAACGCCAATCTATAACTGACACACACACAGACACACACACACACACAGACAGACACACACACACACACACAGACACACACACACTATATGGAGCAATTCAGAGTATTCCATACTCTTGACTCCATGTTTTTTGGACTGTGGGAGGAAATCCATGGGGAGAACATGCAAACTCCACCCAGAATGGGATTTGAACCTGAAATCCTCAGCACGGTGCCGCCCACACACTGCACAGCGTTCAGTTATGTACACACAGAACTCCCCCCCCCCCCCCCCCCCCCCCCAACCCCTAACCCCTAACCCCTATGTAGTGCACTGAACCAGCAGTGGGAGCAGAGGGATGGATCTTCAGTGTAGAAGCTTTAGGATGGAATGACCCCCCCCCCCCCGGTGTTTAGTGTAGGAGGGTGTGCAGTCTGTGCTGTACAGGGTGTGTACTGTACCCCCTGTGTTTAGTGTAAGTGTGTTTTCAGCCCACCCCCCCCCCCCCCCCCCCCCCCCCCCGTCTCTCTGTCTCTGTTCTGTTTTGTGTATTTCTTCATCTTTCTCTCTCATCTGTCCATCCTCTACTTTATTGCTGCTATCATCAAGGTGTGTGTGTGAGTGTGTGTGTGTGTGTGTGTGTGTGAGTGTGTGTGTTTGTGTGTGTGTGTGGTGAACATGTGTTTTAGTGAGACAGAGTGCTGGAGTGTTAAGAGATTAAGCCGTCATTATAATGAGTGCTGATGAGACAGACAGAGAGAGTAATTACATTTATACAAACATTCAAACCTCACACCTGTCTGTCTGTCTGTCTGTCTGTCTGTGTTTTTGTGTGTTTTCTCTCTGTGTGTGTGTGTGTGTGTGTCTGCTCCATTTTCTCTCTCTCCTTAATGTTGATGATGATGATAGTAATGATGATGATGATGATGGTGTTCAGTATGTACGTTGGGTCCACAGTGGCGTGATGGTGGTGTTGATGTTGATGATGATGATGATGGTGTTGAGTGTGTTCAGTATGTACGTTGGGTCCACAGTGGCGTGATGATGATGATGATGATGATGATGGTGTTGAGTGTGTTCAGTATGTACGTTGGGTCCACAGTGGCGTGATGGTGGTGTTGATGGTGATGGTGTTGAGGTTGTTCAGTATGTACGTTGGGTCCACAGTGGCGTGATGGTGGTGTTGATGATGATGGTGTTGAGGTTGTTCAGTATGTATGTTGGGTCCACAGTGGCGTGATGGTGGTGTTGATGGTGATGGTGTTGAGGTTGTTCAGTATGTACGTTGGGTCCACAGTGGCGTGATGGTGGTGTTGATGATGATGGTGTTGAGGTTGTTCAGTATGTATGTTGGGTCCACAGTGGCGTGATGGTGGTGTTGATGGTGATGGTGTTGAGGTTGTTCAGTATGTACGTTGGGTCCACAGTGGCGTGATGGTGATGTTGATGATGATGGTGATGGTGTTGAGGTTGTTCAGTATGTATGTTGGGTCCATGGTGGTGTTTGTGTAATGTGTGTAATGTATACGGTGTGTGTAGTGTTCTCTCTTTAACTCAAACAGTCTTTAAAGCACCACCACAGAAGGCGGTGCTCGGTGACTGCGGAGCGTGAAGGTGGTGGATCAGACATTCAGTCATCAGAAGGTCAGGGTGCTCTCTGAGTCCAGAGCAGGTCAGAGTGCAGCAGAGGGTCTGACGCAGAGCCGGGTCTCTGTATCGCTGGGTCTCTGTTTGATGATGATGATGATGAAGAACACCTGACGTTCTCTCTCTTATGGGGTTATAAGAGTGCAGAGTGCAGATTAAATAGCAGCTTCCTGATTGGTCTGCGGTCGAGTGTCCCGTCTGCTTTAGTGACCGGTGTCCTCTGACATCATTAAATCAAATAAAAACATTCGGAATGGGAATGCCGACCCTGTGTGAACTCCTCTGTTTAATCTTTAACATGGTCTTGTAGTTCTGTCCTTCAGTCTCTCTGTGTCTCTCTCTCTCTGTCTCTCTCTCACACCGTTTTAGAGGCTAGGTCAGAGAAAGTGGGCCAACCCAAATGGGTCTGCACCCCACATCCACAGGTCTATATTTATCCCACCTGCTCTGCACTCAGACTCTGATGTTCGGTGGATTTAGTTTGTTTTGCCCCGAAGCTCTTCACTCTCACGTCGGCTCTTTATCAGGAAACTCAACGGTCCGAGTCACCTGACCCACTGCACTGACCTCCATCCTGCAGGGTCTGACCCCTCACTCTTCTCTTCACCCGCAGTGTGATGCAGAGTCTTTGATCTTCTGTCTGAGGACGCTCCGATGCCTCTGACCTGCACTGCACCCCGACTCTGACCCGGCTCCGTCCGTCACATGGACGTCGTGGTTGTGAGGGCGTCTCAGTGTCGTACTGATGCAGATCCACCTGCCCCCTGCTGGAGTGTGTGTGTGTGTGTGTGTGTGTGTGTGTGTGTGTGTGAAACCTCGGGACCTGCAGCACATTAGCACCTATTCATATCTGCCAGACACATCCACTTCCTCACCTGTGCACTTCATCAGACAGAGAGAGAGAGAGAGAGAGAGAGAGTGTGGGCTGAAGTGTGAATGAGCCTGGCTCCACTGACGGGGGGGGGGGGGGGGGGATCAAAGGCTGTGTGGACGGTGGTGGACAGATGGATATAAAGCGGCGTGCTGCGCTGTGATTAAAGGTTCTGCTGATGGTGATGTCATCGGTGAGGCGGCGCTGATCAGGGATTATTGATCAGGACCGAAGCGATCAGCTCCAGCAGCGCAGCATCACACTGAACCTGATCAGAACCTCCAGCCTGAGCACCAGCTCCTCCTCGAGAGCCTCGTCCAATCACAACGTCGGCTTGTAATTAATTAATCATTCATTAATTAATGGGGGGGTTCCCCATGTCCATCCAGTGGAGAACGTTTTGGGCGCTGGGCAGATACACCCAGGACAGGGGGGCAATCCCTCGCTGGGCACACACTCACTCACACACTCTATATGGGGCAATTTGGAGAACTCAATTGACTTGATCCATGTTTTTGGACTGTGGGAGGAAACCGGAGAACCCGGAGGAAACCCACGCAGACACGGGGAGAACATGGAAACTCCACCCAGATGGGGATTCGAACTGGGAATCCCTAGAGCCGAGAGGAGAACATGCTAAACCACTAAGGCACCGTGCTGCAGGCTTGTAATTAATGAGCTTAATTAATGCGTTAGGTCTGCAGTGTGCAAAGTCTTCATTCCTGAACTGTCCTCTCTGAGGTCACACACCGATGACCTGGCTCACAGTCTCAGTTCTAATTCATCCCAAACGTGTTTGATAGGGTTGAGTTCTGGCACTCTGTGTGTGTGTGTGTGTGTGTGTGTGTGTGTGTGTGTGTGTACAGCTCAGTAAGCCGCTGCAGTATATTCTCACTAAACTCACTCAGCCATTACTCACAGAGTCTTCTGGAACACACACACACACACACACACACACACACACACACACACACACACACGTGGATGTAATAAGTTGGAGTGTGTGTGTTTCATCACTAAAGGCTACAATAATACGGCTCTGTCTCATTTGCATATCCTCCTCGCATGCTAATAAGCACAGCGCCACTATATAGCTGCTTTATGCATAATTAACACCACTGAGTCGAACTCACCTTTCAGCCATTCATACACACACACACACACACACACACACACACACACACACACACACTCACACACACACACACAGTTTATCAGCCTGTATGTGAGTTATGTGGATAATATATCTGCAGAACAAGAAGAAAGCCGGCAGATCAGAGTCTCAACACATTATCACATTTCATTCTGCCTGAACCACACACACACACACTCACGCACACACACACTCACACACACACACACTCACACACACACACACTCTAACCAACCGGCCTCAGTGTCTTAAATCTCACATACACAGCACAATGAAAGCGCAGTGTGGACCTTCAGTCCGTGGCTCTCTGTAGCGTTCTTGGTATTTTAATGGTATAATTGGTAATTGGTATTTAAACTAACGACCCCCCACGTCGTTAGTTTAATGAATGAGTGAAGCAGGTGACTTTTTCTCTTTGAGCTGCTGCTGGAGTCACACACGGACACGGGAACGTTCTCATGTTCTCAGACGACAGAGCCCCTCTGTCCACATGAGCTCCCAAACACCTTTAACTGGTTTGTGTTGCTGGGAGTGCCCCCCCCCCTGGTTCCGGCGGTCTCAGGATGATCGAGCAGAACCGTTCTGATCAACCACGAGGAGAACGTCGTTCAGTGTCATTAGTCCAGACGTCATGAGTTTACAGACGTGATCATCAGAACCTGACGGAACCTCAGAGTGCCTCCATCCACCTCCACCTGCTGGAGCCGGGGTTAAACGCACCAACGTGGACACACACCCCGGACTTCTGACCATTCATCTCGTCAGACGGACAGCGGAACGGATTAATGAACGGAACCCTCGTTAATATTGTGATTCATTCATATTTAGTTTAATTAATACAGTGTGTGTAACGTATCTCCAACAGCACTGTGGAGGTTCCACAACCATAATCTGATCCTGACATGTTACCTGTGTGTGTGTGTGTGTGTGTGTGTGTGTGTGTGTGTGTGTGTGTGTGTGTGTGTGTGTGTGTGTGTGTGTGTGTGTGTGTGTGTGTGTGTAGGCATCTCCGAAATGATGGGAGTGTGTACTCTGCCCTTCTGCCGTCCCTCCCCCCTGTAAGAGTGACGCCCGGAGCTGCTGAGGCTCACCTGCTGTCAGTGACCAGGAGGTAGGACCCATCATCAGTTCCCGATCTGACTGATTGATCTGATTGATCTGACTGATTGATTGATCTGACTGATTGATTGATCTGATTGATCTGATTGATTGATCTGACTGATTGATCTGATTGATTGATTGATCTGATTGACTGATTGATCTGATTGATCTGATTGATTGATTGATCTGACTGATTGATTGATCTGATTGATCTGATTGATTGATCTGACTGATTGATCTGATTCATTGATTGACCTGATTGACTGATTGATCTGATTGATCTGACTGATTGATTGATCTGACTGATTGATCTGATTGATTGATCTGACTGATTGATTGATCTGATTGACTGATTGATCTGATTGATCTGACTGATTGATTGATCTGACTGATTGATTGATCTGATTGACTGATTGATCTGATTGATCTGACTGATTGATTGATCTGACTGATTGATTGACCTGATTGACTGATTGATCTGATTGATCTGACTGATTGATTGATCTGACTGATTGATCTGATTGATTGATCTGACTGATTGATTGATCTGATTGATTGATTGATCTGATTGATTGATTGATCTGACTGATTGATTGATCTGACTGATCTGATCATCAGGTTTAAACTCAGTTTCTCTGATAATCCACTGAAGCAGTGTGTTCAGTGTAATGTTATACAACTCTGATGCAACACAATACTCTGTCTCTGTTTTTGTCGCAGCTGTGTGTGTGTGTGTGTGTGTGTGTGTGTGTGTGTGTGTGTGTGTGTGTGAGGATATGAGAGGGGGAGTGTACAGTCAGGCTCCACCACCATGCTGCTTTTGAGATGTAAGGATGAGAGCGTGGCTGGACTCACACAAGGTAAGAGCGCTGGTGTGTGTGTGTGTGTGTGTGTGTGTGTGTGTGTGTGTGTGTGATGTTAACCTCTACTCAGTGTCAAGCTGAGATCAATTAATGAATTGGTTTACTAAACGAGCAGTTAAATGATTTAGGTAAAGGCACTTTCCTGGTGTGTGTGTGTGTGTGTGTGTGTGTGTGTGTGTGTGTGTGTGTGTCTGAGTTTAATAAAGTGGAGTAAACGTGTTCTTTGGAAGTGCTTTGTGTAATGTTGGGTTTGCTGATAAAGTCAGGATTAGATTAAGTCCAGCTTAAAGTCCTCGAGTCTCCCTCGGTGAGGTCATGTGATC
>JAFMOC010000634.1:130000-132807 GCA_019802505.1 Corydoras sp. C115
TGTGTGTGTGTGTGTGTGTGTGTGTGTGTGTGTGTGTGTGTGTGTGTGTGTGTGTGTGTGTGTGTGTGTGAGAGCGATGCAGTGTGTGTAGGTGGATGATCTAAATATAGCATGGCTGAAGGTTAGCACATCATATAATTTACTATGAGACCGTTTAATACTCAGTCTGTCTCTCCTTTATTATTATTATTATTATTAATTATTATTATTATTAATAATTTATTTATTTATTATTATTATTATTATTATTATTATTATTATTTATTATTATTATTATTAATTGTTGAATTATATTTCTGATTAATGTTCTTTTCAGTTGTGAATGAATCAGAATAAGGCGTTGTGTTCTGTGTGTTGCTGCTCTGCCCACCTCACTACTGCACCTGACCGAGCAGGTGTGTGTGTGTGTACGTGTGTGTGTGTGTGCGTGTGTGCGTGTGTGTGTGTGTGTGTGTGTGTGTGTGTGTGTTATTAGAGAGATCTCTGTGCACATGAACAGCTTTTCATTATGCTAATTTCTGTCACATGGCTGACCGCTTGAGAACAGTAAATTGTCGACTCCGCCTCCACACTGCAGCAGCATGTGTGTGTGTGTGTGTGTGTGTGTGTGTGTGTGTGTGTGTGTGTGTGTGTGTGTGTGTGTGTGTGTGAGTGAGTGTGTGTGTGTGAGTGAGCTAAAGCATTTGTTTAAAGTTGTGTGTGTGGTTGTGAGTCGGTGTGTGTGGTTGGTTCGTGTTCAGAACCTGATTCAGCTTCGTTATCGTTATCTTCTCTGATCTGTTGATTATAATAACGTTATATAAGTTATAAACACACACACACACACACACACACACACACACACACACACACACACACCCATCAGAACACTGACACCGAGGTCTCAGCAGCAGGACCCAGTGAACACACTCACTCAGGTTCTACACATCAGTGTCATGTACGGGGGGGGGGGGGGGGTTCCCCATGTCCATCCAGGGGAGAACGTTTCAGGCGCTGGGCAGATACACCCAGGACAGGGGGCAATCTATAACTGGACACACACTCACACACACACACACTCTATATGGGGCAATTTGGAGAACTCAATTGACCTTGATCTATGTCTTTGGACTGTGGGAGGAAACCGGAGAACCGGAGGAAACCCACGCGGACACGGGGAGAACATGGAAACTCCACCCAGATGGGGATTCGAACCGGGAATCCGTAGTGCTGAGAGGAGAACATGCCAAACCACTAAGCCACCGTGCCGCCCTCTCAATGGACTCATAGAGTTTTAATTGTTAAATCCGGGTCACATGATCAGCACACAATCTGTACACAGCTGTGCTACACTGTTGATGCTGCACCCCCCCCCCCCCCAAAGAGGATGAGCCTCGGTCCTCACAAGCTTTCTTCCTTAAGATATCACCAGAACAGCGGGTTTTGTCTTGCCGCTGTCTCTTGTTCTCGTTGGGGTTTAAAGGTTTATAACTCTGATGCTGCTCTGTGATCTACGGTTATAAAATTATATTAATTAACTAATTGAACCTGGGACTCCTCCTCCTTGAGCGGGGGGGGGGGGGGCATCACCAGTGCACTGTGTGCTGATCATGTGACCTGGATCTAACAATTACAAACTATAGAAGCCCATTGATGGAACTCCAGGTTCCGTTATCCTCACAGCTGCAATGCAGAACCATGGATGGTGTGTGTGAGTGTGTGTGTGTGTGTGTGTGTCAGTGTGTGTGAGTGTGTGCTGAATTTGTGAGGAGGTCCACTGTGAGGAATTTGGACTCCACGTCACTCTCACCATAAAAGCCTGAAGTGACCACCTAATGACCTCCCACTTTACTTCTGTACACTAATGACGTCCACCCGTCCACCCGTCCGTCCGTCCACCCGTCCGTCCGTCCGTCCACCCATCCGTCCGTCCACCCGTCCGTCCGTCCACCCGTCCGCCCGTCCGCCCGTCCGAGCATCTAACACTAGCCACAAACCATGTGCAGAACCCTATTGTAATTGTTACCATAGAAACAGGTAGGACGTGGTGAGTGACCGTTCCCGCTCTCGTCCCTTTGTTCTGATTCAGGTCCCTTGTTGTGTCTGATTCAGAACGACGGAGAACACGCCCCCTACTGACTACAGACCTGCTCTACCACACACCCGGGTGGGAGGGGCTAGAACACACATGCATGTGATGTGGGCTGGATTATGAGCAGTGCATAAGAATGGCCCCTGTGGTCTGTCTGTGTGGAGTTTGGTATGTTCTTCTGTCTTTGCTGGTTCTCGTATGGATCGATGCTGAATGGAGCTTGTGTTTGATCTGGACTCGGTTCAGAGGGCTTGTCTGCCTGAGGGGGGCGGCGTTGCTCACATGAGTGTTAATTAGTTAATTAATGAATGAATTAATTAGTGTGAACTGTGTGAGGCGGGTGGGAGTCCCTGCTGTGACCGTGTGTGACTCTCACCACACTGAACTCAGAAAGTCTGTTAGATATGGTTGGTGTCTTTAACATGTTCTCCCCGGGTGTGGCGGAGCCATACGGGGCGCAGGCGCGGCGGTGTGATGCTCCTCCTTTACTCCTGCGTTACTCCTTTGTTACTCCTCCGTTGCTCCTCCATTGCTCCTCCGTTGCTCCTCCATTGCTCCTGCGTTACTCCTCCGTTGCTCCTGCGTTACTCCTCCGTTGCTCCTGCGTTACTCCTCCGTTACTCCTCCGTTACTCCTCCGTTGCTCCTCCATTGCTCCTGTGTTACTCCTGCATTACTCCTCCATTGCTCCTCCATTACTCCTCCATTGCTCCTGCGTTACTCCTCTATTGCTCCTG
>JAFMOC010000635.1:5000-15000 GCA_019802505.1 Corydoras sp. C115
GTTCTAACAGTATTAAAGTGAATTAAATGAAGATCTCTGGTGGTGGTGTTCTTCAGGTTCTCTGAGGAAACAGAACAGACGGAGCAGTGAGGGCCGAATCACAGCTGAGTCACAGCAGGGTGGAGGTGGGGAGTTCGAGGTTAATGTTCTTTCCTCCTAGGTTCCGTTCAGGCTGATGTAGCTGAGCAGGGTGGAGCCAAAATGTTTTTAATAAACGTTCCTCTTTTATTTTGGATCCTGTGACATTTTTTGACGTTCTGTGATGTTCTTTGATGTTCTGTGATGTTCTGTGATGTTCTTTGACGTTCTCTGATGTTCTCTGATGTTCCATCATGTGATTGGTGAACATGTGATGCTGTATAAATATCACACTGATATCAGAACCCTGAGTTCATACCTGAGTTCTGTGATGTTCTCTGATGTTCTGTGATGTTCTCTGATGTTATTTGATGTTCTCTGATGTTCTCTGATGTTCTTTGACGGTCTGTGATGTTCTGTGACGTTCTTTGATGTTCTGATATCAGAACCCTGAGTTCATACCTGAGTTCTGATGATGAAGACAGCGGGGCGGAACGTAGGTGACGTCATAACTAAAAGCGGGGGGGGGGGGGGGGGTTCAGTAAAGTTTAATGAAATTAAAAGTTAAAGCTGTAAATATAGTTAATTAAAGCATCTGTTAATTAAAGCATCTGTTAATTAAAGCATCTGTTAATTAAAGCACTGTTCACTGATCAGAGGCAGGGACACCACCTTTACCTGAACAGGTGACCTAAGGTGCTGTCAAAATAAAAGTCGGAACCACGTAAGAGACTTTATACAGACTTCATATAAATGTTAAAGATCAGTGAGAATGGAGCTACAGCGCCCCCTGTCGGGTGAAAGGACGACGTGTTTTCGGTAATAATAAAAGAAATCTGTTAATATTTTAATAATATTCTGCTACAGTACTAATTATTAACCTACAGCACATAAACTAATGTTCTATGTTTATTAAAATGTTAATTTATTTAAATGATAATAATGAAACAGTTCATATTTATAAAGCTTTATTATTTTTCTGAATAAGAATCCATAAGCTCTGGACCATGGGAACCTGTCAACTGGATAGCTGTCAGTCACGGAGCCCCTAAAGTGACAAGAAAAAATATAAAATGCGAAATCTCACAATAATTGTATTTCTATTAATTAATTATTAAGGCTGTAACCGTGAAGCTGTCCAGAATATTGAATTTGGTGATGAGTTCCATCAGAACGACCACAAAGTCACAAAACGATTTAGAACAGACTGTCCACTGCCATTAAGCAGTCGCTTCAGGAGCCTCTCACGTTGGAATTTATTCAACATTAAAAGACATGAATTGCATTATCTGTAAGGTTTTTGTTCCACTTCGTAATGTTCTTTATTTCTGTAATGTTCTATCTCACAGTTCAAACTGAATGACTGCAGGGGACAGAGGGAACGTCCAGTTGCGGGATGATGGCAGAGGGTCAGGGTGTCCGATCACAGGTGAGCTGCAGTCTGAGGGGCAGGTAACTTTTATTAAATGTAATGGTGAGACTGGGGCTCCGGAAGTCATCACCATATATGGAAGGTCCATTCACACTCACAGAAGGACAGTCCACCTCAGGGTTAAATACCGAAGCGGGGTCTTTGAGAACCAGAGCTCTCTCTGTCGTTGATGATTTTCTGAACACGTGTTTGTCTGGTCAGTAAAACGCATTAAGTTCTGACCGTTTGATTGGACCATAACACTCACTTAAACGAAACCCGTGTTTACGGTCGAGCACTGATTCGATGTCTTTATATTGCAAAATAAAACTCAATACAACTTTTCCGCAGATGAACGTTCTCCATTCTGATGGATTATTGTTGTTGACCCGGAAACTGACCTGAAAGTTCATCAATTTATAATAAACTTTTGCGACATCTCGCATTTTATTATTATTATTTCCATGTCCCTTGAGGGGAAGTCAGTCACGTGGTCCAGGACCTCTGTTCTGCACTGATAACACGAGCTGAGAGAACATGTTCTTTATTGTTCTTTATTGATCTTTATTGATCTTTATTGATCTTTATTGATCAGATCTAATCCACAAATCATTCAATCCACTCGATTCTTTATTTAACTGATTCAATGATTTAAGGCTAAAGCTTATTTTATTAATAAATTTAAACACATTACAAACTAAAGCATCATACGCTCAGAAAGTGCAGGGACAGGAACTAGTTCACCAGTTTTAATTTGATTTAGTATGTTTATTTCGGGTGGTACGGTGGCTTAGTGGTTTAGCATGTTCTCCTCTCAGCACTAGGGATTCCCGGTTCGAATCCCCATCTGGGTGGAGTTTCCATGTTCTCCCCGTGTCTGCGTGGGTTTCCTCCGGGTTCTCCGGTTTCCTCCCACAGTCCAAAAACATGGATCAAGTCAATTGAGTTCTCCAAATTGCCCCATATAGAGTGTGTGTGTAAGTGAGTGTGTGTCCAGCAAAAGATTGCCCCCCCTGTCCTGGGTGTATCTGCTCAGCGCCCGAAACGTTCTCCCCTGGACACACACACACACACACACACACACACACACACACACACTGATTACACACTGACTGTAGATTTATTTCTCTCTTAATAAAAGCTTCAGAGATCAGATCAGAAGCGGTCTAATCTTAATCCTGACTCTGACTCCTGATTCTCTCAGATTAGAAATCAGTCTGTGTGTGCTGCACTGGATTAAAGGTGTAATAATGTAATGTGATGTCATGATGTGGGCGGAGTCACCTGATCTCTATAAGATGTGAAAAGTGAAAGTGTCAGTGCTGTAGATGGACGGTTCGGTTCTATCAGACGGTATGGATCTGATGGTTCTTCAGTTCCTCTCCTCACTGTTCCTCTGCTCTGATGGTAAGGTTCTCCTCAAACACGTCGTCTGTAGATCAGATTCTGAATCGGAGTGAGACGGGAGTGCTGCTCCTCCTGGTTTGAGATTATAGAACGTTCTTTGGAGCTTCGGGTTCCGCAGGGTCAGATATTCAGAGGTTAAAGGTTAAACCATGATGCCTGCAGGTTCTGACTGAGGTTCTCATTATTATACTCTTACAGTCTGATCTTTTTAATTATTAACACTGTATGAATGAAATCTGTTCTGGTGTGAGATTAAAGTTTAATTAACGAGAGTGTATCAGAGAACCTGATCATGACGGGACCTGCAGCATTGTTCAGATTCTTTCTGTTTCAGTAGAACACGGGTTTAGAACATGGAACTTTATCTTGTTCTGCAGGTTGTTTTGCAGGTTGTTCTGCAGGTTGTTCTGCAGGTTGTTCTGCAGGTCTGTGTGTTTTCAGAGGTCTGTTTGTAAGTGTTCATGTTCTCTGTGATAGTGCAGGTTGGGTGAGAACATGCCTCAGGTTCTGTACTGGAGCTTTTTCATGACTCCCTCCTGACTCTAACTGCAGAACATCTCCTCTGAACCTGAACTCAAGCTCATCAGCACTAATTAAGTTAATTATTTAATCCACCTTCCTCTTCCTCCTCTTCATCTTTTGATTTTCTAAAGGATCTCCTCACAGTTTATGAGCTAGAACCAAACTTCACATGATGCTGAATCCATTTCAGGGTTCTGTGATTAAAGTCTTTCAGAGTGAAGACACACGATCACAGCGCCATAAAGAGAACAGAGAAACGTCTCCAAGAACGTGGTAGAACTTTGGAGGGTGATGTTGTTATGAAACACCTCACTGAGACGCAGACTTAGTTACAGATCAGCGTTTATTTAATAAATGTTGACGCGTGGTTTGAGCTCACAGAGGAGACCGAGTCTGATACCTGTCTGAAGACCCAACGGTGAGGACAATGGATCTGATGGTTCTTCTGTTCCTCTCCTCACTGTTCCTCTGCTCTGATGGTAAGGTTCTGCTCAAACACATCATCTGTAGATCAGATTCTGAATCAGAGAGTGAGATGTCTCCAGGTTCTCTGACAGAGCTGAAGGTTTTAATGTGAGATTATAAAAGAACACCATAATGAACCAATCACTGGATTCAGATCCAGAACCTCCCAGAGGAGATCCAGAGAACATCTTAAAAATAAATCCTGAAATCAATAAACTGCTGAACTCACAGCAACATCTGGAGGAGGCTGAGAGCAGAAGGTTGGAGGAGATGCTGTGGAACACACTGGGTGGTAGATGATGAGACCCGTGTCCTTCTCGTCCACACTGCTCTGTACTGATGTTTCTTTGTCGTTCCTCCTGCAGGGTGGCTGATTGTAACTGGAGGTGGCGCTGTATCTTCACGCGTTGGTGGTGAGGTCACTCTGAACTGTTCGGTGGACTCTGCTGGAGGTTCAGAGCAGATCAAACAGGTTCAGTGGAAGAAGGTGAGTACAGACGTGTTGGTGCTGCTGTTTGAAGATGGAGAGGTTCATGCCGACTCCACTGACGAGAGCTTCAGAGGTCGAGTTCAGCTCTTCAGCTCTGAAGAGACCAGCAGAGGAAACTTCTCCCTCAGGCTGAGGAACATCAGAGCTGAGGACCGAGGAGCTTACTCCTGTGACGTCCACTCTGCAGACTTCAGCAACAGCACCACCGTGGAACTACAGGAACTAGGTGAGTTCAGGAACTTCATCTGAATATATGAATCCAATCATTAATCATTAATTAAATCAAAATCAGCTTCATTAATTACATTTAAATTAAACAGATGTGCTATACAGAACATATTTAATGTTCTAAGCTTCTGTGCTGTGATGTCACTCAGCTCTAACTCCATCCCATAATATAAAGCAATCCTGCTGCAGATGTTCTGTTGTAAATCAGAGGGTTCTGCTGCAGGTGTTTCCACTCTGCACATCTGGATCTGGGTTCTGTGTGGAGGTTCTGTGATGTCACTGCTGATCGGGTTCCTGGTTTATAAAGGTTTCATTCAAACTGGTAATAAACATTAAAATAACCTTTAATAATCAGATCAGATGTTTATTCATCGGTTCTAAATAAAGTAAACATGTTCTTTATGTTTCCAGAGGAGAACAGCAGAACGTGGCTCCTCATCTCCACTCTTCTGTTAGTTCCTAATGTTCTTCTCTGTATTGCCTTCATCCTCTGGGGTCAGAGTGACGGTGAGTTCTTCATTTATCAACAACCACAATGCTTCAGGGTTCTGCTTAAATACACTGCCTGGGTGTTTGGCATGTTCTCCTTAACACTAATAAAGGACTGTGAAATGAGAAATGTAAAGTAAAGTCAGAACACTCTGTAAAATCCAGTTTCATTATTTCATAAACATTTTATTTATTTTAAAATGAACACGCTTCAAACCTGAAACAGAGACAAAAGAATTCTGAGAGGGTTCTAGATCCACTGTTCTGAAAGGTTCCACCAAGTGCAAACATCAGCATCTGTCTTCTGAATTAGGCTTTTCTGATACGACACTTGAATGGTTTGGATCCTATCTCACAGGAAGGACCTTCAAAGTGTCATGGAATGGGGAGATCTCTAACTCTCACCAAGTACGCACTGGTGTGCCTCAGGGCTCTGTACTTGGTCCTATCCTCTTCTCACTTTACATGACATCACTGAGCACAGTCATCCAGGACTCTCTCTCTCTCTCTCTCTCTCTCTCTCTCTCTCTCTGTCTCGCGCACTCACACACACACAGCCTAACTCACCTCCAGTGGTTACAAAGCTCTCTGCATCATTCTGAACATAACATCATGTTAACATTTCCAGTTCTCATATGTTTATATTTAATAATAAAATAAAAATCAAATTTAATAAAAATCTGAAGAGAATTAAAAAAAAATATTCAACTTAAAAAATAATTCAATAATAATAATCAGGTTTAATTGAGGGTACACACGATGATGTAGTGGTTAGCATGTTCTCCTCTCCACGCCGGAGTGTGTTTAAATCCTGATCTAGGTGGAGTTGGCATGTTCTCCCTGTGTCCGTGTGGGTTCACCAGGTTCTCCTCCGCAGTCTGTACAGCTGTATTTGGGGAGGCGTGTCTGATCTGAGCTGAACTTAATGAATGGATGGATCTTTAATCAGAGCTTTATTAATCATCTTAATTAATCATTAATCATTAATCATCTCATATCATTTCAGGATCATTCTCTGAAACTCTGACCTGCTCGGCTCTGAACCTGATCAGGATTCTCTTCCTCATCTGGATCTCTCCGTATTTCCGTCAATTTAAAGGTAAAATACTGAATTTATTAAAAATACTTTTAAAGTTTAATAATAAAGAAATAATAATAAAAATTTCAGAGAGCGGACGACGAATAACAAACACAAACAGTTAATGATGGTGAGTGCATCTGCAACCCTGACATGAACACACACACACACACACACACACACACACACACACACACACACGAGTGTTAGGTCAGAGATCAGATGAGACTGTGTGATTGTCATGCCTGATCGAAATGATTGATAGATTATTGATTGATCCATGCAGTAGTCTCTCTCTGTGTGTGTGTGTGTGTGTGTGTGTGTGTGTGTGTGTGTGTGTGTTTATGTTACAGTACTCCTTCAGAACCTGATGAACATGTTTGTAATCCTGCTGGTGTTTATAATAATGACCATCAATATGTTTCTAGGTGAGAATATCAGATTAAATTTATTAATATAATGTTTTATATTCATATAAAAATACATCCCTCAATAAATAATCTGTACCTGATCATCATTCTTTATTTCATGCTATAGTTTTTATTAAAGCTCATTATAAAGTTCTGGATGTTGATCATCCTGATTCAGTGATCTGTGATTGATTCGTTCTGTCAGATGTGACAGTGAGGATGGAGGTGGAGCTGGTGGGATGTGGAGGGCGGGGCCGTTTAGTTAATGAGTACGTTAATAATGTTACAAGAGAAGTTAACATCAAAGAAAGTTAATAATAAAGTTATAAACTGTGATGTTTTATAAATAATTTATAAAGTAACTGATCAGAGCTCAGTCTGAGGTTCCTGCACTAATACTTCATCATCATCATCATCATCCTTATCTTCATCCTCATCCTCATCTTCATCATCATCATCATCCTCATCATCATCATCATTAAAGAATCTTTCATGGGTCATCATCATCATCAGCAGCAGCTCATCATGTTCAGGGACTCCAGTTTCATGTTCATATTTCATCATCTTCATATTCATTGTCAATTACATTTTAATCATTCATCATTATGAATCAGTTCATAATCATGTTTCTCATTCCTCATCTCATCATCATCATCATCTTCATTCATCATCAGTTCATCATCATTTCATCTACTCATCAGATCTTATCTTATCTTCAGGTCATTCACATGATCATTTCTACATTCATCATCATGAATCTTCATCATCATTTCATCTCTCCTCTGTTTCAGATATTAATGCATCTTTGGCGGGTAAAGTTACAGGATCAACTGCAATGTGGCAGGGACTCCAGTTTGTGTTTCTGTTTCTATTTTACTTTATTGATTGTAATTACATTTTAATATTTAATTATGAATAGAGTTATAATTAATGTTTCTGTTTCTCTAACATTCTCTTTATTCTTCCTCAGGTTTTTTTTTCTAATCAGAAATTATTTAAAAGGAGGTCAGTTTACTGATTTCTACATCACTTCAAAATTAAAATCACTTCTATAAATAAAATAACTTTATACATTTCATAAATTTTACTTAAAAATAATAAAAGCTGAAAATTAAAAATAAAATAAATAAATGAAACAAGCGATCAATGTTCTGGTTCCAAATGAAACCTTAAATAGTTTCTCTTATTAAAGCTGAGACAAACGTTCATGTAAAAAATAATATTTTAAAATCTTTAAGTTCAGAATTTGATCCCAATTTATTTTAATTTTGATTTAATAACCAACAGAACTAAAGTTTAAACATTAATATAAGAACAAATGATTTCATTTTACAGTGGTGGACAGTGGTGTAGCATTTAGCATGTTCTCCTCTCAGCGCTGAGGATGCAGGTTTGAATCCCAATCTGCGTGAAGTGTTCTATATGTATGTGTGTGAGTGTGTGTGAGTATGTGTGTGTGTGTGTGTGTGTGAGTGTGAGTGAGTGAGTGTGTGTGTGTGAGTGAGTGAGTGAGTGAGTGAGTGTGAATGTGTGTGTGTGTGAGTGAGTGTGTGAGTGAGTGAGTGAGTGAGTGAGTGTGAATGTGTGTGTGTGTGAGTGTGTGAGTGAGTGTGAGTGTGTGTTTGTGTGTGAGTGAGTGAGTGAGTGTGAATGTGTGTGTGTGTGAGTGTGTGTGTAAGTGTGTGAGTGAGTGAGTGTGTGTGAGTGTGTGTGAGTGAGTGTGTGTGTGTGTGTGTGTGTGTGTGTGTGTGTGTGTGTGTGTGAGTGAGTGTGTGTGAGTGTATGTGTGTGTGTGAGTGTGTGTGTGTAAGTGTGTGAGTGTGTGTGTGTGTGTGTGTGTGTGTGTGTGTGTGTGTGTGTGTGTGTGTGTGATGGATTGACTCTATAATGGATGTGCTCAGCACCTGAATCCTTCTCTCCTGTATGAAATGGAGGAACCATCAGATGATCTGTTTAATGTTTAGATTATTAAACTTACATCATTTTATTATTTTATTCTAATTATATTCAACCAAAACACAAAGTTAATTAATATTCAGTATTAATTTATTAATAAACATCAAACTCTGTTTTTGATCTTTTTTAATACAGATCATAAAGTTTATGAGACGAATGATTTCATGTTCACATTGACTGAATTCTTTAACTGGATGAGAATCATTTATATTATTCAGATGTTGAATCCAAATACAGGTCAGTTTAACTTTCATTATATAATTATATTTTAATATAATTTATTTATTATATTTAAACTATTAAAGTATAACTGTACTGATTTATATTGCTTTTCAATTAAAACTTTATTAATGTTCTGATTATTAAACAGTTTATATTTAAACTTTTTTTTTTCATGATTTTATTAATTAGAATTTTTAATAAGTCGGGCATCATCAATTCACATGTGGCCTGTTTTTTAATGAATACATTATGACATCATGTATCTTAATGAGCTCACTGTAATTAAATAGCAATATTATAAATAAAGAAAAATACAGGTGATGACATCATCATGTGATTATAGAACAGAATATTAATGCAACTATAAACGTTTATTATCTGATTGAATTTAAATGAAATAAGATCAAAGGCTTATGATTTTTGATGAAATTGTCTGATTGATCATAATTGATTCAGTATCAGTAACCACTGACAGGAATATTAATTACAGATGAAAGGTTTCATTAATTCATTCATTTCTTTAATCTTAATTTTTCCTCAAATTAATTTAATCAGCAAATTTATTATGTTCATTAAATTATACTGTTCTCTCTTTTTCAGCATTTTTTTTTCTGTTACTGATTCCACTTTTACCGATCACCTGGTTTTATTTAGATTTCAAAATGAAAAGTAAGTGTCATAACCTGAACAAACTTTATTACATTATAACATCATAGAAATAAAATCAACTCTATTATTTTTATTATTACATTATGATTTTTATTAGATGATGCTGAGACCTGTATGTTTTTATTCCAGCATTAATCTGGATATCAGGGTTGTTAATTTGGTTGATCATCTCCACACCTGTTATTATTTACCTGCAGTATCACTTCCTGCAGAATATTAAAGGTACGAATCACTGATTCAGAAAACATTTCAATCAGAATCAGCATCAGTCATTATTAATGATTATTAAAGTAAACATGAACCTGAGCTTTATATGAATTTAATTAGATTATATGATGATTATAATGATGGAACACGGTTAGGTTTGTTCAGAGGTTTAGGATCTGAACTGTATCAGTGTTTTAATTAATACACTCACATCAGACTCATCAGGTTATCTCTCCTGCTCTGCCTCCACATACCTGCAGACATGACCCTACAAACAGAAACATACAGCAGGGGGCGCCACTCTGACTACTGAACAAGCGCAACATTTACCTCAGAGAGTGCGCCCCCTACAGAAAAGTAACACAAAA
>JAFMOC010000635.1:17500-32500 GCA_019802505.1 Corydoras sp. C115
CAGAATTTATGGTTCCATTGATCACAGCAAACCAGCCCCAGACCATCACACTACCACCACCACCACCATGTTTTACTGTTGGTATAATGTTCTTTATGTGGAATGTAGATGTTCTGGGACTCACACCTTCCAAAGAGTTCCACTTTTGTTTTCCCAAAAGTCGTGAGGATCATCAAGATGTGTTCTTTTTGCTCAGCAGTGGTTCTTCTTTCCATTTTTGCTCCGTCTTTTTCTGATGGTGGAGGAATGAACGCTGACCTTAACTGAGGCGAGTGAGGCCTGCAGTTCTTTGGACGTTGTTCTGGGGTCTTTTGTGACCTTTTGGACCTCTTGGTCGTCGCTGCGCTCTTGGGGTAATTTTGGGCTGCCGGCCTCTTCTGGGAAGGTTCACCACTGTTCCATGTCTTTGCCATTTGTGGACAATGGTTCTCACGGTGGTTCGCCTAGAGCACCTGTTACACTGACCAATGAACAAAGAAATTCGCGTTAGTTTCAGTTTTTTAATCTCAAATCTAAATTTCCAACCTAAAATGATCCTTCACTACCATCTAGTGGCTATTCTTATGTATTACATATTCATGACCTAAACTTGGAATGAACTTGTAATAAATGTGTTGATGGTAACAGTTTAAATTATTCTCATTTCTGCTCGTGAAAGTTTCATTAGTTTAATTCATTCAGACATTAAACAGGAACTGTGCTGAAAACTTTTTTTATTTCATTTAATATCATAAGAAGGTTCTGAGTTTGGTTCCTGGATGGTGGCATGATAGCAAAGTGTTGGGAACCTTAATCTCACACTATAAAGGTTCTGGTTTTGGTTCCTGGATGGTGGCATGATAAAGGTTTGGGATCCACTGTTTTACAGTTAAGGTGGTGGATGATCCTCAGTACTGCAGTGACTCTGAGGTGGTGGTGCTGTGGAGCGTGTTGTTGTGTAATAAACATCATCTTGTCGTGATGCATGAGGCAAAGCCTCATTGATCCAAAACTAAAACTTTAAAAATCTCCAGCATTTAAGATTCAAATGTGAAAGTATCAGGATTCTACAGAAACATGAGTCAGGTTCCGGAACCGCTCACACAGGAACCGCTCACACAGGAACCGCTCACACCGGAACCGCTCACACAGGAACCAATCACACAGGAACCGCTCACACAGGAACCGCTCACACAGGAACCAATCACACAGGAACGAAGGCAGGGATTTTCAAAGAGTGATAAAACGTGAACAGAACGTGCGATCTGTCTGACGGTGTGTATTTTTGCAGAGATTTAGAGTCTAAACCGGATCTGACCGAGTGATGAGATCGAGTCTAAACCGGATCTGACTGAGTGATGAGATCAGACAGCATCCTCTTCTCTTTTGATTGATTCTGATTGATTTCTGTTCATTAATAAATATTGATTACATCACTTTGATTTCATCTTTATTTCATTAATCACTATATTCCATACAGATGATGTCAGAGGTCAGGTTCTCACCTTCACTGTGTGGAACATATGAAGTTCATTTTCTCCTCACAGTCCTGGTTCTCACAGACGTCAGCTCCAGTTTGTCGAGATCCTCAGTGGAACGCTGCAGCAGGACATGGAGGAAGCATGTTCACCAGAGGGTCCTTGTTCACCCAGAACCATGAACCATCCAGGAAGCGCAGCCCGGTCCAGGTTCTGGGAGTGTGGACGGTCAGGAGCTTGGTGCCGATGACGGGACCGGGACCGAGATCGGACCGATCAGAACGGTGTGGAAGGTTCTACAGAACTGCAGCTCCTCGTCCCAGGTCTTCATCTCCGGAACCACGATCAGTGGTGGTGCAGATGTGAAGCAGAAGAAGGGGACGGGGTAGGGGCAGTTAGTTGGTGAGGGGCGTTACACAGTGTTGATCAGACACTCCGCTCGGTTCTCCGCTCTTCCACATGGTAAATAATAACGCAGAACCATCACACCACCGAGTGTACCCCCCCCCCCCCCGCAGACGCGCTCTAGTTCAGACCGATCCAGGAGCGAGTCCCGGCAGACGGAACGGTGTCCGTCCGAAACACCCCCCGAACTCCACGTCCGAGTTGAAGGTGGACAGTTCCACATGACGGTTCCTGTGGTGGTTCCGATCCTCGAGCCAGCTCAGAGTGACATTCACATGAACTTAACAAACACGTTCCACACTCATCCAGTTAGGACCATCAACACCGGGACGGACAGAACCGACTGAGCCGAGCTGGAGAACTGGACGTGAGATCAGATTAGAACCTCACAGAACATCAGGTCCGCAGTCACAACAACACGTCCAAACGAAAATGCAAAGTTCTCTGTCCTCAACCTGCTGCTCAACCGCTAAAGGACATAGAACCTGAAACTCAGAACACGGACTTAATGAGAACATGAAATGAGGTGCATGTGAGCACAGGTCTGTCTCTGTTTCTGTCTCTACTTCTGTCTCTCTCTCTGTCTCTGTGTCTTCTTCAGTCTCCTGTCCTTCAGTCTCATGTTCTTCAGTCTCCTGTCCTTCAGTCTCCTGTCCTTCAGTCTCATGTCCTTCAGTCTCATGTCCTTCAGTCTCCTGTCCTTCAGTCTCCTGTCCTTCAGTCTCATGTCCTTCAGTCTCATGTCCTTCAGTCTCCTGTCCTTCAGTCTCCTGTCCTTCAGTCTCATGTCCTTCAGTCTCATGTCCTTCAGTCTCATGTCCTTCAGTCTCATGTCCTTCAGTCTCATGTCCTTCAGTCTCCTGTCCTTCAGTCTCCTGTCCTTCAGTCTCATGTCCTTCAGTCTCCTGTCCTTCAGTCTCCTGTCCTTCAGTCTCATGTCCTTCAGTCTCCTGTCCTTCAGTCTCCTGTCTCATGCGTCTCTGAGCAGCTCACCTGGTTTTCATCTCCATGGTAACAGTAAGCTGGTTCTAACACACAGTTCAGGAACTTTGTTTGTAGGACGTTCTGTACTTTAGAACCGGCTGCAGGTGGAGGTGCAGGAGCGACCACCTCACACAGAGCATGAGCTTCTGATTGGTTCTGTATATAAACACAGGAACTGTTTATGTTCAGCTGACTGCAGAACAGGAACCTCTCTTTAGTTCCATATGAACTCTTTAACCCTCATTCATCTCCATCAGCTCCGATTTAACAAACAAATCACCTTAATGAGCAGAGTGAGAGTGTGTGTGAGTGTGTGTGTGTGTGTATAAGAGTGTGTGTGAGAATGTGTGTGTGAGTGTGTGTGTGTGTGTGTGTGTGTGTGAGAGAGTGTGTGTGTGAGCCTTTCAACTCAGGTCACGTTCTCTAAACAGCGCTGCTTTAAAAAAGAACCTTCTGTTAGAACCAAATTATAACCTTTTAAATCAAATAAACTCTCTCTCTCTCACACACACACACGCACACACACACACACACACACACACACACACACACACACACACACACACACACACAATTTCGTTTAATCTGAAGATCATCTGTGGGGTCAGACCCCCCCCCCCCCCCCCGTCTGTCTGTTAGTGGTAAAGCATCAGGACTTTAATGATCTGAATCTGAATCATTTACAGACACGACACCGAGATCGGAGTCCCAATTCAGGTTCATGTTCATGTTTATTCATTTAAATAAAAACTTTATACAGAAACATTATTAACATATTATTATTATTATTATTAAAGATCATTATTTCACTCTCATTTACACTAATCAATAATCAATGAAGAATTAATCAATTAACAGAGAGAGAGAGAGAGACAGAGAGGTGGAATCAGGAGAACATCTGGGTTCTTCGGGGTTCCAGTCGATTAAAACCTGAGAAATAAAAATGTTGAAAAATGAAATCATTATAATTAATTATTAATAATTAATTTATTTATAATTAATCAAACTGTCTAATTAATCAAACTGTCTAATTAATCCAGCTGACTGATCTAATTAATCAAACTGTTTAATTAATCCCGCTGACTGATCTAATTAATCAAACTGTTTAATTAATCCCGCTGACTGATCTAATTAATCAAACTGTTTAATTAATCCCACTGACTGATCTAATTAATCAAACTGTTTAATTAATCCCACTGACTGATCTAATTAATCAAACTGTCTAATTAATCAAACTGTTTAATTAATCCCGCTGACTGATCTAATTAATCAAACTGTTTAATTAATCCCGCTGACTGATCTAATTAATCAAACTGTTTAATTAATCAAACTGTTTAATTAATCCCACTGACTGATCTAATTAATCAAACTGTTTAATCAATCAAACTGTCTAATTAATCCCCCTGACTGATCTAATTAATCAAACTGTCTAATTAATCCCGCTGACTGATCTAATTAATCAAATTGTTTAATTAATCCCGCTGACTGATCGCTGATCTCTGATCAGAAGACTTTGTGTTTTTTATTTAAAGCTTTGTGGAGGATTTAATTTTAAACTTTGGAATGTTAATGAGTCTTAATGACGTCACAGATTTTAATTACAAACATTTAAAACGTTCTGATATTTTCAGAACCTCTAACAGTTCCTCTGACGGTTCCTCCTCTGCTCTGTAGCCGTGGTTACACTGAGGACATTCAGACCCATGTCCTGTTCTTATGTTTTCATTTAGTTCTGGAACTAAATTTGAGTTTAAACTGACAGAGTGGAACTGAGTGGAACTGAGAACCTTTCTGTAGTTCTCACACTGACATCATGGTGAAGATCCGTAAATCAGAACCAGCTTCTGAAACTGATCCAAACCTTTAAAAGATGAGAACCATAAGCTGAATGGAAAGTTCAGGAACTTACAGTTTACTGGAAGCAGATGAAGTTCAGTTCCTGCTCACAGTCCTGGTTCTGCAGAACATCGGTTCCAGCTTGAAAACCTCCACAGAGCGACGGCGGAGCCGGACATGAGGGCAGGGTGGTCTGGTTCTCCAGAGGATTCTTGTTCACCCAGAACCATGAACCATCCAGGAAGCGCAGACCGACCCACACGGCGGTGGTCTGATTGATCAGGGTTCTGCTGATCTGATTCTGATTGGACAGGGTGCTGGAGCTGATCATGTCCGTGTAGAAGGTTCTGCAGTACCGCAGGGCCTCCACCCAGGTCTTCATCTCCTGCACCACCATCAACTTGGTGCTCTTGGTGGAGCACAAGAACCTCATACCCACAGCACAGCTTGAAGTCTGCAATGTGTTACTGGACAGAGCCACGCAGTCATAACGGTCTGGAAAAAGTGGTTGACCGGTTCCCCACTTCAGGGTTCCCTGTGGACTTCCGTCAGACCAGCGGGTGAAGGTGGTCTCCCCCGGTTGTTTGCTGAGTCCGATCCAGGCAGTTTCCAGTTCTGTGACGGTGTAGAGTTCCTCTGAGTTGACGGTGAACAGATCGGCGTGGTTCTCCCTGCAGTACGTCTGAGCGTCGGTCCACGAAAACGCCTGATTAATAAAGACATACGGTTTGTTCTGAGCGCTGACGGACCCCGTCAGGAGGAGGAGGATGAGGAGGGTCTTCATCGTTCTCTGTCCGGTTCTCACGGGGTTCTGACGGCAGGTGTGATGGGGTTCAGTGCAGCTCTGGAACTCGGTGAAGGAAAATGAAACCATGCAAAGTTGATGTGAGGAACCTGCAGGTCCATTTGTTTCTCACTAATTGTCCTGAACGTTCCAGAGTGTCACGAGAACCGCCGCTCATTTACAAATGCAAACAGGGTCACCTCCTGAACCTCAGGTGTTCCGAGCTCACCCCCCTCTGAACCTCCCGCCACAAACCAAGAGAACGGGATTAATGATCTGCATTCGTCGTTAATAATCTGGTGTCTTGGGTGACGTTCTCACGTTCTCAGACGGAACCTTGGTGCCACGCTCAGGTTTATATGAGAGCTGTGATGGATGGACATGGAGACCCCCCCCCCACAATAAATCCTCCATCTGATTTATACAGAAATATAAAAGGTTCTCCATGCATCACGGAACCTCAGAGTTCCTCAGAAATAAGAAATTAATAAATAAATAATAATCGCCCAGCCGCGATGACATCATCATCTATTACACTCATCATTTAATTAATCAATTAACAAAAAACACCAGGTTTATAAAACAGCTTTATTATAATAAACACAGAAGGTTCCATTAGAACCGAGAACCAAAACCTCTCCCAAATCAAATATCAAAGTTGATATCCCCTAACCCCCCCCCGTCCCCCTCATACCCCTCCTCCTCCCCCACCCCCCCCTCACATCACACAGTCTGAACCTGCAGATGCTCATTTTAAATGTTTATTATAAATATGGATTCTGTGGGAGGAGCCACCCGCTTGGCCCCGCCCCGCCCCGTGTGAGGTGTTTCTGATCAGATGACCTGAAGGTTCTACATTGTTCTGGATGTTTGTTCTGCACTGTGCTGGAGCTCTGCACAGGGCGTCCCCGGTCAGTGAGCACCGGGATAGGCCCTACAAGCTCACGCATGTGATAAATGAATCTGAAAGTTAAAGTCAGAGTTTAAAACAGATCAGAGATCAGATTAGAAACATCGGAACAGATCTGACCCCACTGGGGCATGATGGGTAATGTAGTTCACTGTATGATGAGGTCATCTGTTGTGTGATCAGATTCGGCTCCTCCCACAGTCTGTGTACCTGAGTCGTCACCTGATCATAATCACATGGTACGGCATTAACCACGCCCCCTCCATGTGTACAGTACCTACACCCTCACACTGACACACACACACACACACACACACACACACACACACACACACACACAGACAGAGAACCAGGGCATCGCTTTAACACAACCACAGCGCCACCATCAGGACACACGCTGCCGCACCTGCTTCTCCTCACTCAGTGTTCTATCATCCGCCAGCAGAGGAGAAAGTTCTGCACACACACACACACACACACACACACACACACACACACAGTGAGTCTGTAAATGTAAAACTGTTGAAAATCTTTGACTCTCAGCAGAACCTCAGCAGAACCTCACCCTTCATCTCCACACAGTTCTGCTTCTGTGTCGTAGTGCATACTGAGTTTGGTATGTTCTTCAGTTTGCCATCGATCACATCTGTTTTAACTTTTCCCAACGCCTGCAGCAGCACCAGGGTATCACCCCCCTCATCGTTCTGCTGCAGCAGCTCCAACACCTACACACACACACACACACACACACACACACAAACCGACACACCGACACACACTTAAAAAATGATTTCCCCAAATGCATGCACCACCCAATGACACCAGCAGGGGGCAGAAACATCCTCACTGTAATCTATAAACATGAATTATTTCATATTTAATTTAATAACACACACACACACCACACACCCCACACACACACACACACACACACACACATACACACACACCCCCCACACCCACACACACCCCCCCCCCCCCACACACACACACCCCCCACACACACACCCCACACCTTAAGGCACTTGTAGCTCTTGAGCTGGTTGAGGTTCTCCTCCAGGAACAGCAGATACACAGTTAGGTCGTTCCACTTTGGGGTTCCGAAGTCCATGACTCCGAGCGTGGGGAGGATCTCGTAGGGTTTGAGGAAGTCCGTGGAGCTCCTGATGGGCAGCAGCAGGGTGTAGACACAGACGGGAGCCAGCAGAACGTAGACGGTGAGGTTGACCCCGCTGAGCAGGCGGAACACGCCCACCGCCACCAGCTTGCACTGCAGCGCCTCCGGCACGCTCGAGTCGTTCAGCAGAACCCCGGTGCGGATGTTACAGCGGAACTCGTCGCTCACAGACAGGTGGATGTAATAACACAAATACAGACAGGTGAGCAACAGCGCCACCAACGTCCCCGCCCTGCACAGCAGGTACCACACCAACACCAGGCGGGAACATCGCTTCGTCTTCAGGTACTGCTCCACCAACGGGTACTTAAAACAGCTCACCGTCAGGTCTGACACGGAACTGCAGCACACACACACACACACACACACACATACACACACACACACACACACACACAGACACACACACACACAGAGAGAGAGAACAGGTACTTAAAACAGCTCACCGTCAGGTCTGACACGGAACTGCACACACACACACACACACACACACACACACACACACACACACACACACACACACAGAGAGAGAGAGAGAACAGGTACTTAAAACAGCTCACCGTCAGGTCTGACACGGAACTGCACACACACACACACACACACACACACACACACACACACACAGAGAGAGAGAGAGAACAGGTACTTAAAACAGCTCACCGTCAGGTCTGACACGGAACTGCACACACACACACACACACACACACACACACACACAGAGAGAGAACAGGTACTTAAAACAGCTCACCGTCAGGTCTGACACGGAACTGCACACACACACACACACACACACACACACACACACAGACACACACACACACACACACACACACACACACAGAGACAGAGACAGACAGAGAGAGAGAGAACAGGTACTTAAAACAGCTCACCGTCAGGTCTGACACGGAACTGTACACACACACACACACACACACACACACACACACACACACACAGACACAGACACAGACACACACACACACACACACACACACACACACACACACACACACACACACACACACAGCTCACCGTCAGGTCCTGACACGGAACTGTACACACACACACACACAGACACACACACAGACACACACACACACACAGACACACAGACACACAGACACACACACACACACACACAGACAACGTGTACTTAAAACAACGTGTGTGTATACGTGTACCAGTGTGTATGTGCATGTACCTGTGAGTGTTTGTATGTACCTTTGTTTGTGTGTGTGTGTGTGTGTGTGTGTGTGTGTGTGTGTATGTATGTACCTTTGCTTGTGTGTGTGTGTGTGTGTGTACCCGTGTGTATGTGCATGTACCTGTGAGTGAGTGTGTGTGAGTGTGTGTGTGTGTGTGTGTGTGTGTGTACCCGTGTGTATGTGCATGTACCTGTGAGTGAGTGTGAGTGAGAGTGTGTGTGTTTGTGTACCCGTGTGTATGTGCATGTACCTGTGAGTGTGTGTGTGTGTGTGTGTGTGTGTGTGTGTGTGTGTGTGTGTGTGTGTGTGTACCCGTGTGTGTCAGCAGTGTGGAGTTCCTTGGCGAGGTTGATGGCTCTGTGTAGGGTCCGGTCAGTTGTCATGATGAAGCTCAGTACCTGTGGAGTGATGTACCCGTAGTGTGTGCAGCGAGGTTGATGGCTCTGTTGTAGGTCCGGTCCGTAACCACAGGGGGCGCCCGGTGTCCTGGGTTTGTACAGCAGCCCAGCAGTAGTTGTCCACGTACGCCGCCTGGTCTGGGGGATCGCTCATTTGCAGGTTTGTATTTGCATGGTTCCGCTGAGAGAACGTCCTGCTGCGGTTTGGGCTCTGAGCACGAGAGGAACAAACAGGAAGCACCGCAGACCCAATCCGATGATCACTTCCTGAAACAGCGCGGCCTCCTGAACACACTTCCTGTTCAGCTTCAAAATAATAAAAGTGATTCAGGAATCAAATCGACTCCTGATTCAGAGTCTGACCTCACAGAACCGTTCTCAACATGACACAGCAAACATCGAGCCCACAGAACCCCCCCTCCAGAACCCCCCCCCCCCCCCCACAGAACCCCCCTCCCCACAGAACCCCCCCCACAGAACCCCCCCACAGAACCCCCCCACACAGAACCCCCCACACAGAACCCCCCTGTGTGATGATGGAGGTCCTACAGGTGCGAATGTAACTCACAGTGTTCCATACACTGCCATGTTTATATAAACAACTCACAAAACACACACACACACACACAGACATACAGATAGACACACACACGACAGACAGACAGACATATTCACACACACACACCTATACACACACACACACACACACCTATACACACACACAGACATATACACATACACACACACAGACATATACACACACACAGACATACACACACACACACACACACACACACACACAAACATACACACACACACACACACACAGACATATACACACACACACACAGACATACAGACAGACATATTCACACACACAAGTCCGCAGACTTAATCCATTCCCACATTTAGTCAATAACTGCTGCAACACTGGAATACTTTGGAATACTTGGAAAAGGAGAGACCATTGCACTGCGCGCTGAGGACAAAAGGAACTTTCGGCGTGCGCGCGAAAGTGAGAACAAAGGAATCACTTCACGGGGGGTATGTACGGCAAAATGCCAGAAGATTAAGAACTTTTTCGTTTAAGAAAAATCTTTGGATTATTTAGAAGCAAGTTTGGTTCGTGTTTTTCGTTAAGATTTTTTGGACTCCTTGTTTTTGTAATTAATTACCGACCGAACTATTAATGCAGTATATTTGAAGGACACCCGACGTTTAAGTTTAAAAGGAAAAGGAACTGTTTTGAACTTTGTTGGACATTGTGGACATTGAATTACCTTAAAGAAGGAAAGGAATAATTTAATATTAGTTATTAATATTGATATATATTAATAATTACTGATATTGATATAATTCATATTGATATTGATATATATTGATTGATATTAAGTATAATAATTTTATAATTATTTTTTGTGACTTTTTGAAACTTAAAAAAAAAAAAAAAAAAAAAAAAAAAAAAAAAAAAAAAATGGCCGAATCAAGTAAATCTGAGACACCTGTAACAAATATGGAGGACGAAACACTGACTCGCATGCGCAAGGCAAGGCAAGGAAAGTTGTCTCACCTTACAAGGAGAATTCACATCGTGACTGACTTAATGGCAGACAATGAATTTATTGATGAAGTGAAACAAAATATGTCTAAGTTTAATGACTTTTTTGAAGAATTCAAAGCGTTGCATGCATCATATGCAGATATGCTTGAGGAAACCACACGCATGGAAGATGAGGAGAAATGGTATAAGCCAAAACTTGCAGATATTGTTGCTTTTATTGATAAAGTGTGGGAATGGATTAAGTCTGCGGAAAACCCTAGCTCCCCTAGCGCAACTGAAGTGACTTCTTCAGCCAATGAAGCACTCCAATCCGCCCCATTAGTCACTGGCATAGTCCAGGCAGACCTGGATCTAATAGATACGCGATCACATAGGTCTAGCGCTTCATCAGGCAGATCATCAGGCAGATCCCACACATCCACCCGATCTTTGCGCATTAATGCAGAAGCAGAGCGAGAAGCTTTATTGGCTAAAGCATCTAAACTGCAGCAAAAACATGCAATTGAGGAACAGGAGCAACTGTTGCGCAAGCAAAGAGAAGCGCTGGAGCTTAGCGTTGAATTGGATGCAGCAAACGCAAAAATTAAATACTTAAAGGCTGCAGAAAGGAACCCCTACGGTCCCATTTCTTTTGATTTAGACACAGCTCATATGTCTATGTTGGAAGGAGAAGCATCACAAACTGCACACATTGAAGAACTAGAAAGTTCAATTTCCTTTCTTGACACACCATCAGTGAAACCCAAAGCAGGTGTTGCTCATGTTAACGTTCCTCTGCTTAACCCAGATCCCAGCAGACTTACATCACCCCCCAGGCCCACCAGTAGTGACCAGGTGCAGTACACGGCACTACACAGTCGCCCGTATGGAGGTGATTCAAGTATTTCCCCACTAGCTCAGCCAGCTGATAGTTCGGCTCAAATCACTCTGCTTACACAGCCTTCCACTCAGCCAATCCTTGAACCTCAGCTTATGACACCGCAGCCACAGCCATTGTCTCCGCCTCAGCTCTCACCATGGCCTCAGCCACAGTCTCAGTCACAGCCTCAGATTCAACTGCAGCCACAGCCTCAGCACCCACCATGGCCTCAGCTTCAACTGCAGTCTCAACTGCCACCTCAGCCACAGTTTCAGTTTCAGCCTCAGGCTCAAACACCCTCCATGCCCAGCTCGCCACAAGACAGTCATATGATAAAAGTGTTGGAAAAACAAAATGAACTGACCAGACTCCTCAGTTGTCATCCACCTTACCACAGGGCTCCAACAGTTGTCATCCACCTTACCACAGGGCAGCATTCCGTTCTTTGATGGTGAGGTCTTTGAATATAAGTCATTCATTCACCGCTTTGAAAACATGATTGAACGTAAAACCGACAACCATAGAGACCGTTTACAATTCCTCATTCAGTGCACAAAGGGCCAGCCCCAGCGGTTAGTTAAGAGCTGTGAATATATGGCCCCAGATAGAGGATACCAAAAGGCCTTGCAATTACTGAAGGAAAACTTTGGCAATGAGTACCAAATATCTTGTGCTTACTTAGAAAAGGCCCTCTCATGGCCTCAGATCAAACCCCAGGATGCCAAGTCCCTGCAAGATTATGCCATGTTCTTGAGGAGCTGCTGCAATGCAATGGAGGAGATGTCGTACATGGAGGAGCTGGACACCATATCCACCATGAAAAGCATTGTGGTGAAGTTGCCCTATAAACTCAGGGAGAAATGGCGCAACAAGGCGTTTGAGTTACATCAACAACGCGAAAGCAGGGTAAGAATTTTAGACCTTGTCTCTTTTTTGGAAAAACAAGCTCGCATAGCAGGTGACCCCATGTTTGGTGATCTTCAAGACCAGTCAGCTTTTAAAGGAAAGGCAAAAGCTTCTGTTAAAACAAGGCCTTCCAAGCCCTCTAGCAGTAGCTATGCAACTAGTGTAGTCCCTGTTGTAGGAGCAAATTCTGACCCATCATGTCCATGTTGCAGCTATAAACATGCACTAAACTCATGCCAGAAGTTCATGAAAAGGGCCCATAGAGACAAGTTAAGCTTTTTGAAAACCAAGGGCATCTGCTATGGATGTCTTAACCCAGGACACATTAGTAAAGATTGCAACAGGCGTCTTACCTGTAATGTGTGTAAGCGAACCCATCCCAGCATCCTTCACATTGCAACCAAGGAAACAGACAGTCCATCTGTTATTAATGTAGCAGAGTCTTGTGGTCATATAGGGGCCGGAGACCATGAGAGCGTTCTTTCCATTGTTCCTGTTAAAATCAAGGCAGCAAAGGGCAGCCATGTCATACAAACATACGCTCTGTTGGATCCCGGGTCTTCTGCCACTTTCTGCTCAGAGGAGCTCATGACACGTCTCAATCTAAGAGGAAAGAGGACACACATACTTCTGCGCACCATGAACCAGGAAATGTCAGTCCCAGCACATGTCATATCAGGATTGGAGGTCTCAGCACTGGACAGCGACGCATTCTTCCACCTTCCTGACACCTTGACTCAAAAGGATATGCCAGTAACCAATAGCAGCATCCCCAAGCAAAGTGACCTGGCGCATTGGGCGTACTTAGGTAAGGTCACCATTCCCTCCATTACTTCAAAAGTGGAACTGTTGATTGGCACAAATGCTCCACACCTATTAGAACCATGGGAGGTAATAAATAGCCAAAATGGGGGTCCCTATGCAGTTAGAACACTGTTAGGGTGGGTGGTAAATGGGCCATTGAGAAGTGCCGCTGGTACTGGAGGTAGTGTGACAGTCAATAGGATCTCTGTTGCAAGTCTGGAAAAGCTGCTAATCTCACAGTACAACCAGGATTTTCAAGAAAATGCATCAGAGGAAAAGACAGAAATGTCTGTCGAGGACAAAACTTTCCTACGCATGGCGAATGAGGCAATACTGGAGAATGGCCACTACAGTTTGAAGCTGCCTTTCAGGAAAGACAACGTGTACATGCCAAGCAATAGGCAAATGGCAGAGCAGCGTCTGTATAGCCTTAAAAGGAAGATGTCAAAGAATGAGCAGTTCAAACAGGAATACACAGCATTTCTCACTGATATCTTTAAAAACAACTATGCAGAGGAGGTCCCACAGGAGGAACTGCTGCAACCACCAGGAACAACCTGGTTTTTGCCACACCACGGGGTTTACCACCCTAAGAAGAAAAGGCTCAGAGTAGTGTTCGACTGTGCTGCATCATTCCAAGGTGTGTCGCTCAACACTGAACTGCTACAGGGTCCAGACCTCACCAACTCTCTCCTTGGTGTCATCATGAGGTTTCGCAAAGAGCTCATTGGAATCATGGCTGACATCAAATCAATGTTCCATCAGGTCAGAGTGGCAAAGTCTGATGTGAACTACCTGCGATTCCTTTGGTGGCCACAAGGTAGCAGAGACCATCAGGCACAACTTCTATGTCGACGACTGTGCCAGGTCAGTGTCCAGAGAGTCCGATGCCATCCAGCTGCCAAGCAGCTGCTACAGGAGCTCTGTCAGGTGGGCTTTGGATGGGATGAGCCTTTGCCACAGGCCATATCAAAGCGATGGATGGAATGGACCAACAGCTTGGAGATGATCAAAGGCTTCAGTGTGCAGCGATGTCTGAAACCAGAGGGCTTCGGAATGACCAGGTGCGTTGAACTGCATCATTTTGCCGATGCCAGTGAGAGTGGCTATGGCTCTGTAAGCTACATCAGACAGGTGAACTGGAAGGATGTAGTGCATATCACCTTTGTACTTGGCAAGTCTAGAGTGCTACCCTTAAAAAACATCACAGTGCCAAGACTGGAGCTGGCAGCAGCTGCTCTTGCAGTTAAAGTGGACAGAATGCTAAAAAAGGAGTTACAGCTTGACTTAGAACCCTCAGTGTTCTGGACAGATAGTCAAACGGTGCTTAAGTACATTGCCAATGACCAAGCCAGATTTAAAACCTATGTGGCAAACAGGGTCTCATTTATACGAGACAACACAGAGCTGTCGCAGTGGAGATATGTAGGCAGCAAAGACAACCCTGCTGACGACTCATCCAGAGGGTTGAATGCCAGAAAGTTCATGGAGCAGAAGAGATGGATTCATGCACCAGAATTTCTATGGAAACCAGAGGAAAGTTGGCCAGTAGTGCAGGCACTAGGCCCCATGCTTCAGGATGATCCAGAGGTTAGGAAAACCACTACAGTGTTCACAACCATGGTGAAATCTAGAACCCCTACTGACCAGCTTATTGTGCATTTCTCAAACTGGATCAGCCTCTTAAAGGCTGTAGCTTGGTACCTCAAGCTAA
>JAFMOC010000635.1:37500-42500 GCA_019802505.1 Corydoras sp. C115
CCAGAACACAGAACACACCCTCCACAGTCAGAGCCTCCACACAGCCGCTCTTTCATTAATGCTTTGAGTGCTGGGATAGGCTTTAAATGAATTTATAAACGTTATAATGCTAAAGCTGCTGATTGATGTCAGGTTTTCAGATGAGTTCCTGCAGCGTGGCCCGTCCCGTATCGGCAGTGTGTATAAGAAGGCGGTGTATAAACAGTACACAGACGGAACGTTCTCCACCGAGCTTCAGAAGCCGGACTGGCTGGGCCTCCTGGGACCGGTCCTGCGAGCGGAGGTGGGAGACCACATGGAGGTTCACCTGAAGAACAATGCATCCCGACCTTATTCCCTGCATCCTCATGGAGTCTCCTACCAGAAGAACGCTGAAGGTGCTGCGGGTTCCGCGAGGGGCGGGTCACACCCCATTTCAGTTTCTTTACCATAAACATATGATGTCACGGGTGTGTGAGAGGGTGAGAGTGTGTGTGTGAGTGTGTGTGTGAGAGTGTGTGTGTGTGTGTATATATCTGGATCTCAGTTCATATCATTGTGCGTGAGCTGTTTGAATGCAGTGTATTGATCGATCAGGTTCTGATTGGGTTCTGAGAGCTTCACGTACAGGTGGGAGGTGACCGAAGCATCGGCACCGACAGAGTCGGATCCGTCCTGTCTGAGCTGGATCTATCACTCGCACGTCGACGCCCCCAAAGACATGGCAGCGGGGCTGATGGGAGTTCTGCTCACCTGCAAACCAGGTGAGCTGATGGATTAGTAATGTCTGATAATGATGACCACAGATCTGTGGAGGTTGTAATTTGTAATTTATTAATTAATGACCAAACAACAAGTTGGTTGGTTTGCTTCCGGTGCAGCACAACATACTCACATCTCTGTTTCAAAAACAAATGCATAAATACAAATACAATATATAGACATAGACAGACAAAAAAATCAGATCATACATTGATTTAGTGATTTAGTGATTTAGTGATTTAGTGACCGTACAGCAGTTAGAAAGAAACTGTTTTTGAGTCGGACTGATTTTGTTGGTAGGGACCTGTAGCGTCTTCTAGAAGACATGCGTATGAACCAGTGATCTGCAGGGTGAGAGGGGTCTGAGGGGATTGTTTATTCTGCAGGGTGAGAGGGGTCTGAGGGGATTGTTTTTTCTGCAGGGTGAGAGGGGTCTGAGGGGATCTTTTTTCTGCAGGGTGAGAGGGGTCTGAGGGGATCTTTTTTCTGCAGGGGGTGAGAGGGGTCTGAGGGGATCTTTTTTTCTGCAGGGTGAGAGGGGTCTGAGGGGATTGTTTTTTCTGCAGGGTGAGAGGGGTCTGAGGGGATCTTTTTTTCTGCAGGGTGAGAGGGGTCTGAGGGGATCTTTATTATTCTGCAGGGTGAGAGGGGTCTGAGGGGATCTTTTTTTCTGCAGGGTGAGAGGGGTCTGAGGGGATCTTTATTATTCTGCAGGGTGAGAGGGGTCTGAGGGGATTGTTTATTCTGCAGGGTGAGAGGGGTCTGAGGTGATCTTTTTTATTCTGCAGGGTGAGAGGGGTCTGAGGTGATCTTTTTTATTCTGCAGGGTGAGAGGGGTCTGAGGTGATCTTTTTTATTCTGCAGGGTGAGAGGGGTCTGAGGGGATTGTTTATTCTGCAGGGTGAGAGGGGTCTGAGGTGATCTTTTTATTCTGCAGGGTGAGAGGGGTCTGAGGTGATTGTTTATTCTGCAGGGTGAGAGGGGTCTGAGGTGATCTTTTTTATTCTGCAGGGTGAGAGGGGTCTGAGGTGATTGTTTTTTTCTGCAGGGTGAGAGGGGTCTGAGGTGATCTTTTTATTCTGCAGGGTGAGAGGGGTCTGAGGTGATCTTTTTATTCTGCAGGGTGAGAGGGGTCTGAGGTGATTGTTTATTCTGCAGGGTGAGAGGGGTCTGAGGGGATCTTTTTTATTCTGCAGGGTGAGAGGGGTCTGAGGTGATCTTTTTTATTCTGCAGGGTGAGGGGGGTCTGAGGTGATTGTTTATTCTGCAGGGTGAGAGGGGTCTGAGGTGATTGTTTTTTCTGCAGGGTGAGAGGGGTCTGAGGGGATCTTTTTTATTCTGCAGGGTGAGGGGGGTCTGAGGGGATCTTTTTTCTGCAGGGTGAGAGGGGTCTGAGGGGATTGTTTTTTCTGCAGGGTGAGAGGGGTCTGAGGGGATTGTTTTTTCTGCAGGGTGAGAGGGGTCTGAGGGGATCTTTTTATTCTGCAGGGTGAGAGGGGTCTGAGGGGATCTTTTTTATTCTGCAGGGTGAGGGGGGTCTGAGGGGATCTTTTTTCTGCAGGGTGAGAGGGGTCTGAGGGGATTGTTTTTTCTGCAGGGTGAGAGGGGTCTGAGGGGATTGTTTTTTCTGCAGGGTGAGAGGGGTCTGAGGGGATTGTTTATTCTGCAGGGTGAGAGGGGTCTGAGGGGATCTTTTTTATTCTGCAGGGTGAGAGGGGTCTGAGGGGATCTTTTTTTTCTGCAGGGTGAGAGGGGTCTGAGGTGATCTTTTTATTCTGCAGGGTGAGAGGGGTCTGAGGTGATTGTTTATTCTGCAGGGTGAGAGGGGTCTGAGGGGATCTTTTTTATTCTGCAGGGTGAGAGGGGTCTGAGGGGATCTTTTTTATTCTGCAGGGTGAGGGGGGTCTGAGGTGATCTTTTTTATTCTGCAGGGTGAGAGGGGTCTGAGGGGATCTTTTTTATTCTGCAGGGTGAGAGGGGTCTGAGGTGATCTTTTTATTCTGCAGGGTGAGAGGGGTCTGAGGTGATCTTTTTATTCTGCAGGGTGAGAGGGGTCTGAGGGGATCTTTTTTATTCTGCAGGGTGAGAGGGGTCTGAGGGGATCTTTTTTTCTGCAGGGTGAGAGGGGTCTGAGGGGATCTTTTTTTCTGCAGGGTGAGAGGGGTCTGAGGGGATCTTTTTTTTCTGCAGGGTGAGGGGGGTCTGAGGGGATCTTTTTTATTCTGCAGGGTGAGAGGGGTCTGAGGTGATTGTTTTTTCTGCAGGGTGAGAGGGGTCTGAGGGGATCTTTTTTTTCTGCAGGGTGAGAGGGGTCTGAGGGGATCTTTTTTATTCTGCAGGGTGAGAGGGGTCTGAGGGGATCTTTTTTTTCTGCAGGGTGAGAGGGGTCTGAGGGGATCTTTTTATTCTGCAGGGTGAGAGGGGTCTGAGGGGATCTTTTTTTCTGCAGGGTGAGAGGGGTCTGAGGTGATCTTTTTTCTGCAGGGTGAGAGGGGTCTGAGGTGATTGTTTATTCTGCAGGGTGAGAGGGGTCTGAGGTGATCTTTTTTCTGCAGGGTGAGAGGGGTCTGAGGTGATTGTTTTTTCTGCAGGGTGAGGGGGGTCTGAGGTGATCTTTTTTTCTGCAGGGTGAGAGGGGTCTGAGGGGATCTTTATTATTCTGCAGGGTGAGGGGGGTCTGAGGTGATTGTTTTTTCTGCAGGGTGAGAGGGGTCTGAGGGGATCTTTTTTCTGCAGGGTGAGAGGGGTCTGAGGTGATTGTTTTTTCTGCAGGGTGAGAGGGGTCTGAGGTGATTGTTTTTTCTGCAGGGTGAGAGGGGTCTGAGGGGATCTTTATTATTCTGCAGGGTGAGGGGGGTCTGAGGTGATTGTTTTTTCTGCAGGGTGAGAGGGGTCTGAGGGGATCTTTATTATTCTGCAGGGTGAGGGGGGTCTGAGGTGATTGTTTTTTCTGCAGGGTGAGAGGGGTCTGAGGGGATCTTTATTATTCTGCAGGGTGAGGGGGGTCTGAGGTGATTGTTTTTTCTGCAGGGTGAGAGGGGTCTGAGGGGATCTTTTTTCTGCAGGGTGAGAGGGGTCTGAGGGGATCTTTTTTTCTGCAGGGTGAGAGGGGTCTGAGGGGATCTTTTTTCTGCAGGGTGAGAGGGGTCTGAGGGGATCTTTATTATTCTGCAGGGTGAGGGGGGTCTGAGGTGATTGTTTTTTCTGCAGGGTGAGGGGGGTCTGAGGTGATCTTTTTTTCTGCAGGGTGAGGGGGTCTGAGGTGATCTTTTTTTCTGCAGGGTGAGAGGTGTTAGGAGCTTTTGATTTTGAAAAAGGCAGACAGAACGAGCTGATGTAAAAATGGCCGCCTCAACTCAATTATTGAGAACAAAGGAAACTTCATGGACACCTTCAGTAACTCACGCTGGCCAGCGGGTCTGCCGTCCTCAGCGTTCCCACGCCGTCTGCCTCCGGGTCTGAGTGAAAGTGCGCCTCCCGCAGTGTTTACCTGGGTATATGTCCGTTACGTCTAGTTCCCGCCCCTTAACTGCTTAAGCCAATCACAAATTACCGCCCTAGGGTTTAATTCAGCCAATCCAAGACCAGTATTTTCCTAGTGGCGGGAAAATCAGAGGTCCTTTGTTTGTCTTTCAGCCATATTGGGACTCTCATTATGTATAAGAAATTAAAAATTTCTGACAGAGGCTACCCATGCTGACTCTCTGTGTTCTTTGTGACAGAAAACTGAATCCAGTAACAGATTAATATCAATGTCCATAAGTTTATTGAAGAGGTTGACTGGGTTGATGGTATTGAAAGCAGAGCTGAAATCAATAAACGATATCCAGCAGAGGTGTTAGAGGATTCCAGATGTTTTATAATCCTGTAGAGAACCAGGTTAACTGTATCATAGAGAACCAGGTTAACTGAATCTGTAACGGATCTATAGACCGATAAGCAAACTGCTAACTGAGCATCAGATGAGAAGTGAGTTCTTTAAGTGTGAGAGTAAGATCTGAGTCTGAGCTCAGTGATGGTGAGCACGCTGATCCAGGGTCAGCTCAAAGATCAGGAGGTTCTGCTGGATCCACCTCACACTTATTATCCACTCACTGTGTCTGTTCTGCTCTCAGGGGTTCTGGACCGTCACCCTGATCCGGAACACATCCTGATGTTCAGTGTGGTGGATGAAAGCATCAGCTGGTACTTTGAGGAGAACATGTTAAAGTTCTGCCCTGACTGCAGTGAAGTGATAGATGATATAGATTTCCAAAAAT